>CAMZMU010000049.1:52531572-52618031 GCA_947311845.1 Poa pratensis | reverse complement strand
CCCATCATCGTCCCTTCGCTAAATCCATGACCGGCACGCTCAAATCTTCGAAACAGGGGAAGGAAAAACAAAGCCGGGACCGGGGTTAGGCAGGCAGATTCTAATGAACCACTTCTTCCACCTCTCCTCCTCTTTCAGTCCACTTCACAATAGACGTCCTAACGACCAGCCGGGTCATGGAGCGTTGTGGCTGCTCACCTCCTCCGCATTGCCCATATCTCTTGTCACTTGCCAATGCTGATGAGCTGATCGAGCCGGCCACTTGGGAAATTAAAGCATGTGCCGATGTGCGCTCTGCAACTGCAAAATGATGATTTACCAGACATGTTCTTTGGACACGCTCTCTCGGTTTACAAGGCTAATTTTTTGGTTCTGTCGAAGAAAAACGAGTTTCTTCAGATAAATGAAACTAACCAATCAATTTACCGTTCTACTCCCTCTGTTCTATATTAGATGACTTTCATTTACGCACATGCGGAGTATCTATACTTGTAACATGTCTAGATACATCCGTATGTGGACAAATAGAAGTCATCTAATTTGGAACGGAGGGAAGTAGATGTTAAAAGATTTTTCTGCACCTTAAAATGCTTAGCTGACACAGATTATACTACACAAATGTCTGTCTCAGAGGGAGGGCCTACGAAGCAAGACAACGAAAACGCGATTGTGGCCCCCGTAACGCTGTGCAGCACCTCGTTGCACAGGCTCAAGTTTGTACTAAGCGACATGGGATTCAATAAACCAGGGAGCAGGGACACAACATCTTCTGAAACATTCCTAGCAGGCCACGAGCCTACTTGGAAGATGAGATGCCTCATACCAGGTTGTATCAATTTGTAACGTTGATTGCCTCCTCATAATTATTGGATGGATCTCAAGTCGTAATGATAACAATACTTCTCATCATGGGAACATGAAACAAACATCCAGCCACAAACACAGAGCAGAAGGACATGCGTCGAGCAAGATATTTTAGTTTCAGGGTCTGGCTTATACGGAGCACTATATGTTCCTCCAGCAGATTAACATCGTGCACAGCAATACAGCACTGAGCAGCATTTTTCCAAGTGAGAACTGGATTCCATCCACGCAGAGAGCATGATTCGAGTTAACGTCACTCAAACTTGAATGCAGTAGTGACACGGAAATGGTTACACAACTAGCTACAGCACCATGCTCTGGAAGCCTAACGGACCAAGTTTCCATGTTAGGATGCGCCAATGGTAGAGCTAAAACTGGGCAGGCAATCTCACCCAACAGCCACTCCCAAGTAAGCAATAAAATTAATTTTCTAGCAACTTTACGACTAAGCTACAATGACACCAAACATCATAGACTAAACAAATTAAACCATGGGCACATAAATAATTAGAGCCTATTTCAAGCTGAAGCACATCAACGTATGAAGGCTCCATACATGTTTGAAGTTCTCTCGTCAAGGAAACTAGCAGCCAGGCATAATCATCCTTGCCAAGTATTTCCAACATTCACACTCAGTTGGTTATATTCAACATCCATTCTTGTTGAAGCTATAATAAGATAGGTGAAAACGTCACATGCTACCATTAAGCATAAATCATTCCAGACTCTTCCTTGTCGTGAATTCTAATTCTATTGGCAGGCAGGTGAGTTGAAGCTACCCACCCATTACTCATGAATCAGTGGCTGGCCAACTTCTTATAGTGCCAGCTAACTTCTTGTACCTATTGAAGATAGTTCCTTGGATCAACATCTGGAGTTGTCAACAACCACGAAGGATCCTGATAATTGACAAGAGCAAACAATTAACTATGATAGATGTCCTGGAAGTACACAATAAAGGGTGTGCAATTGAGTTTAAATACTTATATGACAAGATTTACTTATAATACACCAAAAGGCAATCTAAACTAACAGTCTAGGGTTACAGAAGTGTACCAATTTCAGAAGACAAAAACCAACTAAAAGTTCTCATTTGTTATATCTAGGTATATGGTTCTCTGGTCTGGTGACATTAAACACATCTGTGAGTCTGTGACAGAGCTGATAATGAACAAGTGCACTAACAACATATGCAAAGTAGAAAGCAGTACTAAGCACGTGAATAAAAGGGTGAAGCACTACAGGCAGCTGGAGTACAATAGTAGCACACTAACGGCAACATGCAGAAAAAGAACAGTGCGAATAGAGTTTCTTTCAAGCAAACAATTAAGAAAACACAAACAAAAGAAAGATGTCTAGTGTTACAATGTAGCACCAATACAAGGCCCCTCACTAAGTTTGTTCCCCACGGGTGTCAGGTCGCCATCTGCGCCACCATGTTCGGGACCTTTCCTTGACCTAAAAAGAAATGACTTCCGGTTTCTTCCATCAATGGTCGATTTTATTTATTTATTTATTTCATGGGGTTCCCTAATAGCAGTAAACATATCAATCAAAGAATGTAGTCTAGTGGCCATGCAATCAATTATTTACGTTTCCAGGAAGATGCAGAAATACAAAGATTTGGAATCCTTTTCTAGATCTGCAATACTACGATACGAACTCACAGCTAAAACTTTGTACTGATATGTAAGGCATCCTTCTGGAGAACTACCATGATGTCATCATTCTTTGAAAACAAATTATTTGGCGATATTCTAGACTTATTACATGTGAACTTAGCCACACTGAAGAACTTCGAGAAGAATCACTGTATAGACCATCAAGGTGCGATCATAAAATATTCTACATATCTCAACAATGGTAACAGAGGTTAACTACTTAGCTAAATTATACTCATTCCCTCCTATGACTACAAAGTTTCAAGTAAAGCTCAGGCAACTATGGTATAAGGTCAAACATTTTTTTGACAATCTGCACAGGACTTGAGACATTCATCTCCGTGAGCATACCAGTAGAGTGAGAGCTGTCAATAAATAAGTCAGATCCAAGACTGTGCCATATGCCTCCTTTTCTTTTCCAGGTTTTGGATGTGTGCTAACGCAAGGATTGAACTGAGGATGCACTCCTCAAATATATCACTTGATACGTTTCAGGCCAGCCTATCACTATGTGTTATGGACATTAGCATGTTGCCTCCCAATGAGACTCAGGGAAGGAGTCAGCTAGGGAAGAGTTCATGAAGGGGCAACTTTAATAAGGAAAGATGAGTTAGAGATAGGATTAGGAAAAGTTAATTCAGAACAGTAAGGGTTAGGAAAGTATAGCATTATATGTGTGTCCGTCAAGTAAGTTCTCGTATCGAGCAAAAACAATCAATTTAATATTTGTCTGGCTATCTTCTGGACGGCAGTTATCCCGTTGTGAATCAAGAATTCAACATTCACAACCATATGTGGGATTCTGATCATCAAATCCATGAAGCTGCATGCCAATGTACAGGTTTGCATCATGAAAACCTAAGGTTCACAGCAAATACCTAAGCTCAATCAAAGATATCATGTGAAAAGCTCACATTTCTTGTCTAAAATTCATCTTCATGTAACCATTATTATATATTTCTTAGTTGCAGCAGTCAAGAGTTCAACAATACTACTGCTATACCCAATTCCATATGCAACTTTGGAAGACAAAACACCTGACAATCTTTTACTCCGTAAGGCCTCAAACAACTAAGAATCCATCAAGAAAAGAATTTAGAATGTGTGAAAAATTCTAGGACCCAAACTATAGCTACGGCTAAAATCTCACCTTACATTTAAATTATTTAAAGTTATGTTCGTCAAGTCTTTATCCTTCTGGGTATAAGTTTCTCATTCATTTTAGAGACAAGAAAACAAAATGGAGTTAAAATTGGTCCACAAACAAAATAAAGAATGCACATAGAACTTCTGGGACTACATGTAAACTCGCACCTTACATTATAATTATTGAGCCGCATTACCTGGTAGAGGTGGGTTGCATTTTTTAAATAAATAATCGAGACTCTCTTTCGACTGAAACATCAATGTTGACAGTTTGCTTTGACTATATTTGATCACAAAAACTTACAAAAAATGGAAACGAATAATATAATATAGCAATTGTTGTTCTTTTGGCAATTTGGCAGATCTTCTATTGCCTACTTTGGCTATAATTAATTTAGTAGACAAAGGTTATTTACCTACATCTGTTGGACTCTTTACTGATTTTTATATGTTCTATTAAATGTGTGGTTCTCTCACCCGTTGACACTTCACTTCATCAACACTAAAGTAAGACCTTCAAATTGACCCATCTCCCTTCCACTTGAAAGGGCAAACACATTGTGTAAGTGATCAAAATCAAGGCTGCAAACGGCCATATTTCCACTACTGCAAACCAACTCATCAGGAACGAATATATGGAAATAGAGAGATGGGTCACAGATACCTAAGCTCAATCAAAGATATCGTGTGAAAATCTCACACTTCTTGCCTAAAATTGATCTTCATGTAACCATTAGTTATATTTCTGAGTCGCAGCAGTCAAAAGTTCAACAATACTACTGCTATACCAATTCCATATGCAACTTTGGAAGACACAACACCTGACAATCTTTACTGTGTAATGCTTCAAACAACGAAGAATCCATCAAGACAAAGAGTTTAGAATGTGTGTACAACTTCTAGGACCCAAACTATAGCTACGGCTAAAATTTCAACTTACATTGTAAGTATTTAAAGTTATATATTCTGGCAAGTCTATCAACTTCTGGGTTTAAGTTTCTCATTCATTTTAGAGACAAGAAAACAAAATGGAGTTAGAAACTGGTCCACAAACAAAATAAAGATAAGTATTTAGGATGCACATACAACTTCTGAGACTACGGGTAAAATCACACCTTACATTATAATTATTTGAAGTTATATTCACGTCAAGTCTATATCCATCTGGGTCTAAGCTTCTCGGTCATTCTTGAGACAAAAAAATGGAGTTATAAACTGGTCCACAAACAAAATGGTAACTGAGCCGCCTTACTGGTAGTGGTGAGTTGCATTTTAAATAATAGAGAATCTCTTTCGACTGAAACATCAAGGATGACAGTTTGCTTTGACTATATTTGCTCACAAAAAATGGAAACGAATAATATAACATAACAATTGTTGTTGTTTTGGCGGTTTGGCAGATCTTCTATTGCCTAACTTTGGCTATAATTAGTAGACAAAGGTTATTTCCCTACATTTGTTGGACTCTTTACTGATTTTTAAACGTTCTATTAAATGTGTGGTTCTCTGATTCTGTCACTCGCGTTGACATTTCACTTCAACACTAAAGTAAGACTGGACAGAGTGACAGTAGGTTCGTCATTCAAATTGACCACTTGAAAGGGCAAACACACTGTCAAACTGATCAAAATCAAGGCTGCAAACGGCCATATTTCCACTATCGGGAACCAACTCATCAGGAAGGAATATACAGAATAAAGAGACATTTTACAATCACCATACAGAAAATTTACCACATGGAAGGAACGCTGGCTGGATCGAAATTAACAAGTTGTAAAATACTGGAGTCTTCAGGACAACTAACCTTCACAATACGACTTCGCAGCGTCGTGCCGGACCATCAAATTTGGCCTCGGAGGCGTTCTTCCCACGGAATGTGACTGGCACGTCATCGCACACGACCCTGAGTATCCTCCGGCGTGTGCGCCATCCCCTCGATCGAATACGGCGACAGCGGTGAGCCTGACCTGGACCTCCATGGTGCCGCCGGCAGCCCCGGCCTTGAGCGGCGCGGCCTCATCGGGCCCCACGTATGCCCGTCGACCTGGAGGCGGAAGGCGAGCGCGGTGCTGTTGCCTGGCCCTGGCCGAAGGGCGGGAGGGAGGTGACGGCGATGGGGGAGGAGGGGGCGAGGGAGACGGAGGCGAGCAGGGAGGTGTAGGAGACGGCGAGCTTGGCGTTGGGGTTGGCGGCGAGGACGGATGCGTCGAAGGCGGCGGAGAGGGAGGAGTTGACCGGGGAGTAGGCGACGCGGGAGAGGGCGAGGGAGGCGAGGGAGAAGGCGGGCGCGCGCGGGCGGAGGAGCAGCCAGACGATGAAGGTGCGGCGCCGAGGAGGAGGAAGGCGGCGACGACGAGCGCCAGGAGGCGGCGGAGGCAGGTGGGCGGCGGGGGAGGCGGCGCGTGGTAGGGGTTGTAGTTGTGGTATTGGTGGTGGTAGGGGGGCGGCGGGGGCGGGTGGTGGTGCGGAGGGGGGGCCGGGTACGGGTAGGCGACGCCGAAGGCGGCCGTGCCGTTGCCGTTGGCGGTGGGGGGCGGCGCTTGGGCGTAGTAGGTGGTGCTGGAGTTGGGGTTGGGCGCGGCGTTGGCGGGGTAGCCCATGGCCGGGGCGGGTGGCGGCGGCGGGGACTTGGAGCTGGGCTGGGTGCCGTCCGGCGGGTGCGCCGACGAGGAGGAGGAGGACGACGATGGGTGCATGGTGGCGGTGGCGGCGGCGGCGGCGGGAGTGGTTGCAGCGGGGGTTTTGTTTGGTTGTGGCAAAGGGGAAGGCGATGGTGATTTGGGATCTGGATTCTGGAGGAGGAGGAAAGGTCGGTAGAAGGTTGAAACGGCGGGGACGGGAGCTTTGCGTTTGCGTACAAGGCGCGCCGTGATTTTCTTTCTTGGTGGTTAGCTAGCTCGTCGTGGATGATGGAGGATCTATCTCATCATTCGGTTCTCTACGCCGCACGGCAGATCTTTGTGCAGGTTCGATCCAACGCGCTTCGTCGTGTCGAGCATATAGAGAAATGGCGACTGCTTTCGTAAATTGCGCGCTCTATCGCGTTTCCAGCTTGCTTCAGACAAGTGCGAAATGCTTTGCCGTATAACTTTTTTTTCGATACACGCTACAACGCAGACGTTCACATACACGCGCATACACTCACTGCCCCTATGAACACCTCCGAAAAACGAGACAACGGATCAAGTCTTGAGATTGAGAAAGCCATCAGGCGCCTCGTTGTCGACGGGAACATCACTCACACTGAAGAATATTCTGTCTAAATGAGAAACAGCAGCGTCAAACATGTGGTTTGAACTCTGGTAGGCTAGAGGTACAACCACCCTGCTAGCCATATGATCATGTTATACGACAAATTTATATTCTTTCTAAAAATTCTCACATTCTCATATAGGTGAATTAGTATATGTGTAGATTTTAGGTTTCATAAAAAGCTTTGCACTTTTGTGGCTAGTGGAAAAAGTATCTTAGACTGCTAAAATTATTTTCTTTAGGAATGGACATGACTCATCCGGTAGTAGTAGAAGACATCCACCGTCCTTCCCTACAAACCCATCGAGAAAAAGAGAAGCTTTGACACCGAAAACATGACTGAGTGCAAGAATGAAGATACGTGGTTCACTTTATCAAAAACCAAGTAGAAATGGTGAACCCGTGAAAGCGATGAGTCCACTTTTGTTCTTTGAGCTTGAACGCAACGAGCACAAACACAAAGGAGAAGCCGCGTACTTCCCTTCCCTTCCCACTCAAGCAAAAATATCTTTCCGTTCCGCTGTTTTTCTTCAAAAAATATCTTCTTCCACACATAACGCCAATTCAAAAATGTTTTCTCCTCACCTCCTTTAAAATGCTCCATATAATTCTCTCTAACTTACACAACTATATTTTGATTCGAAATAATTTGTACACAAAATATATGCGCATTGACGAGTAGGTTTCATTCTTGTGCTCGGTTTTGTTAGAATATTGGACCCTTTGTGGGCAGCCCATATAAGCAAATCCTAAAATCTCAAATTGGCCCATGTGCATGACAAAATTTTGGAGGTGCGATGAGGTGTTAAAGTTTACTCCCACATTGCTAGTTGTAGGAGACAAACACCACCTTATAAGGTGGAATGTTGTGACACTTGGTGTGCTAGTTGAGAACAGAAGGCTCTCTCCCGCGAACTCCTCCTCCTCCGCCGCCGTCCGTCCGTCCGTCCCGTCACAACACGCCGCGGGTTGCGGGAATGAGCCGAGCGATGTCTATATATTGCCTTGCACTGCGTGCGCCGTCACAACTCGAACCAATCTAGGTTTTGCCATCTCGTGCCTTGCGTCGCCACCGTAGTCTACTCCATCCCGATCGCCGGCGTGCACCGGCGTTTGGGAGAGCAGGTTTCCGGAACCAGTCGTCTTTGTGATCATATACGGGAGAGGGCAAATTAGGTTTTTGGGAAGCGCTTCGCGTGACTGCTCGCCGCTTCCACCACGGGTTGTCTTCCAGCCGGAGCTGCAGATCGTCTCCGCAGGCGTCGTCTTCTTCGACCCGTCATCACCAACGTCATCGTCAACAACATCACCGCTGTTCCGCCGCGGTGAACCTGTCTGCATCGACTGCTGCCTCCTCTACAAACGTTCGGTACGTGCGACGTATTCCGAACTACATGTTTACTACGGATATGTTGGGGTATATGTTGCTGCTACTATTCATGTTGTTTAGTACGTCTAGTGTGTTCGTATTTCACATGTTAGTAGCTGTTGTTGTCATGTTTAATATTCTGGAATTATTGCCTAATTTTCCAACAATCCAAAAACCTAATTGTAGGCAATTTCGTGATTTAAATATGGCTGGTTATATGATACGTCTCAAACGTATCTATAATTTCTGATGTTCCATGTTGATATTATACCAATTGTTACATGTTTTATATACACTTAATAGCATTTTTATGTATTTTCTGGGACTAACCTATTAACAAGATGCCACAGTGCCAGTTCCTGTTTTCTGCTGTTTTTGTATTCCAGAAAAGTTAGTCTGGAAATATTCTCGGAATTGGACGAAACTTGGACAGAACCTCCTATTTTTCCAACACGAAGACGGAGTCCAGAGGAGAGACGGAGGAGGGCCATGTGGCACCCACACCATGGGGCCGCGCGGGCCCCCTGCCGCGCCGTGGGGTGGTGTGGGGCCCTCGTGGCTCCGCAGCCGCCGCCCTTTCGCCTATTTATTCCTTCCGACGCGAAAACGCTAAATACCCGAGCCATTATCCACGAAAAGTTCCAGAGACGCCGCCGATGTCAACCCTAGCTCGGGAGGGTTCAGAAGCTCTTCCCGGCACCCTGCCGGAGAGGGGAATCATCACCGGAGGGCTCTACATCACCATGCCTGCCTCCGGAGTGATGCGTGAGTAGTTCATCCTTGGACTACGGGTCCATGGCAGTAGCTAGATGGTTGTCTCTCCACTTTATGCTATCATGTTTAGATCTTGTGAGCTGCCTATCATGATCAAGATCATCTTATTGTAATGCTACATGTTGTGTTTGCTGGGATCCGATGAATATTGAATACTATGTCAAGTTGATTATCAATCTATCTTATATGTTATTTATGATCTTGCATGCTTTCCGTTACTAGTAGATGCTTTGGCCAAGTAGATGCTTGTAACTCCAAGAGTGAGTATTTATGCTAGATAGTGGGTTCATGCCTCCGGTAATCTGGGAGAGTGACAATAACTGATAAGATTGTGGATGTGCTGTTGCCACTAGGGATAAAATAACCGATGCTTAGCTTAAGGGTGCGCCATTAGGTCTAATGCATTTGTTTACATTACGCACATTACTTAATGCAATTATCCGTTGCTTGCAACTTAATACCAACGGGGAACTCGGTATGACAACCTGGTGGTGGATTATTAGTCATAGACGCTGTTGGATAACGGTCTATGTATTTTGTCGTAATGCCCACATGAATATCATAGTAATCATCATGTCATATATATGCATTGTCATGCGCTCAATATTTTGTCAATTGCCCAGCTGTAATTTGTTCACCCAGCATGTTAGTTATCTTTTATGGAGAGACACCACTAGTGAACTGTGGACCCCGATCCATTCTTTTACACTGATAATACAACCAACTGAAACACTGTTCCTTTTCATTCTCTGCAATTTACTACTGTTTTCCACACCATACGTTTAATACTTTGTTTTCAGCAAGCCGGTGAGATTGACAACCTCACTGTTTCGTTGGGGCAAAGTAGTTTGATTGTGTTGTGTGCAGGCTCCACGTCAGCGCGCCACTGACAACCTTCAGAAGTGATTTCTTGCTCCTACTGGTTCGATTAAACCTTGGTTTCATACTGAGGGAAACTGCTGCTACACTGCATCATACCTTCCTCTTGGGGTCTCCCAACGAACGTGTGATCCACGCAATCAAGCATTTTTCTGGCGCCGTTGCCGGGGAGCAAGAGGATTTCTGCAAGGGGAGTTTCACGCTTCCAATCTCTTTACTTTGTTATTGTCTTGCTTAGTTTATTTTTATTTAGTCTTGTTTGCTTTATTTATCAAAAACACAAAAAAATTAGTTACTTTTATTTTCAAGTTGTTATCTTTCTATTTTGTTTTAATTTTGCTAAAATGAGTACCCCTGAGAACACTAAGTTGTGTGATTTCACTAGCACGAACAACAATGATTTCATTAGTACACCTATTGCTCCACCTGCTTCTAACGCAGAATTCTATGAAATTAAACCTGCACTTTTAAATCTTGTTATGAAAGAGCAATTCTCTGGTGTTAGTACTGATGATGCTGCTGCTCACCTTAATAATTTTGTTGAACTTTGTGAGATGCAAAAGTATAAGGATGTAGATGGAGATATTATTAAACTGAAACTTTTTCCTTTCTCTTTGAGAGGACGTGCTAAAGAATGGTTGCTATCTTTGACTAGAAATAGTATTGATTCATGGACTAAATGCAAAATGGTTTCATAGGAAAATATTATCCTCCTGCTAAGATTATATCTTTGAGAAGTAGCATTATGAATTTCAAACAATTTGATAATGAGCATGTTGCTCAAGCTTGGGAGAGAATGAAATCATTGGTAAAGAATTGTCCCACCCATGGACTGACTGCTTGGATGATCATCCAAACCTTTTATGCAGGACTAAATTTTTCTTCAAGAAACCTATTGGATTCGGCCTCTGGAGGTACCTTTATGTCCATCACTTTGGGTGCTGCAACAAAGCTTCTTGATGATATGATGATAAATTATTCTGAATGGCACACCGAAAGAGCTCCACAAGGTAAGAAGGTAAATTCTGTTGAAGAAACCTCTTCCTTGAGTGATAAGATTGATACTATTATGTCTATGCTTACAAATGGAAAGATGCATATTGATCCAAATAATGTTCCTTTAGCTTCTTTGGTTGCTCAAGAAGAGCATGTTGATGTGAACTTCATTAAAAATAATAACTTCAACATCAATGCTTATAGGAATAATTTTGGTAATAACAATTATAAGCCCTATCCTTTTAATAGTGGCAATGGTTATGTTAATTCTTATGGTAATTCCTACAACAATAATAAGAGTGTACCCTCTGATCTTGAAGTCATGCTTAAGGATTTTATTAGTACACAAACTGCTTTCAATAAATCTGTTGAGGAAAAGTTTGGGAAAATTGATGTTCTTGCCTCTAAAGTTGATAGTCTTGCTCTTGATGTTGATTTGTTAAAAATTAAAACTATGCCTCATGATGTTAAAGAGAGCAAAACTCTCAATGCTATTCAAGTTAAAATTGATAATAATGTGAGGATGTTAGCCGATTTACATGCTAGGTGGGCAAGAGAGGATGAAATTGCTAAAAAGAATAGCATTGCTAGAGTTTATACTATTACTACTACTGAAAATGCTATAAACTCACGTGTTAACAAACCTCCTACTATCAATGGTAAAGTAATTGGTGTTGGCAATGTCTCTACTTCTGTTGCAAAACGTTTAAAATTGCCTGAAAACACTGAAACTGTTCCTGATAAAAGTGCTGAAATTTTTCGAGATATGGGAGACAATGGTCCTATTACTTTTGATAATAATGACTTTGATTTTGATGGTTGCAATATTTCTGAAGTAATTAAGTTCTTGCAAAAGCTAGCTAGAAGTCCTAATGCTAGTGCTATAAACATGGCTTTTACTAAACATATTACTAATGCTCTCATGCAAGTTAGGGAAGAGAAATTAAAACATGAAGCTTCTATCCCTTGGAAGTTAGAAGATGGTTGGGAGCCCATCATTAAAATGAAGTTGAATGATTTTGATTGCAATGCTTTATGTGATCTTGGTGCTAGTATTTCTGTTATGCCTAAGAAACTCTATGATATGCTTGATTTAGCACCTTTGGAACACTGTTATTTGGATGTTCACCTTGCTGATAATACTATAAAGAAACCTTTGGGGAGAGTTGATGATGTTTTTATAATGGTTAACAATAACCTTGTCCCCGTTGATTTTGTTATTTTGGATATTGAATGCAATGCTTCTTGTCCTATTGTTTTGGGAAGACCTTTTCTTAGAACTGTTGGTGCTATTATTGATATGAGAGAGAGGAATATTAAATATCAATTCCCACTCAAGAAAGGTATGGAACACTTCCCTAGAAAGAAGATGAAGTTACCTTTTGATTCTATTGTTAGAGCAAATTATTCTGTTGATGCTTCATCACTTGGAAACACTTGATTCTTACTTTCTGCGCCTAGCTGAAAGGCGTTAAAGAAAAGCGCTTATGGGAGACAACTATATCTGGGCATGGGCAGCCCGGCCCGGACGGCCCGACGCAACCCGGCCGGAAATCTCGGGCGGGCCGGGCCGGGCTTACACACCGGGCCGGGCTCGGGCCTGATTTTCGGGCCCGATAGTCAGGTCGGGCCGAGCTCGGGCCTTGCAAAAACAGGAAATCAGGAAGGGTCGGGCCGGGCCGATCGGGCCTAGCCGGGCTTTGTCGGGCTCGGGCCGGGCCCGGGCCTGATTTCTGCAGCCGACAGTCGGGCCGGGCCGGGCTCGGGCCTAGACTTTTCCGCGTCGGGTTTTTTTAGGCCCGGCCCGAGCCCGGCCCGGCCGAGAAATGCCCAGGTATAGAGACAACCCATTATTTTATTTCTGCAATTTTTTTTTTTTTGAGTCAAGGAGTTGTTTACTTCTGTAACAATTCCTTTGTATCTTTATTTTATCGCATTGTTGTGCCAAGTATTGCCTCTAATAGGAAGATGATGCTAGATTTGGATTTCTGCGCAGGAACAGATTTCTGCTGTTCACCGTTTTAATTCTGTAAAATCACAGAAAAATTATTTAAATCTGCAATTTTTGTGCGTGATCCTCAGATATGTACGCATCTTTCGTTAGTTTAAAGTTTTTCGATCTGAGCAACGTAAGTGCCTCGAAAAAATTCGTCTTTGCGGACTGTTCTGTTTAGACAGATTCTGTCTTTTATTTTTCGCATTCTCTCTTTTACTAGTGTTGAGTGGAATTTTTTTTAGGGTGAAGAGCTTCACATAACATCAGTGGCAGTAGCTAATGTTAAAAGTAACGGTCATGTTTGTGTCCTTATAGAACATGTGAGTTTTTGATTGTGCACTAACCCTCTAATGAGAATTACTTTGAGTTTGGTGTGGCGGAAGTTTTCAAGGGTCAAGAGAGAAGGATGATATAATGTGATCAAGAAGAGTGAAGAGCTTAAGCTTGGGGATGCTCCCATGGATCACCCCAGCATATTTCAAGAAGACTCAAGCGTCTAAGCTTGGGGATGCCCAAGGCATCCCCTTCTTCATCAGCAACTTATCAGGTCATCTCTAGTGAAACTATATTTTAATTCTTTCACATCATATGTGCTTTACTTGGAGCGTCTGTGTGCTTTTATTTTCAGTATTTTATTTTTCTTATGGTCAACTTGATTGGACCCAGCATTCTTGATTGGGAGAGAGACACGCTCCGCTTTTTCATATGAATACTCCTATTCTTCACTTATACTTGTTGAGTATTCTTATCTAGCTATTGCTATGCTTTTAGCTCCTGTTTTGCATGCATCTCTTATTCAGAGCTGTTAGTTCTTTTAAAGAAAGTACTCTCTTGCTTCACTTATAATTGTTTGGAGAGTTTATGTTGAAATAAATTGATTGGTGTTTGGTTGGAACAGAAAATGTTGCATGTGGTAGATGGTATAATGGAAAAAGCTTACATATTCTTGTAGATCATTGTATTGGATAATTTGATACTTGTCAATTGTTTTGAGTTATCAAGTAGTTCATGTTTAAGCTTTTGTATCATGTAGTTAAAACCTATTAATGAAGAACTACCGTAAAGCTCGTTGAAATTTGGTTTGCATGATTGGTATCTCTAAGGTCTAGATATTTTCTAGTAAAAGGGTTTGGTTAACAAGGAAGACAGTGTAGAGTCTTATAATGCTTGCAATATGTTTTCATATAAGTCTTGCTGTGTCGGTTGATATCCTGTGTTTGCTTCAAATAACCTTGCTAGCCTAAACTCTGTACTGAGAGGGAATGCTTCTCGTGCATCCAAAACCTTGAGCCAAAATCCATGCCATCTGTGTCCACCATAACTACCTATATGTGGTATTTCCTTGCCATTCCAAGTAAATTTTTCATGTGCTACCTTTAAACTATTCAAAATTATTACTCCTATTTTGTGTCAATGTTTACCAAGCTCATGAGGACGGGGTGGATGTCTTTATGTCAACTGTCAAACAGACTTTACCACCGGACTAGCGGCATATACATCCGCTTATCCATTAATTTTGCAAAAAGAGCTGGCAAATGGGGTGCCCAGTCCCAATTAATTACAACTTTAACCGCTTAATTCTCTTCACATTTTTGCCCTGATTTATCAGTCAAGCAATGACAAACAGTGAAATATCTGCATGTGTAAACAAAAGAGAAAGAGGGATGATCTGCCTTGCTGGTAGAAATAACGTCCTTCATGGGAGCCGCTCTTAAAAGTCTGGTTGGCAGGGGTCATATTGTACTTTCCATTTTCTGATTCGTTGACAATTAACAAACACCTCTCAAAACTTATTTTTACTCTCTATATGATTTCAAAAACTTAAAAAGCTCTAGCACATGATTTAATCCCTGCTTCCCTCTGCGAAGGGCCTTTCTTTTACTTTTATGTTGAGTCAGTTTTCCTACTTCTTTCTATCTTAGAAGCAAACACTAGTGTCAACTTTGGTGCAACAATTTTTATATGCTGTATATTGCACTTATTATATGCTTTGTGTTGACAAATATCCATGAGATATATATGTTGAAAGTTGAAAGCAATTGCTGAAACTTAAATCTTCCTTTGTGTTGGTTAAATACCTTTTACTTAGAATCTATTGCTTTATGAGTTAACTCTTATGCAAAACTCTTTGATGCTTGTCTCGAAAGTACTATTCATGAAAAGTTTTTGCTTATATGATTCAGTTGTTTGCTCATTATCTACTTGCTAGCAAACTATAGACCATTGACCTGGATCACTTCATTCATAACATGTGCTTTACAATATTATTTGATCAAGATTATGATTGTAGCATGTCACCTCAGAAATTATTTTGTTTTTATCGTTTTACCTACTCGAGGACGAGTAGAACTAAGCTTGGGGATGCTTGATACGTCTCAAACGTATCTATAATTTCTGATGTTCCATGTTGATATTATACCAATTGTTACATGTTTTATATACACTTCATAGCATTTTTATGCATTTTCTGGGACTAACCTATTAACAAGATGCCACAGTGCCAGTTCCTGTTTTCTGCTGTTTTTGTATTCCAGAAAAGCTAGTCTGGAAATATTCTCGGAATTGGACGAAACTTGGACAAACCTCCTATTTTTCCAACACGAAGACGGAGTCCAGAGGAGAGACGGAGGAGGGCCACGTGGCACCCACACCATGGGGCCGCGCGGGCCCCCCTGCCGCCCGTGGGGTGGTGTGGGGCCCTCGTGGCTCCGCAGCCGCCGCCCTTTCGCCTATTTATTCCTCCCGACGCGAAAACCCTAAATACCCGAGCCATTATCCACGAAAAGTTCCAGAGACGCCGCCGCCGTCAACCCTAGCTCGGGAGGGTTCAGAAGCTCTTCCGGCACCCTGCCGGAGAGGGGAATCATCACCGGAGGGCTCTACATCACCATGCCTGCCTCCGGAGTGATGCGTGAGTAGTTCATCCTTGGACTACGGGTCCATGGCAGTAGCTAGATGGTTGTCTCTCCACTTTATGCTATCATGTTTAGATCTTGTGAGCTGCCTATCATGATCAAGATCATCTTATTGTAATGCTACATGTTGTGTTTGCTGGGATCCGATGAATATTGAATACTATGTCAAGTTGATTATCAATCTATCTTATATGTTATTTATGATCTTGCATGCTTTCCGTTACTAGTAGATGCTTTGGCCAAGTAGATGCTTGTAACTCCAAGAGTGAGTATTTATGCTAGATAGTGGGTTCATGCCTCCGGTAATCTGGGAGAGTGACAATAACTTCTAAGATTGTGGATGTGCTGTTGCCACTAGGGATAAAATAACCGATGCTTAGCTTAAGGGTGCGCCGTTAGGTCTAATGCATTTGTTTACATTACGCACATTACTTAATGCAATTATCCGTTGCTTGCAACTTAATACCAACGGGGAACTCGGTATGACAACCTGGCGGTGGATTATTAGTCATAGACGCTGTTGGATAACGGTCTATGTATTTTGTCGTAATGCCCACATGAATATCATAGTAATCATCATGTCATATATATGCATTGTCATGCGCTCAATATTTTGTCAATTGCCCAGCTGTAATTTGTTCACCCAGCATGTTAGTTATCTTTTATGGAGAGACACCACTAGTGAACTGTGGACCCCGGTCCATTCTTTTACACTGATAATACAACCAACTGCAAACATTGTTCCTTTTCATTCTCTGCAATTTACTACTGTTTTCCACACCATACGTTTAATCCTTTGTTTTCAGCAAGCCGGTGAGATTGACAACCTCACTGTTTCGTTGGGGCAAAGTAGTTTGATTGTGTTGTGTGCAGGTTCCACGTCAGCGCGCCACTAACAACCTTCAGAAGTGATTTCTTGCTCCTACTGGTTCGATTAAACCTTGGTTTCATACTGAGGGAAAACTGCTGCTACACTGCATCATACCTTCCTCTTGGGGTCTCCCAACGAACGTGTGATCCACGCAATCATTATACTGATGGAATGAAACCGGAAAAGTTCACCGGTGGGCTGGGCTTTAAGAGATGGCAGCTGAAGTGCCGACTCTGGCTCTCGGCTATGAATGTGTGGGAAGTTAGTAGTGGTCTTCCTGAAGGAACTATATCTGAGGAAGCTCAGAACAAGTTCAAGAGAGACACTACTATTTTTCGGGATGCATTCCAAGTGTTCTTGCTGGTCGTCTGTGTGATGTGTATATGCACATAGAAGACGGCAAAGAGCTCTGGGATGCACTGAACGCTAAGTTTGGTGCAATCGATGCAGACAGTGAGCTGTATATCATGGAGAGTTTCACGACTACAAAATGGTGAATAACCGTGGCGTGGTCGAACAAGCTCATGAGATACAGTGCATTGCGAGAGAGCTCGAGCTCCTCAAGTGTTCCCTACCTGACAAGTTTGTGGCTGGGTGCATTATTGCAAAGCTACCTTCTTCATGGAGTAACTTCGCCACAGCTCTCAAACACAAGAGACAGGAGATATCGGTTGAAAACCTGATAGCGTCTCTTGATGTTGAGGAGAAGGCTCGGGCTAAGGACACTGCTGAGAGAGGTGGTGAAGGTCAGTCTAGCGCCAACATGGTGCAGAAAACCATAACCACGGCAAGAGCAAGGCAAGAGCAAGCCTCTTCAACATGCCTACCAAGACTACTTCTTTCAAGAAGAAGAAGAAGATGCTGAACAAATCTGAGCTAAAGTGCTACACTTGTGGAGAGCCGGACACTTCTCTGTGGACTGCCCAGATCGTGCAGACAAGAAAGGGAAGACGGCAAGCTGTCAACCGTGACCGCTAGCAATGCTGATGGGTACGGTAATTTACCGATTGTGCTTTCAGTATTTCAATCTCCATGTTGGTGGATTGATACGGGTGCTAATGTTCATGTATGTGCTGACATTCTATGTTCACTTCTTATCAGGTCGCAGATTCCGTCTTAATGGGGAATGGATCACATGCTTCTGTTCGTGGTGTTGGCACGGTAGATCTGAAGTTTACTTCGGGAAGATCGTGCAGCATGTCCCTACTATGAACAAGAATCTCGTTAGCGGCTCCCTTCTATGCAGAGATGGGTTTAAATTAGTCTTGGAGTCCAATAAAGTAGTTGTGTCAAAGTTTGGACAATTTATTGGTAAAGGGTATGAGTGCGGAGGCTTGTTCCGCTTTTCATTATCGGATTTTTGTAATAAGTCAGTAAACCATATTTGTGGCAGTGTGGATTCGGATGCTAATGTTGGCACTCTCGTTTATGTCATGTTAATTTTGGTTTAATGAGTAGACTTTCCAGCTTGAGTTTAATTCCTACTTTCACCGTTGCCAAAGGTTCTAAGCAACCTCGAAAGCCTCACAAGGCAGCCGAGGAGAGAAACTTGGCACCTCTAGAACTCGTACATTCGGATCTATGTGAGATGAATGGCGTGTTGACAAAAGGTGATAAGAGATATTTCATGACTTTAATCGATGATGCTACTAGGTTCTGTTATGTATATTTGTTGCACACTAAAGATGAAGCTTTAGACTACTTTAAAATCTATAAAGCTGAAGTAGAAAATCAATTAGAGAGAAAGATCAAACGTCTTAGGTCAGATCGTGGTGGCGAGTATTTCTCCAACGTATTTGATGAATTCTGTGAGGAACATGGTATTATTCATGAGAGGACGCCTCCCTATTCGCCCCAATCAAACGGGGTTGCCGAGAGGAAAAACCGCACGCTGACCGACTTGGTGAATGCCATGTTGGACACTGCTGGTTTATCTAAGGCATGGTGGGGGGAGGCTTTGTTGACTTCGTGTCATGTCCTGAATAGAGTTCCTAACAAGGATAAAAGAAGACACCTTACGAGGAGTGGTCTGGGAGAAAACCATCACTTTCTTATTTCGTACTTGGGGATGTTTGGCGAAAGTCAATGTTCCAATTCCTAAGAAACGTAAACTTGGACCGAAGACAGTGGATTGTGTCTTTCTAGGCTATGCTCAGCGGAGCATTTGCTATAGATTTTTAGTGGTTAAATCTGAGATACCTGATATGCATGTTGATACTATTTTGGAATCTCGTGATGCAACATTTTTTGAGAACATGTTTCCTATGAAGGATATGCATAGCATTGCTAGAATTTCTTCTGAGATATTTGCTGAACCTAGTACATCTGTTGATCATTCTGAACAACCACATGTTGAGGAAGTCCTTGAGAAGGATGACAATGAAGCTCCCAAGAGGAGCAAGAGACAGAGGACTGAAAAATCCTTTGGTGATGATTTCATTGTGTACCTTGTGGACAATACTCCACGTCCATTGCAGAGGCATTTGCATCTCCTGATGCTGATGACTGGAAAGAAGCTGTCCATAATGAGATGGACTCGATTCTTTCTAATGGAACTTGGGAATTATCTGAACGACCCTACGGCTGCAAACCTGTGGGTTGTAAGTGGGTGTTCAAGAAGAAGCTAAGGCCTGATGGTACTATTGAGAAGTACAAGGCACGGCTTGTAGCCAAGGGCTACACCCAGCGTGAAGGCGAAGATTACTTTGACACCTATTCACCTGTTGCTAGACTCACCACCATTCGTGTACTACTTTCCCTGGCTGCCTCCTATGGTCTTATCGTTCATCAAATGGACGTAAAGACAGCTTTCCTTAACGGAGAGTTGGAAGAGGAAATCTATATGGATCAGCCTGATGGGTTTGTAGTAAAAGGTGAAGAGAGAAAGGTGTGCAAATTGTTAAAATCTTTGTATGGGCTGAAGCAAGCACCTAAGCAATGGCATGAGAAGTTTGACAACTTTAACGTCTGCAGGCTTTGCCATTAATGAGGCTGATAGGTGTGTTATTATCGCCATGGTGGGGGCGATAGTGTTATATTATGCTTGTATGTTGACGATATACTTATTTTCGGTACAAGCATGATAGTGATAAATGAGGTCAAGTCTTTCTGTCAAAGAGCTTTGATATGAAAGATCTGGGACAAGCTGATGTGATCCTGAACATTAATCTGATTAGGGATGAGAGTGGGATTACGTTAACGCAATCACACTATGTTGAGAAGGTCTTGAGCCGCTTTGGTTATATAGACAGCAAGCCTTCTCCAACACCCTATGATCCCAGTGTGACACTCAGAAAGAACAAAAGGAAACGAGAGATCAATTAAGATATTCTCAAGTGATCGGTTCACTCATGTACCTTGCGAGCGCGACGAGACCTGATATCTCTTTTGCTGTGAGCAAGTTGAGCAGGTTCATGTCTAACCCGGGTATTGATCATTGGCATGCACTTGAAAGGGTCATGCGCTATCTGAACGGTACAATGAGTTATGGGATTCACTATTCAGGGCACCCTGCGGTGCTTGAGGGATATGTGATGCGAACTGGATCTCAGATGTTGATGAGCTCTACGCCACAAGTGGATATGCATTTATTCTTGGAGGTGGCGCAGTGTCATGGAGGTCTTGCAAACAGACCATTTTGACGAGGTCAACCATGGAAGCAGAACTTACTGCTTTAGATACAGCTTCTGTTGAGGCAGAATGGCTGCGTGAGCTCTTGATGGACTTGCCGGTGGTTGAGAAACCATTACCGGCCATCCTTATGAACTGTGACAACCAAACGGTTATCATGAAAGTGAACAGTGCTAAGGATAACGCGAAGTCATCAAGACACGTTAAAAGACGTTTGAAGTCTGTCAGGAAAATGAGAAACTCCGGAGTAATAACTGTTAGTTATATTCAAACTGACAAAAACCTGGCAGATCCCTTTACGAAGGGACTATCACGTAATGTGATAGATAGTGCATCGAGGGAGATGGGGTTGAGACCCGTGAGCGTTACACCATAGTGGTAACCCAACCTATGTGATCGGAGATCCCGTGAATTAGGACCTGGAAGAACAAGCTAGTGGTTTAACAGAGGAGAGTTTTATTTAACCCTCTCCGTGGGAAGATGCATAACTCTCAATTCTGTAAGGCAGGTTGGCAATATGCCTTAATGTGTTTCTGTTGGCTATTCGTAGCAAAGGTGCTATCCTACAGAGCGACCTTGAAAGAACACACCTATATGAGTCCGACTGTTAAACGTCGCAGTCTATGAGATTTGGGTGATCTCTAGTAAGCTCATGAAGAGACCAGGGAGTATGACGCATATGCTCCACCCGCGGGTAGGCTACTGGCAGCCACGTACTGGTTATGACTTTGAGTGAAGTCTATTGGCACCAAACTTGCAATTCAAGGTTCGTCCATTGTTCAAGTTGCTGGTAGATGTAGCTTGAAGCTCTAGGCGGAAGTTCAACTTAACAGTCTCTGCTGAAACACTGGTATATAAACAAGAAACGAGGTTTGGCAAAATCTCTAAATGGGAATTTGAGATCTGGTGGGGGATTGTTAGAATTTGGGCCCATTTGTGGGCAGCCCATATAAGCAAATCTGAAATCTCAAATTGGCCCATGTGCATGGCAGAATTTTGGAGGTGCAATGGGTGCTAAAGTTTAGTCCCACATTGCTAGTTGGAGGAGACAAACACCACCTTATAAGGTGGAGTGTTGTGACACTTGGTGTGCTAGTTGAGAACATAAGGCTCTCTCTGCGCACTCCTCCTCCTCCTCCGCCGCCGTCCGTCCGTCCCGTCACGACACGCCGCGGGTTGCGGGAATGAGCCGAGCTGATGCCTATATTTTTGATGTTCGGGAAAAACGAGTTTTTGCGTACGCGTATAGTTTTGCCAGTTCGGGTCGCTCCCGGATCATGGCCTGCTATCTAACTCGGACGTGTGCGACGTGGTTGGCCCACGTTGTACCCGTTAGGGTTTCCCGAGTCGCACTATATATTGCCTTGCACTGCGTGCGCCGTCACAACTCGAACCAATCTAGGTTTTGCCATCTCGTGCCTTGCGCGACCACCGTAGTCTACTCCATCCCGATCGCCGGCGTGCACCGGTGTTTGGGAGAGCAGGTCTCCGGAACCAGTCGCCTTTGTGATCCTGTACGGGAGAGGGTGAATTAGGTTTTTGAGAAGCGCTTCGCGCGACTGCTCGCCGCTTCCACCACGGGTCGTTTTCCAGCCGGAGCTGCGGATCGTCTCCACAGCGTCGTCTTCTTCGACCCATCATCACCAACGTCATCGTCAACAACATCACCGCTGATCTCGCCGCGGTGAACCTGTCTGCATCGACTGCTGCCTCCTCTACAAACGTTCGGTACGTGCGACGTATTCCAAACTACATGTTTACTACGGATATGTTGGGGTATATGTTGTTGCTACTGTTCATATTGTTTAGTACGTCTAGTGTGCTCGTATTTCACATGTTAGTAGCTGTTGTAGTCATGTTTAATATTCTGAAATTAATCATGTAATTATTGCCTAATTTTCCAACAAGTTTCGAGTTTCGTCGTCTGTAACTTCTCAATTTCGGTGTTTGCCCCTTCTTTTAACGAATTTTCTCAAATCCATAACACTCGGTCGACCGTTTGAAATTTCCTTTGAAGAGCAGATTCACCACGCCATTTCCCACAACTTTCGTATTATAACTTTCCTATTTCGGCGGACATATACTGGTAGATCTTGTACTGTATATATGTACATGTTTATAGTTGAAAGTGCATGTGTTGCCCCATGCGTGGTTTTGGTAATTAATGACAATCCTTATGGACTAATGTTTGAATTGAGATATCTTTATAGATCTTGTCCAAGAAGAAGATTGGAGTTCATGTGTTGGACTCTAGAAGATTACATGATGATCAATGCTCTATTCAAGGGTTTATATGAATAATGACCATGTGTAGAGTTGAGCATATTGCAAGTATGTCTTGAAGGATTCAAGACATCATCTTCATGAAGTCGGAGCTAAGCGAGGCTCTCCCATAATGGTGTATGGGGGAGTATTTGGAGAAGTCTTCATCAAGCATGTGCTAGCAAGCGCAATCAAGAAAGGTCATCCACTTGAAGAGATCAAGATCGTCATCATCTAGCTCAAGTGGAATGCGCAAGGCAAAGGTATGATCTTGATAGGGTTTCTATTTTACCGGTCTCATGTTGTTAGTTTGGAGACCGGGTTATAGGATAGACGGCGTACTATCAAGAGGGGCTCTCAAATGAGTAACTTGATCGCATCTTTATGGAGAGCTCAAACCTTTGCATATTTGGCATATCATCTTTCTTGGTTCTTATTTGGCTTTTATCCATGTGAGAATTTAGATCTTGTCTTCATCTCCATACCAAGCTCTAGTTCATCAAAAACGGATTTCATTTGATATCTAGTGGTGTTTTTGATGTTGGAGTTTTACCGGTTCGTCTCTTGTAGAGAGGTCAAACTCTCCTCTTGTGTTATCCTCCTCACATGATGGACTATGATGTGTATATGCAGGATCTTGTAGTGCTTGTGATTATCTTCGGAGCATGCCCAAGATCATTGAAAACGGAGTCAGGATGGAAAACTTTTTGCGTTCTCGGTGTTGAAAATATTACCGGTCCTCCTCGAGATAAGATCCACACCTCCCATGTGTGATATCTCCTCTATATTTGTGACCCTTAATATTTCCAACAAAGTAGGTTTCATCTCATTTGGAGTTTTAATGAAAAAGATATGGATTTTAGAAAAATTTTCTGCGCAGGCCGGCTCCCAGGCCGGCCCAGGCCGAGCTCCAGGCCGGGCGGCTCGGGTAGCAGGCCGGCTCCCTGGCCGGCCTAGGCCGGGCTCCAGGCCGGGCGGCTCGGGGAGCAGGCCGGCTCCCTGGCCGGCCCAGGCCGGGCCACAGGCCGGCTCGCTCAGCCCAACTCGCTCCCTGACTCGCTCAGCCCAAAAACAGCCCCAACGGCCATATTTTTTCAGTGAGCTTTTTAAAGGTTTTCTTCCCCATTGTTTCTCACATCTCTTGAGAAAGTTTTTCTCCCCTCTCTCCTCCATTGTTGACCTTTGGTAAAAGCTTGCCTTCCTATCATTCCCTCCCATGATTCTTGCATATCTTTGAGGGAAATTGAGAGAAGATCTAGATCTACATATTCATCCATTCCATCTCTCCTCTAAGTGAGGGGAACCTAGTAGATCTTGATCTTAGAGTTCTTGGTGTTTCTCCTACTTTGTTCTTCCTCTCTTCTCCCCCATAAGCATTAGTTGCTTTTGGTGGGATTTGAGAGTGAAGGATTTGAGCACTTGTGCTCTTGCCATTGCTTCGTTGCATCGGTTTGTGCTCTCCACGAGATTCGTGGAAGTTGAAAACTTGTGAACTTGTTACTCTTGGGTCTTTAGACCCTAGACGCCCGTGTGGTGGTTGAGACCCTTGTGTGGTCACTTGTAGCTATTCAGGTGCCCCCAATCCCGTTGTGGGTTGTGCCCCGGATCGTTGTTGAAAGGCTCCGGATTTTCGCCTCGAAGGATTCCGATAGTGGAAGGTGAACTTAAACTTTGTGGTGCGGTTCATCGGAGAAGACGGTGAAACCTTTGTGGTTGTTGAACCATTGTGTTGGTTCACACCTCTCCAACGAGACGTACTGCCCTAAAAAGGAGAAACTCGGGAATACATCCTCGTCTCCGCGTGCCTCGGTTATTTCTATACCCGAGCTCTTTACTTATGCACTTTACGTTGTGATAGCCTTCGTGCTTGAAGTATTCTATATTGCTATCACCTTGTTACTTGTCTTGCTTAGTATAAGTTGTTGGTGCACATAGGTGAGCGTAGTTTATTTAGGTTGTTGACTTGTTAATTTAAACACCTAGTTTTATTCCGCAATTATCAAGCCTAAACAGGAAAAAATTTAATCGCCTATTCACCCCCCCCTCTAGGCGACATCATTGTCCTTTCAATAGTGTGTTTCGTTTACGTGTGTTTTTTAACCTCTCCGCGTCTTAGTTAAACCTCAACCGCTCCTTTGCCGTGTTCATGGTAAACTGTAAACATGTTCATGGTGGTTTGTGTCTCACCTTACCTCCAAATATTTTTGTGGTCTCTAGTCTAACGCGTAATTCGATGTCGGCGCCAGCGCACCTTCTACCACGACGTCTACCGGCAAACCATCGCCGTGCCGCGCCATTGTCCTGCTAGCCGCTCCTCGTGTAGCTATCAAGTAACCGTTGTTCTAAGTATGGTGTGTGAGGTAAGTTCACCACACAGCCTATCGCAACAGTGGAACATGAGGTCCCTTATAATGACAAAGTGGGTCCACCACCTGTGGGCCCACCAAGAAGATGGACAAGGCCAAGACGCAAGACAAGGTAGGTGGGTCTGCCCAATGACCACACGGGAACACGACAAGCTCGACATCGACATCCATGCGGCTAAGGACTCAAGACTTGGTGACCTTCCGGGGTCACCAACCCGGAGACCATGGCCTTGACCCGCAAGGCAGGGTGCCTGGCAAGAGCCCTGGCGCGCTGCCCCCTTCAGGGTGCTGCTCCGTACGAGCAAAGGATAAGCACGCCAACATAAGCCAGATGGACCAACAAGACTTGGGCGCCAAGAAGATGAAGGCTCCAACTGACGTCGCTAGGGAACAACGAATGAATCATTGAGTGAAAAAGGAGCAAAGAATGACAAAAGATGAGACTCTACTAGTCTTCAATCTTGTGGTTTCCTCGGTTTCTGTTTTCTTATTCAGGATCTTGCTTTTCATGGTTCTTATCTCTGCAACTCGCGATTTTCACGAGAGAACCAAATCCAAGTTGGTGAAGATCATGATTTGGGCTGGCCCGGTGGGACTGTCAGCCCCTGTCCGACCCGCTTTTCCTAAAGGTTGACATCCTCACCACACCGGCCAAGGATGTAAGGACCAGTGGAGGCCACGTCACCCCCTAAATAACACCACCACCACCAAGGGGTTTTCCCGCCTAAAACCCGTCACGCCCCTTGCGTGACCACCTGTGACGTCCCCCTGACCTATAAAGGGAGGGCCGAGGTCATCAAGGAAGAGGACCAGAACCAGGAGCAGCAAGACTAGACTAGGACTAGAGAGGCAGAGTCGAGAGGTGATCTCCACCGGGTAAGGATCTGCTCGTCGTCTACCTCCAGCCATCCACACTCCGGGCAGCTCCCCCGAGAACCACATTGTAAGCTACACCATGGTGAACTCATCAATCCAGACGTGCAGGAGTAGGGCTTTTAGCTTCGGGCTGCCTGAACCTGGGTAACTCCATGTGTCCCTGATTTGTTCGTGCTGACGTTCAAGGAGAAGGCTCGACTCTCCTCACCGGAAGCCTCCTTTGCACCCGTGCCGAACCTAAAAGGGGTATTCTTTACTCCCGCTGTCCGTCCGGCGAGACACGACACATCCATATGATGAGAGTACCAGGAACGTGAAATACAACCAAACGCTTGTATTTTTGTTTTTCCGGATGCACGCAAAAATTAATACATACAACCGAATGTAGTGCAAAACATGGCTTAAATCGTGTTTTTTCAGAGCTAGTCCATGTGAGCCAGGGATGCAAATGGGCTAAAATCAGCATAGGTAACCAAACATGCCCAAGATGATTCTGCACCAACCGCACATAATTACATCATAACCAAGATTGACAACATAAATAGATCCCAAGCTATGAGCACACAGACATCATAGAAGCATCTTGCAGTGTAACAGGAGCGGTTTCCATCTTTCTCTTACTCGTTACAAACTTTTAGGATGACTCCAACGGGGCGACCCAAACGGACGCGTGTTTGGTCCGCGTTTTGTCCGTTTGGGTCCGGGAACGGACGCGCGTCCGACCCATGTCCGCCCCTTTCTGGCCAGTGCCCCCAACGGGACGACGCATCGAGTCCGCCCGCATGTTTTTTTTAGTTAAACAGTCCATATATGGGACATTTTCATTCATATATAGGGGGGTGGGCCGACGCATCGAGTCCGCCCGGCCAGGGTTTTTGATCATTTTGATCATTTTTATCAATCCATACAAAACAAGTATATAGGAAACAAAATAAATTATACAATCCAAATAATACAATCCAAATGGTTCATCACATAGTTATTACAATCTAAATAATTCAGCAAATAATACAAATTGTTTCACAAATAACAAATTGTTTCATGCATAGTTTTACAAACCAAATAAAAATAAGACCAATAGTTCATCATATGGAACTACTGGTTACCGTAGTGTTGCCAGACATGCTCCACCAAATCAGTTTGGAGCTGGTTATGAGACACCTTCTCACGAATGTCACGGTGGAAGTCGAGAAACTAATCAAATGTGGACGGTCCCTGGGGCTCAACCAACTGACCCTGAAACCGCCAAGCCTGATCATGCATACCCTCGTCGCGTTCGTCCTCCACGATCATGTTGTGCATGATCACACAAGCTGTCATCACCTCCCAGAGTTGGTCCATGTCCCATGTCCTAGTGGGGTGGCGAACAATAGCCCACCGTGACTGGAGGGCACCGAATGCACGCTCCACATCTTTTCTAGCACTCTCTTGTTCCTTGGCGAACCTCTTCTTCTTCTCATCATTAGGATTGGAGATGGTCTTCACAAAATTAGTCCATGTAGGATAAATCCCATCAGCAAGATAATAAGGCTTGTCATACTCGTGACCATTGATCTCATAGGTCACCTGGGGTGCGAGGCCATTGGCAAGCCTGTTGAACACCGGAGACCGCTGCAGCATATGATGTCATTGTGCGAGCCGGACATGCCAAAAAACAAGTGCCAAATCCACAAATCTTGTGACGCCACGGCCTCAAGCACGACCGTGCATGCCCCAACATGACCCTTGTACTGCCCCTGCCAAGCAAATGGGCAGTTCCTCCACTCCCAGTGCATACAATCTATGCTGCCAAGCATCCCAGGGAACCCTCTGGCCTCGTTGATGGCCAAGAGCCGGGTCATGTCGGCAGCATTGGGCTCCCTCAGTACTCGGGGACGAACACCTGCACCACGGCCTTGCAAAACTTGTACATTGCTTCTAGGCACGTGGACTCGCTCATCCGCACGTACTCGTCCACAAGATCACCGGCAATTCCATATGCAAGCATGCGAACGGCGGCGGTGCACTTCTGGTATGATGAAAAACCGAGGGCACCACATGCATCTGGCTTGCATATGAAATAGTCATCAAAATGCATCACCCCAACCGGATACGGTTGAACAAAGATCTTCTCATCCGGAAACGGCGCCGGAAAATCTTGGGAGGATACGTGGGTCTGTGGGGACGAAAATAGTCCCCCCAGAGCTGGAGTTGGCCAGCTCTCCGGTTCCGGTCCAATGCAGGAGAACGGCCCGGCAACGAGCCTCGGAACACCGGCCGCATCCTCTCAATGTACTCATTGACGATGAGGGTGGCAACCAGGCCGTCACTCTCATCGTCCGACGAATCATCCGATGATGGCGCGCACAGGATGTAGTTCTTGTAGTACCATTCATCGGAGTTATCCATGGCCGAGTTCGTACCTGCGTTGGTGCCGGGGCGGCGTTGGTGTCGCGGGCACTCCGAGAGATGTGGCCGCAAGGTTCACCGGCCGTGGCGGGGAGGAAGCAGCTCCGGTGACCGTCGGGGAAGAAGAGCAGCAGACGGCGTCCCCTGAATGGCCTGCAGTGCCAAATCGAGAGAGCGACGACGGGGTGGCGGCGGAGAGGGCGAGAGAGGCTGAGGAGATTGGGGTGGGGAATGGTATGACGTGCGGGACAGGGGCGGACTAGGGCAGGACACGCTAGCGCTCCGCTCGCGTCCGCGCCCGACGCATCGGTGGCCCAAATTTGGGCCAAGAATGGGTCGCGGCGGACAAAAAAACGGACCGCGGTCCGTTTGCGTCGCCCCGTTGGACCGTGTTTTTGGCCCCCGCGGACAGGAATGGAGGCGTGCGGACTCGATGCGTCGCCTCGTTGGAGTCATCCTTAGGCACTGAGAAAGCTTAGAGCATCTCCACTGGACCACCCCAATTTAAAATTTAATTCAACACCTCTGAAAAAATGTCCGCTATGAATGTTGGACATATGTCCGATACAAGGAGGCTGCCCAACGGTGCCCCAGATAGATTTTAGAGCACTCGCAAATTTAATGACATCGAGCTTCCGCCGTCCAGTATAAAGGCTTTTGACATTCCATGAACAATCACACCGAGCTAGGGAAGTGGAAGTTGTATCATGGTCTCCTCAGCCCGGGGTGGATGAAGATCAATTGTTACGGCGCCCTAAATATCGACGGAGTCATGGCAGGTACGAGCGTGGTTGTGCGAGATGAGGAAGGTTCTTTGTGGCCGCTGAAGGCCGGCGGTAGGGGCCATGTGACCGAGCCACAAACTGTAGAACTCCTTGCATGTCGCGATGCTATTTTCTTGGCTCGAGAGAGAGCATGAACGCATATAGAGCTGAAAAGTGACTGTCAGTGGTCGCAACATGGATGAAGGAGAAGGAGCATAAGTCAGCCGATTATCCGATTCTGTTGGAGATGTAAAATAGCTTAGTGTAAGAATGGTTTCATTTGAATGTAAAGTAGATTTGTTACATAACAAAGGTGACAAATAACAAAGATGGCAAAGGTAAGGTTTAAGTCACAAAAAGGATAACACATGCAAAACCAACAAGGAGAACGCAAAGGTCTGGTATGACTTGTTAAAAAACGGTGGCTCCTCATTTGGACTTGTAATCCTTTAAAATATGTTTGGAGCATAACATACCAGTCTCTCACAGTACTCATCTTCAAAATTATATATAGTATACGATCGAAGAATTCATGTCGATGTGCAGCAACTTGAATGCATTTTAATTTATAGTCTCTGTTATTGATCCATTTATTTCTTTCCTTTTTATTATCCAGCCAACAAACAAAGGGTTATCCTGACAAAAAATCCCAGACGAATTTATGGAGATTTAATCTACAGTAAAATTACTTTTCAAATGTACGTACTCCCTCCGATCCATATTAATGGTCTCAACATTGTCTAGATACGGATGCATCTAGTCAAAACACTTAACTAGATACATCCGTATCTAGATAAAGTTGAGTCCATTAATATGGATCGGAGGTTGTATTTGAAGTTACAATTTCTGAATTTTGCGGGTCGGTCACGAGTAGAAGTGTAGAACAGACAAGTATCTCGCTCTCCCACTGGCCAGTCAGTCACTCCCGGAAGAGAAACCTATCCATCCCCAGCCCTAGCACCCGATCCCCTTCCTCCAACTCGGCGGCCATGGCCTCGCCGGCGCCGGCGGCCATCCCCGAGGATCTCCTGGTGGAGATCTTTCTCCGCCTACCCACCATGGACACGCTCGCCAGCGCCACCGCCGCGTGCACCACCTTCCGCCGCCTCATCAAAGGGCGTGCCTTTCGCTGCCGCTTCCGCTCGCTGCACCGGCCTCCCCTCCTCGGCTTCATGGACACAGCCGGGTTCCACCCCGCCGAGGCGCCGCACCCCTCCGCCCCGCTCGCCGCCGCCCTCGCCCCGTGCGCCGAGGATTTCTGCTTCGTCCCGCCCGTCGTTTCTTCAGCTTCCTACTTCTCTTCAGCTTCCTTTCCAGCTTCCAACTTCCCCGTCGGGATCGTTCCGGCGACGAAGAACTCCCTCGCTGGCGCCCCCGCGACGCCCGCGACGGTCGCGTCCTCCTCGACTGGGTCTCCCTCAACCCTCGCTTCGTCCAGATGTGGGGCAACCCTGAGGACGGCTCCGACGTGAGCGTCCTCATGGACTGCAACGAGCTCGCCGACCACGACGCCGACGCCCGCGCCACGTGGACCAAACGGGAGCGCTGCAACACTGCCGACTTCCACCTCGCTGTCCGTGACCCCTTGTCTCGCAGATACGAGCTGCTTCCCACCATACCTGACGACTTCGCCGCCCGGCCAGAGGAGCGCCTCTTCGAGTTCGTGCCCATGCTCGCTCCCGCCATCGAGGGCGAGTCCTTCAAGGTGATATGCATGGCAGGATACCAGACCAAGCTCGTCCTCTATGTCTTCGTTGCTACTCCCACAACTAGGCAATGGCGCATGGCCACATTTCCCATCTTCACTCTTCACGGTGGCTTGTCCTGCTTCGACTGCGTGCGTGGCTGCTTCTACTGGACAAAACCTTGGGAGTGGAGCGACTACCTACATGTGCTGGACACGCGCACTATGAGGTTTTCATATGTCGACCTTCTAACTGGATACCATGTGCAGCTCAGAGATCTGCCTGACCAGAGCATTGGCATTCGGCGTCCGCGTCCGAGTCCTGTTGTTGTGGGCAGAGAAGGAGCCATCGAGTTGTTTTCACTTGTCGGTCAAAACGGATCCTTTGCTCTCTACCATACGTCTCTCCACAATGATTCCCAGGAATGGAAGTTGGAGAAGATCATACCGCTGCCTGGCCAGTATAGGGACTACTCGATTTCCACAGTGGGTGCAGCCGAGGGATTCTTGTTCTTTCGAGGCGCTCCAGAAGGCCAAGGGATTCCATACATTGTGAATGTTGATTGTTACTCGTTGGAGGTCAAAACGTATGAAATCACCAAGGTCTGTAGCAAGAAGGAGCTCTTGTTCAATCCCAAACACGCACTTCCCTTCTTTAGCTTCCCGCCACTCCTATCGGAACCATCTAATTGATCAAGGGGTAAGTTTGCTAGCTGTCATGTTTATATGAAAAAAAAATGACTGCTTCTTTTGTTTGAAATTGGATTAAATTTCTCACGTGAATTGCTAGCTAGGTGCATGCTTTGTTGGTCCTAATTGAATTGTTATGTAGAGGTTGGTTAATTATTGGTATAGAGAGACTAACAACCTTGTCAAACTAGCTAGGGAAGGCAGTCAACTCATGGTCAGCACAATGATATGGAGGGTTAATAAAGTAAAGGATTTCATACTAGAAGAAAGCCAATTATTTTATGGGTTTGCAACTTCCTGCAGTACGTATTTAGTCATGCTTAGTATGTGAAGGCCTTGAGTTTTCTGTTCATGAGACTCCTTATTTACCATGTCATGTTTTCAAGCACATTGAGTTCACATGTTAGGCTGTCCGCTAATTTGTGTGTATATTGCTTCCAAACTTCAATAAGATGGCTCTGTTATTTTTGTTAAGCATGAAAAAGCAGCTTAGAAACTGGGATAGCAAAGATTTCTATCTTATCCACAACAGTTGCTGCAAAATTCTTAACTGAATATATGTGTGCAGATCTGAACTCGCTTGCTTCTGTGGTCTTGTTTGGGCCATAGCATCTGGGGTTATATGGAGGATGATCAAGACGATGGTTCTGCAATCTGCTAGCTAGATTTAGTTATCCGGCATTGGTATTATCATCAGATATTAGTCATCAAGTAGTTTTTTGTATGTCCGCATTAAGCGTATGTACGTAAGCAGGATATGCAGTCAGCAAGTTGAATCTGCCAAGACTCCTTTGTTGTTTGCGTTGGAAGAATAGCTAGGCCAATTGTGCTGAGATTGGTTGTATTCTCATGTGTTCCCTCTTCCTATCCATGTCATCAATCTAGATGGTCTAAGAACTAACTTTACTCTGCATGAGTGAATGGGTGAGTTAACTTGTTTTATTAAGATACTTGTGATGAGTTCATCTGTAATATGCCTGTTAAATTCTTGATGCGCTGACATGGTTTCTTGTGCACTGAGCATGGATGTTTTCATTTCATAAAACCTGATGCATTATGCAAACATCAACCTGTTGAAAAAATTTAGACCATCAGGTTTCATACTCAAATTTGAGTGGAGATCATCAGGTCTTGTATCAATATGCACAAAAATACCAGAAACCTTTCTTTTCCATGTTTAAAAGGCTGCAAACAAGGTTGTTTTCCCTTTTCTTATCATGTCATTGATCTAGATTTCCTATCCGTAACTAAGGACTAACTCTTCTATGCATGACTGAACGGGTGAATTAACTTATTTTATTAAGATGCTTGTGATGAGTTCATTTAATGTACCTGCTAAATTCTGGATGCGCGCATTGATCATTTTGTTGGCACTCTGCAAATAGATGGTTCATAAAACCAGATGCATATACAACCTGCCAACTCTTTATGATGCACATAGATGCATATCACACAACCTGATGCATATCACACAAACCTGATGCATGCACAAAGATGCATGGAGTTTTTTTTACTGCACACAAATTCCACAAATTGAGGCTGCAATAAGAGCCATAAAAGGGAGCTGATGCAAATTATTTTATCAGTTTTTCAGAATAGAAGGAAAATTATTTTAGAGTTGATAAATATGTACATCTAGGTTTTTTTTAAGCTAAAAAATGCTATTTTTGAATTTTTCAACAAAGGGCTCCCTGAGCCCGAGCTCCAAAACTCCAGTCCTTCCTATTAGTGACAAAAGACGACAAAAAAATATATGTTTATTGCTTTGTGCGCTATAGTTGTAAAAGTAGTAATATTATATTCATTGTGGTTTGTCGACAAGTTTATGTGTTACGCCAGCTTGTGGATTGTTTATGGATAGGTGCCAGAAACTCTAATTTGCAACTAGTTGCACCCGCAACTTATTATCGGATACCCCACTTTGAAGTTTTCAAAAATCGCGAAACAAATCATGCACATAGATTATGTTGAATCTTGTGCACCCAGAAAATTTCATCCAAAAATATGATCATACGTCCTTATAGACAATTTTATACATAGTGGCACCTACGCGAAATATTTGCAACTAGTTGCGGGTGCAACCCATTTCAGGATACTCCATTTCAAAGTTTTCAAAAATCGCGAAACAAATCATGCACATAGATTATGTTGAATCTTGTGCACCCAGAAAATTTCATCCAAAAATATGATCATACGTACTAATCTATGTGCATGATTTGTTTCGCGATTTTTGAAAACTTTGAAATGGAGTATCCTGAAATGGGTTGCACCCGCAACTAGTTGCAAATATTTCGCGTAGGTGCCACTATGTATAAAATTGTCTATAAGGGTCATTTTTTTCTTTATGGACTACATAGTGGATTCCGACGAGTGCATCAGGATTTTTGATGCACACAAATTTCACAAAATGAGTAAAATACATCAATGGTCACTCAACTTGTGTTGAAAGCTCACTTTAGTCACTATAATAAAATGGTCAATACGGTCACTATATACACATTTAGTTGATTATACGGTCACTCGGAGAACGTATAGCTCCATATGTGACTAAATTGACCTGTCAATAGCCAAAACTAAAAGTGTCAAAAAAAAAAAGCCAAAACTAAAGGCTGTGACCACCCCTCCTGTTCATGTCCCCCCTGCGGCGTCGATAGGAGAAGAAGAGTTGAGCCGCGCAGAAGCTCCGCCTCGACCTCCTCAATATCCTCGTCGAAACGATTGGAGCGGGAGGCCCAGAATCGGCCGCCCCACCGTCTTCTTCATGCCTGTTGGGAGTCGCCGTCGGGCCAAGATACGGAGAGATACGAAGGGATGGACCACCAGAGCCTGCAGCAGCAGGTTGCCGTGACCCACTGGATGCACGAAACGCACTCCGCCGGTGTGGGCAGGCCCTTTGATCACTCGCCAACACGTGCAATCACCGCGCTAGCGCCCCCGACCTTGCTCGTCGTGGCGACGTCCGCCGTGCGCATTGCGCACCACGGCGGCATTGCCTAGCGTGAAACCGGGCGCCACCGCGAACCCGACCACCATGCCGCCTATGCCAGCAGTGTCGGCGCTGCGGCTCTGTCGTGGTGGTATCACGGCAGATGCCATAGGATGGCTTAAGTTGGGGGCTCGCTGGGACGTTGGGGGATCCGGGGAGGGTGTGCGCGCTCAAGAAGCACGCATGAAGAACAACCAAGAACTCACAAGAACAAGCAAGAACAAGCCAAACCAAGAACAACCAAAGCACACCAAGATGTACCCTGCTTCGGGGCCCTCTTGTGGAGGTAATACCCCTACTGCAGCACTAGCCTACTCTCTTATATCTCAAAGGGAACAAGTACAAAGTGCTCCTCGAGCTGTATGAAGCAACAATGGTGAGATCTCTCAGAGGAAGATGGAACAGGGGGAAAATGAGGCCTCTCCTCCGTCGTCCCCCGCACTGGAGGATGCAGTGGTCTACTTATACACTAACCGGTTTACCTTTTTGCCCCTGGCTCCATGAGACAATGGCATTGCCAAGAGGAAAAGGACAAGCCTCTGCCCCCTGTCAATCCAACGGCCGGACTGTCAGGCCTATCTTGCCCCTTCGGGCAATGGCAGCTATAGCCCACCGGGTCTAGGTCACATCCTCTTTCCCGAATTGGCCGAGTCAGCTCCTAGGTTGCTGCGCTCCCAGGAATCCCGTGGCTTGACCTGGCTGTCAAGTCCTAGCAGGCCTATCTTGCCTCTTCAGGCAATGGCAGGCGTAGCCCACCGGGTCTAGGCCATAGCCCCTTTCCCGAATTGGCCGAGTCAGCTCCTAGGTTGCTGCGCTCCCAGGAATCCCGTGTCTTCTGAGCCTCGGGCAGGAGGCCTGCAGGATCCGTGAACTTTACTGACATTACTCAGCCCCTGTGCATTATCCGACATTGCTGGTAAGCCGGGTTCTTCCAGGCAACCCGGCTAGCTGAGCCGGATCTCTTCCAGGCAACCCGGCTAGTTGAGCCGGATCTCTTCCTAGGCAACCCGGCTAGTCGAGCCGGGTCTCTTCCTCTGATCCGGCTAGACTTTGCCTGATGCCTCTTGGTCTCTTCCTGTCTTTAAACTTGATCCGGTCCGAGTGATCCGGTTTGTGAGACCCGGATTGACTCTCCATTCCACCTCTTTGCACACTTGGCAGGGAATCTCTGCACAAAGCCTCATAATCCGGGTCTCTGATTTGACATGTCACTGACAACATATTATCCGGATCCATCAGGTACTTGAGTGTTTTTGACTAAATGACCACGCCTCCTCGGTTTCTGTGCTGACCGGCACACTTGATCCAGCACCGCTTCCAATTCTATGATCCACCGTGTGCTTGAAATACACGGCCACAGCGCGACCGCAAAGTTTTGGTTCACACCTGATCCAGCCACACCCCGGAAACCGTGCGGTAGTGCGCCCGTTACCATCTAGGGGCTATATATAGGGGTGCGGGGTTCCTCTTCTTCTTCCCCGCACCTCCACTTCGAAATCTCCATCCGCACCATTACGCCGGCGAGACCTGGCCCTTGCGACCTCGCAACGCCGGAGACACCCACAACGCCGGAGAAAACTCGCCGGAGCCGCGCACCGCGCCGCACGCCGCCGTTTCTCCACCGCGCTTCTTCTTCGCCGCACCACAACCGTGAGTTCCTCTTCTTCCGGCCATGGCGACCTCGAGCGAGTTCTTCTTTCGCCGTGAACTTGCACTTGCTCTCCCTAGATTCACTAGCAAACGAGTCCATTGCCGCGCCTTAGTGCATTGCCTAGATCTCCTTTCTAGGTTTTGCGCTAGATTGCCCCAGATCGGCTTGCCACTTCATGAACAGTTCCACCTTATTTTTACTCGGGATTTCATCTCTATTTTACTGCTGCGGTAGATCTTTCGTAACCCTAGATCCTTACAAAAAGGTGTTTTTAGTTACTAGCCGAATCACTTCTCCGCAGTAATCGGGCAACTCTATCCGGGATATCCTTTACCGAATCCCTTAACAGCTGATTCGGCTAGACCATTATCCGACTTGCTCTGGATTTGAGATTCCACATCTTCTAACTCGGCTATCTCCGATTTCTTGCAGGACTGATTCGGATATGCCGAAGTTGCCCCCCGGCAGTTGGGAGGGTTCCGACGTTACAAACGACGACTTGGAATGGCTGCTGAGTACCCGGCGTATAACATCTAAAGTTATATGCCGAAAACCGGGGAAGGAACTCCAACCGGTCACCCAACCGGGTGAACGCGTTGTGTTTCTAGCGCATTTCGAACGTGGATTCGGACTTCCAGCGAGTGACTTCTTCCGGAGATTCCTAGATTTCTTCGGCCTGCAGCCTCACCACCTTCCGGCTAACTCCTTTGTCTCCTTGTCGGCTTTTACCTCCTTTATGGAGGGATATCTCGGTCTCTGGCCGACTATCGAAACCTGGGCGAAGTACTTCCACCTCCGGAAACATACGATCCCGGGTAGTGACCCGAAGGTGATGACCGCCTGTGGTGCGTCCAGCATTACCCCGAGGACGGGCTCCATCTTTCCCCGGATTACTGGCCTGGACACTTGCAAGAAATGGCAAAGGTCCTTCTTCTACGTGAAGAGCGTTGAAGGCCATGATGCTCTCAACTTGCCCGAGTTCAGGATCGAGCCCCCCACCGCCGAACTGAACTTCAGATATGATCCGGCTGACGCTCTCGCGGAGCTTCAAATCGTACACCAAACTCTAGAGGATTTTCTGGAGAAGGGCCTGCTCTCGGACGATCTCCTCCGAGCCTTCGTCTCTCGCCGTGTCAGTCCTTTACAACAACGTCAGCACAAGATTTGCCATATGAGCGGTCTGCTAGATCCTACCCGGATCAGCAAACATGACCTCACCAGAGCTTCCGTCAGGAGACGGGTAAACGCTATTGCCTTCACCGAGATGTCGGATAAGTGGAAATGGGGCGTGGAGCCGTTCCACCGAGACGCACTTCCACCTCAGGTTAGTTCATCATCCCCCGGATTAACCCATACTCCACCAAAATGCCATTGGACTAATCCGGATCTGCCTTGATTCTACTGCAGCTGTTCGACCGCCAGATCGCCGAAGATGGAGATCTTTCCACCAAGGTGTGGGCACGGGACCGCAGCCCGCTGCGCGAAGGCGAAGAGGATGCGGATACGGACGATTATTTGCCGATTCCGCGCGCCAAGCCTATCCGCAAGGGTAAGCAACCGTCTATTTACAACCTTTCCGAGGATGAAGATGATGATTGCTGGATCCTGGATCCTATTGATCCCATTCCGATTTCATGGTCACCACCTTGTGTTCCAGCCAAACCGGATGCTCAAGGGACATCTCGGAAACACCCTGACGCGTCCGGATCAGATGCCCCTCCAGCCAAGAGAATGAAGAAAACTGTCTCCAAACCGAATCGGCTGAAGGCCATGCCTACTACCAAGGGGTAATGCCAATTTTATTTGCTTTCTTCTTTTATTACCCGAGTCATCTTTATCCGAGTTAACTGTTTTATTTTACTCTATGCAGTGACGTCCTTGTCACCGAACAAACCCATTCATCCATCCTTTCTCCCATTCCTCCACTGGATACGGCCATGGAGCACCAGTCTCCTAAAAAGGCTGCCACCTCTCCCGCGCGTGCCACAACTGCCAAAACTCCCCCGCCGGATCTCGTCCCAGAGTCGGTTATTGACCTGGAGAGTGAGGAAATCTCGGGTTCGACCCGAGATTCAACTTGGCCACGTCCTCTGAAGGAGTTGGAGAAGGAGAAAGCCAAGACTTCGGCTAAGACATTGACTAAGCCGGATCCTCTCCCTACCGCCAAGGCTCTGAATCAAGAGCAGCAGAAGAAGAAGAAACTGCAGCAGCAGCAACCTCTCGAGAAGCAGCAGAAACAGAAACAGGAAGCATCTAAACCACCCCAGCAAGCGTCACAGAACCAACCTAAGCAGTCAGACCCTGCCAAGACCTCGAGCGCATCACCTCTGCCTAAGCCGACTCCGGTTTCTTTGGCACAACTCCAACAACCTCGGATAAGCAGATGGTCGCTAGCAAACCGGTTTCCGCCGCTCCATCAGTGACTCGGGTGCATGATCAGCTCTCTGAGGCGATTACTCGCGCCCGCCTTAGTGGCCAGGTCTTGCCGAATCTCCGCACTCCGGGCGGCGACAAACTCGGCTCCGCAGAGGAATTTGTTAAGGCTTGGAACGCTGCGGACCTTGCCGAAGGCTCTTCTACAACAGCATCGCCACATCCGGCTGGGCCTAGCCGGATGTTTCAATCTCTACACTCTGTGCAGGCCTCGGTCACTGAAGCTAACCGGGTCTTCGAGGTAACAAAGCCGAATCTCGCTTTTAATTCACCATGATCACTCTACACTATCCCCAGTCCCCGAGATTCGGGTCGAATGACTGATACTCCTCGAGTAAGAAAGTCATCCGGCTTGAATCTCTAACATTTGATCATAGACTTTGTGCTAGCCAAACAAAAAATCGTGGGACTTCCAGTCCCCGAGTCTCTTTTCAAATTGATTCGGTCAACTTTCTTTTTTATTAATCTCGGGCCTCCAGTCCCCGAGATTCGTTTTGGCTTCACGCTGTTAGTCTCGGGTGCCAGTCCCCGAGACTCTTTTTACGCCATTAACTCCTCTTCTTTCAGGAAACCACAACTGCTCGCAGCCGGATCTTTAAACAGCTAGTCCTGCAGCACCAGGCCCTCCAAGCTTCCTTTGATGCGCAAAGTGAGGAGATGAAAAAGAAAGATCAGGAGCACAAGCGCGCTTTATCGGAGGAGAAGTCAGAAGTGACTCGGCTCCTGCGGGAGCTTGACCGAGTTGGAAAAGTGAAGGACAAGCTCAAGAAAGACCGGGATACGCTGCAGAGGGAGAAAGACTCGATCCAGAAGGAGCGAGATACTTTCAAAGCCGGGATTGAGAAGCGGGCTGAATTGGACAAGAAAATCCAAACGCACGTTGCAGCCGCTGAGGCCGAAGCTCAAGCGGCGAAAGATGATCTGGCTGCTCACCAGGCGATCAGCGCGAAATGGCTTGCTGATCTCGCTATCCTCAATGAAGACATGGATCGTAAGCTTGCCGAATCTCTTCTTTCCCTTCTGCTCTTATCCGCCTCATAATTTTTATTCCTTCTCGTCTAACTCAGTGTTAGCTCATCTATATGTAGGAGAGTTTACCAGCATCCGGTTTCAAGCCGCCAAAGCTGTGAGAGATGCCCGAGCTGAGAGGGCTAAGATTGCTGGGGCTCCTCTGCCAGAGACGTGGGATATTGAAGACCACATTACTGCACTGAAAGCTCGGATTGCTCCTTTAAAGGAGTCCCACACTGCTCTGTTCAATGCTAGTCTCAAAGCCCACCAAGTCTTGTTTCCTGAAGTTCGGCAAGCCCAGTCTGCGGACGAGCTAATCAAAGACCTGGATCAGGCAGAGACCCGGCTAAGGCAGTGGAGATCTTCGTCCGCCCGCGCTGGTGCTGACGCAGGTTTGCTATTCATCATGTCTTGGTATGAGCTCATTGATCTTGCCAAAGTGCGCTCCCTTCGCCAGGGTTCTTCATGGGCTTCAGATCCAGACCGGATCAAGATCCGTGAGGAAGCTGCTAACTTTATGGCCGAATTCGCCAACACCAAGCATCTTGATCTGCAAGCTCCGATCTACTCGGATGGGGAAGATCTGAAGAGGAGGAATCAGATGATGCCTCACTTGACGACTACGCCGAGTCTGAGGCCGACTCTGGTGATTCGGCTGACTTCGCCGAACAACCTGCAGCTTGCGACTCGGCCAAGACCTCCAAGATGCCAGCCAGTGATTCGGCTGACACTGCCGAACAAGCTGTAATCCAAACTTCCAAGACGCCATCCACTGATTCGGCTAAGGCCACAGAGCAAATCACCGCCAAGACGTCAGTTGATCCGGATGCTTCCGAATCTGCCAAGCCCTCAAGCTCTCCGTCCAAAGTCATTCCTGCAAGTGAGGACCCTATCTCAACCGAGGTTCCTCCATCATCCGAGTCCATCCCTGCAACCGAGACGCCTGCAGCCTAGGCTTCGTCCTGATTTATCTTAATGAAAAAACGTTAAATCCCCGGTATGCCGGGAGCAGATGTAATATACAATTTTAAGTTCCTTCGAGACTATTTCTATTTTGCTTAAGTGATCCGGACCAGGTTTATGTTGGATCATTTTAAACCGAGTCCCCGAGTGTGTTTTCTTGTTTACTATTTTTACCGGATCTTTGCTCTTGTCTACCTTTTAGGTGTTTGACAGTCGAGTCACAAGATAGGAAACATAGCATACAATACTTGAACATTCGAGTTTTGGTTTAGAATCATCTAACATAAACAAGAAAGAAATAACAGGGGTTAGTAAACGACATGTGCCGAATCGGTTTCGGACCGAGTCCCCGAGTCCATTTTCATGTTTCCCATATTCTCCACCTCTGCTCTTGACTACCATTTTGGTGTTTGTCAGTCGAGTCACGAGATCAACAACACAGCATACATTACTTGAATTTTTGGGACGAAGTTCAAAACAATTCGACACATGAACGGTATGGACAAAACAGTAGTAAAAAACACATGCATAAGAACAAGGCAGTCCCCGAGTCCAGACTCGGATTGCCGAAATTTCATTCATGATAAACTGAGATACATACATTGCACCCTTAAGAGTAAAAGGGTCGAAGCAGAGCTACATTCCAGGGTCGCTTGGTTTCCTCTCCGGGTCTGTCCAGGCCATCCTTCCTTTGTTCCTGTGCATCTACAAGGTAGTACGAGTCATTGTGCATAGCCTTGCTCACAATGAATGGTCCCTCCCAAGGAGGTGATAACTTATGTCGACCCTTGCTACGCTGCACCAGCCTTAGTACTAGATCTCCTTCATGAAATACACGAGGGCTGATCTTCCGACTATGATAACGTCGGAGACCCTGCTGATATACTGCTGTCCGAGACAGGGCCAATTCCCTTGCTTCCTCTAGCAGATCCACTGCATCTTCCCGAGCCTCTTTTGCCTCGGTTTCCGTATACATTGTCACCCTTGGTGCATCATATTCTATGTCAGTGGGTAGCACTGCTTCTGCCCCATATACCAGAAAAAATGGCGTATAGCCAGTTGACCTATTCGGCGTGGTCCTTAGACCCCATAGTACTGATGGTATTTCATCTATCCAGCACCCCGGAGTCTTTACCAGGGGTTCTATTAACCGGGCTTTTATCCCAGCTAATACCAACGCATTTGATCTTTCCACCTGTCCATTGGACTCTGGGTGTGCCACTGAGGCTATATCTAACCGGATCCCCTTATTCATGCAGAATCGGGCAAACTCTCCCACAGCAAAGTTCGTGCCATTATCCGAGATGATGCTGTGGGGGTAACCGTATCTCAAAATGATTTCTTTCAGGAAAGTTACAGCCGAATGACCATCCACTTTCCGGATCGGTTTTACCTCTATCCACTTGGTGAACTTATCTACCATCACCAGCATATGTGTCATGTTGCCCCTAGCCGGCTTGAATTCTCCCACCATATCCAAACACCATACAGCAAACGGCCAAGTGATAGGTATTGTTTTGAGCGCCGATGCGGGTAGGTGTGTCTGCTTGGCAAACCTTTGGCATCCTTCACATTTTCGGACTATGTCCTCTGCATCTGCATGAGCAGTGGGCCAGTAAAACCCATGCCGAAATACTTTAGCCACCAGGGCTCTTGTACTGCAATGATGCCCACATTCTCCTTGATGTATCTCCAGGAGCATCTCCTTGCCCTCGGCTGGCTCCACGCAACGTTGTAGCACCTCGGTTGCACTCCTTTTGTATAACTCCTTATTTATGATGGTGTAACCCTTGGACCTCCTCTGCACTCGCCTAGCTTCGGTTTCATCTTGGCAAACTCCCCTCCGACATGAACTTCATGATTTCTTCAGCCCATTCCGGTACTGGATGTAAAGGGAATAAGTGTTCATCTATTTCCACTGGTTCGGCCGCCATTATCTCTTCTATCAGCCTTTGTCCATTCCCTAAGATTCGGTTAGCACCATCTTCCTCTCTTCCCCTTTTTCCTAAGATTAGAGTAGCATTACCCGAGTCTCGGTTCGCAGTCCCCGAGTCTCGCCATGCAGTCCCCGGGTCCTCCCAAATGTACCCGACATCAACATTCATAGGAACAGCTTCAGATTCTTGCTTCGGGATAAAAATCGACTCGGAATCAGGTGAAGGTTTGATTGAAGGGATCCTTAGGTGATTCAAGGATATCCCGGGTGGGATTGCATCCCTAGACGACCCGAGTTTTGACAAGATATCAGCAGCTTCGTTCTCCAGCCGAGGTATGTGCTTGTACTCGCAACCTTCAAAAAACCCTGAAATTTTCTGGACATGAAATCGATATAGTGCCATATTGGCATCCAGGGCATCCCAATTTCCAGAAGACTGCTGCACCACTAAATCTGAATCACCAAAACATTCTATCCGGCGGATGCCGATGTCCTTAGCCACATTAAGCCCATGGATCAGTGCCTCATATTCGGCCACATTGTTTGATGCTGAAAAATGAATCTGCAATACATATCGCAACTGATCTTGCTTTGGTGATGTGAGTACTATCCCAGCACCCAGTCCGATTTTGGTTTTGGAGCCATCAAAGTGCAACTTCCAGTAATTGTAATCCGGCTTGGGTGGTTCATATTGCATCTCTGCCCAGTCACAAAGGAAATCCGGTAAAGCTTGAGACTTGATAGCATCTCTTCTCTCATAATGCGGGGTGTAAGGAGACACTTCTATTGCCCATTTGGCAACTCGGCCAGTCGCATCTTTGCACCCAATGATCTCCGAGATTGGAGCTTCGCATACAACGGTGATCGGATGCTCCTGGAAGTAATGTTTCAACTTCTTGGCCGCCAGGTATACACCATATGTCATTTTTTGGTAGTGAGGATAATTTTGCTTTGAGGTTGAGATCACCTCGCTTAAATAGTACACCGGTCTTTGCACGGATCTACCCTCCTCATCTCGCTCTACCACTATAACCACACTTACGACTCGGTTAGTGGCCGCAATGTAAAGTAACATTGGTTCATTCGGCAAAGGTGACGCCAGAATTGGTGCAGTGGACAACATCTTTTTTAATTCATTGAAAGCCGAATCTGCTTGCGGGGTCCACGTGAACCCGGTGCTCTTTCTCATCAATTGATATAAGGGCAAGGCTTTTTCTCCTAGCCGACTCACGAGCGAGGCTAGACACCCGGTAAATTTTTGTACATCTTTTAGACATTTAGGCAATTTCATGTTTTCTATGGCCCGGATCTTAGCCGGATTCACTTCGATACCTCGGCTCGATACAAGGAAACCGAGCAACTTTCCAGCTGGGACCCCAAAGGTGCACTTATCCGGATTCAATTTCAACCGGTACTTTCTCAAGTTTACAAATGTTTCCTCGAGATCCTCGAGGAGAGTACGTTTTTCTTTAGTTTTGATGACAATATCATCGACATACACCTGCACATTTTTGCCCATTTGAGATTGTAAGCACTTCTGCATACATCTCTGATAAGTTGCACCGGCATTTCTCAAACCGAAACACATGACACGATAGCAATACGCCCCATACGGGGTAATAAAAGCAGTCTTTATTTGATACGCATCAATAAAAGACAACAACTCACACCCAGCAGTAGAATCGATCACTTGATCAATCCGAGGTAAAGGAAACGGATCCTTCGGGCACGCCTTGTTCAGGTTGGTGAAGTCGATGCACATACGCCACACCTTGACCACCGCTGGTTCATCCTTCTTCTTCTCTACCAGAACCGGATTGGATATCCAGTCTGGATGCAACACCTCCATAATGAATCCGGCTGCAAGTAGCTTAGCCAGCTCATCAAGCACCACTTTTCTTCGGTCATCTGAAAGACGACGAGTCGGTTGCCTCACCGGCTTCACCTCCGGCCGGACAAATAAAGAGTGCTCTGCCAACTCCCTCGGAACACCAGGCAGGTCCTTAGCCGACCATGCGAAGATATCCCGATTCTCACGGAGGAAGTGACAGAGCGCGCTTTCCTATTTCTCGCCCAACCCGGCACCAATGATGGCCATGCGCTCCGGATTCTCCGGGTCAATGGGGATCTTCTTTGTCTCCTTGGGCACCTCAAATGTTGCACCTGCATCCGGATTGGTCATGGCCAGCACGCCGAGCTGAGCTGACTTTGCCATTGCCACTACTTCATGCATCTTGCTCTTCTCCGCCTGGATCACCAACGACTCGGCTAAGGTGGAACCAACCGTGGCACACTGTATGGCCTTCTTGTAATCTCCCACAACGGTGATGATACCATTTGGGCCAGGCATCTTCATCTTGAGGTAGGCAACATGAGTGGATATCATGAACTTGGCTAATGCCGGCCTGCCGAGCAGAGCATGGTATGGGCTCTCCAAGTCTACCACCTCGAATTCGAGACTCTCCAGTCTGTGATTGTCCTTGGTACCAAACAGCACATCCACCCAGATCTTTCCCATTGGGGAACAAGACACCCCGGGTACTATACCATGGAAGGTGCAACTGCTCTGCTGCAGCTGATTCGGCGAATAACCCAACTTGACCATTGTGTCCCGATACATGATGTTTATAGCACTGCCATTGTCAACCAAGACTCGAGTGAATTTCACATTAATCTTTGGTCCAACCAAAGTCGGATCCACCACCAGTGCGTAGTTTCCTGGGCTGGCATAACCCTGGGATTATCAGCCCTACTCCAAGTGATCTCCTGCTCGGACCAGTTCAGGTATTTTGGTACTGCTGGTGTGACTGCATTCACCTCCTTCGCCCTTCGTAGCTGACTTTTCTTGTCAGTTGGCTCGGTCACAAAAACCACATAGCTTTGATGAGCTTCCTTGTAATCATTTCCGGGGTATCCACCTTGCCGACTTGGACCTGCATTGTTGTTGCCTCCCATATTTACCAGGTTAACCGGCTTTGTGGCTGCCGGCCTTGGAGCTCCTTCGTTCACCGGGGTTGCATTGGCTCCGGATAAAGGCGTATTTGGCCTGAAATTCGGTCTAGGAGCACCTCTCTGAGGTGGCCCTCTCTGACCTTCCGCCTGGATGCGATGATGCCAGCTACAATTCCGAGTTGAATGATTGGCCGGCTTGCGTGGGTCTGTTGTGTGATAACGGCAAGGCCCATCTATCATTGCCTCAAAAGTTAAAGGTGGACTCGGTCCATCCCACACTTTCTTTGCCAAGCACCTTGATTCGGCCTCCAAGCTGGACCCTCATTTTTTGGTCTCTGGCTATCAGGATGATCCATATTTACTGCAGCAACCTGGTCTGAGCCGTATCTGTAATCCGGATCTCTCCTTTTATAACCGAATCATGTCGGTCACTGGGCCTCAATGGTCCTGTTCGGTTGTTACCGGTTGCCTCCTGCTTGTTCCCACCGCATCCAACGCTGGCTGCGTCGGATCGCCAAGAGCATATGTATCTGCTATCCGGATCATTTCCGCCAGGTCTTTGGCATATCTCTCTGGAGCTTCTGCCAGAGCGGGGTGCCATGTCGGCAACCCTGCGCAAACCAAGAAATGGCCTGCTCCTCCACAACACCTTCACAAGAATTGCGAATGTTGCTCCACCGAGTCAAAAATTCTCGGTCTGTCTCCCGCTCTTCCTGTCTGCATGCAGACAAGAGCTGAGGTCGGTTTGGCCTCTTGTACGTGCTGGAGAAATTGCTGTAAAAAGCCTGTTCCAAGTCCATCCAAGAATTGATACTGCCCTCTGGCAAATTGTTCAGCCAAATCCGGGCTGGCCCTTCCAACATATGCGGGAGATACCGGACCGCCCATCGGCGATTGCCCCCCGCAATGTGCACCGAGGATACATAGTCTATCAGCCAATCCTGCGGCTTGGTGCTGCCGTTATACGGCTTTGTGATTCGGCCAAGCTGAAACAATGGCACATTTGGCTCGTTCATTATCCGAGGTCCAAAGCACGGAGGACCTGGTGGGCCTTGCTCTTCCAGCCTCTCGGACTGATAAATCCTATCCAACCTGAGACGCTGATCATCCGGAGCCAATGTCCGAGGTCCCAGCCTGGACGCAAGTGCATTATCATACGTTTGGTATCCGGCTCGCGCCATAGCCGAATTACCATCATCATAGTGGTAGCCCGCCTGGCCCCACCTTGTTGCTGCGCTTGCACCATCATTTGCTGCTCCTGCCGGGGTTGATTCTGCCCAGGAGGACGAGGTGGTTGACCTCGGCCAGCCGAATTGCCCCTTCCGGCTCCCGGATTGCCTTGACCGCCATTGTTTCTGCTCTGGCCACCTCTTCCTTGTGCCGCTAGTTGCTTGCCGGCATACTCGGCATCATAGGCCTGTAGCTGCTTGCTCTTGCCCGAATTCACGCTCTGAGCCCGGTCAACTCCGACATGTGGAGATGATGCTTGCCCCTTGGATCTCTGGCTAACAGCCTTAGCCGACACTACCACTCGAGAACCACCAGCGTCCGGATTAGCTTTCCGAAAAGCCTCATTCTGCCGGTTACACACATCAACCAGCTCATTGACTCTTTCTGCCTGCTTGCGCCAAGCATCCCCGGTTAAAGTGGTCAACTCGGCTCGCGCTGCCGCTGCAGCCCTAAGATTCTTGGCCGGGGAGCTATACACCGGCTTGCCTGTACCCGATCTATGACTAGTAGCCTTACTCGAGCTCGATCTTGCGGCTCTAGCTAACTCGTCATTGAGGTCCTTACCCCTGTTGCGCAAGTCAACTCTCTTGCGTGGGTGAGGCGCTACTGGAGTGAAACCATCGGTGATACCATTGGCAGCATTGTACTCTCTCATGTCTCTATCAAATGCTTGCCTAGACTCTACCACCAACCGGGCTTCTCTTTGCAACCTCAGGCGCTCTGCCTCTAACTGAGCTATAGTAAGCTCTACATTTGCCCCGGGCGCCACTGGCCGAGCCAACTTTTCGAGGACATCCTCTAAGGGAGCCTCCATACTTGACATGCCAAGTGGGCCAACCGGATCTGGTTTCTCCTTTGGGAATTTGCCGTCCGAGTCGGCTTGTCAACCGGATCGGTTGGTGTGATCAGCTCCTCGGGTATGCTGTTGCCGGCATCTCCTTTGCCAGCTCCAGCACTTGCTCCGGTCATCATCACTTCCACGCTACTCCCGGGGCGAGCGCTACGCCGTCCGAGAGCTGCGCGGAAAGAGGAGGATCCTCGGCCACGAGCACCTGCGCCGGGTACTCGCGGACAAGCTCGGTGGTGACGTAGGTGAGGAAGCTGCCGAACTGGATGAAGTGTCCATCCACAGGGAGTGGTCCTCCCGCGAAGCAGCCGGCGTTGTCGCTGATGAAGGTGAACCCGCCGTAGTTGCAGACGAGCCCTGACCGCACTCGCACGCCGGAGCTGGTGACGGAACCCGTCCGGATGGAAACCCCAACCAACGCCACTGCTTGCCCCACGGTGGGCGCCAACTGTCGTGGTGGTGTCACGGCAGATGCCATAGGATGGCTTAAGTTGGGGGCTCGCTGGGACGTTGGGGGATCCGGGGAGGGTGTGCGCGCTCAAGAAGCACGCATGAAGAACAACCAAGAACTCACAAGAACAAGCAAGAACAAGCCAAACCAAGAACAACCAAAGCACACCAAGATGTACCCTGCTTCGGGGCCCTCTTGAGGAGGTAACACCCCTACTGCAGCACTAGCCTACTCTCTTATATCTCAAAGGGAACAAGTACAAAGTGCTCCTCGAGCTGTATGAAGCAACAATGGTGAGAGCTCTAAGAGGAAGATGGAACAGGGGGAAATGAGGCCTCTCCTCCGTCGTCCCTCGCACTGGAGGATGTAGTGGTCTACTTATACACTAACCGGTTTACCTTTTTGCCCCTGGCCATGAGACAATGGCATTGCCAAGAGGAAAAGGACAAGCCTCTGCCCCTGTCAATCCAACGGCCGGACTGTCAGGCCTATCTTGCCCCTTCGGGCAATGGCAGCTGTAGCCCACCGGGTCTAGGTCACATCCTCTTTCCCGAATTGGCCGAGTCAGCTCCTAGGTTGCTGCGCTCCCAGGAATCCCGTGGCTTGACCTGGCTGTCAAGTCCTAGCAGGCCTATCTTGCCTCTTCAGGCAATGGCAGGCGTAGCCCACCGGGTCTAGGCCATAGCCCCTTTCCCGAATTGGCCGAGTCAGCTCCTAGGTTGCTGCGCTCCCAGGAATCCCGTGTCTTCTGAGCCTCGGGCAGGAGGCCTGCAGGACCCGTGAACTTTACTGACATTACTCGGCCCCTGTGCATTATCCGACATTACTGGTAAGCCGGGTTCTTCCAGGCAACCCGGCTAGCTGAGCCGGATCTCTTCCAGGCAACCCGGCTAGTCGAGCCGGGTCTCTTCCTCTGATCCGGCTAGACTTTGCCTGATGCCTCTTGGTCTCTTCCTGTCTTTAAACTTGATCCGGTCCGAGTGATCCGGTTTGTGAGACCCGGATTGACTCTCCATTCCACCTCTTTGCCCTACCCGGGGGCAACTCCCCGACAGGCTCGCCACGGCATGTTCGACGTTGAGGCGGTTACCGGGCTTCTGAAGATGGACTTGCGGCAGACATATGGGTCCCGCAGGTCAGTCTTGGCTGTTGACCGGTCAGCTTAGTCTCATACGGAGCTGTACGATTTCCGAGTGACCGTATAATCACATAGTGACCCTATTGACCTTTTTTTTTAGTATAGTGACCAAGGTGAGCTCTCGATACAAGTACAAGCACCATTGATATATTTTACTCTTCCCAAATTTTCTCTTTCGTGTTTTGAGGCTGCAAATTATTTTGGAGTTCATCAATATGTACATCTAGGATTTTTTTCTAAAAATTTTGAAACTTAAATGCTGCTGTATTTCTGAATTTTCAGCTCCGTGAAGCCGAGCTCCGAAAGCCCAAAACTCCGGACTCCTTCCTACTATCTCAGTGACGAAAGACGACAAACACCGCATCGTTGTCTTCTCCACCCAAAGCCAAGAAAAAGAGAAAATCTTCCGCCACCGCATTTCAAAACCACAGATCCCCAAACCCTCGCCGGCTCCTTCCATTCCGACAGCGGCAACCCGCTCCCATGGACGGCGCTAACCATGGGCACAGGTGCAGGTGTCCCCATGGCCCCCGGTGTACCCGCGGACCTCGCCATGGAGGCCCCGCGGCGGCGGCCCTGGACACCCATGTACGGGCCTTCCCCATGGACGCCGCGACGCAGGCCCTGTACAGGGAGTGCGGCATGGACCCAGTGAGGCTCGAGGCCGACGTCACCGTCACGCTCTCCTGCCTCCACTACATCCTCCCCGGCCGCCCCGTCGCCTTCCACCACGCCGCCGCCCTCTCCGCGCTCCTCCTTCCACCCCAGGACGACGACGCCGACCGCATCAGCGACCTCCCCGACAAGCTCCTCCGCAACATCGTCTCCCGCCTCCCCGCCAAGGACGGCGCCCGCACCGCCGTGCTCTCCCCCCGCTGGCGCGGCGTCTGGCTCTCCACCCCGCTCGTCCTCGTCGACGCCGACCTCCTCCCCGACGGATGCCTGCAGGTCGCGCGCGCCGACGCGCGACGCGTCGCCTCCGCCATCACCCGCATCCTCGACGCGCACCAAGGGCCCTTCCGCTTCGTCCACCTCATCTCCTGCCACATGCAGGAGACGCCCGGCCTGCTCGCCCGCTGGCTCCAGCTCCTCGCCGTCAAGGGCGTCCGGGAACTCATCCTCGTCAACCGCCCGTGGCCGCTCAACCTGGCCCTCCCGGCCACCTTCTTCGGCATGGCGACGCTCACTCGCCTTTACCTCGGCGCCTTGAAGTTCCCCGACACGGCCGGCCTCCCACGCGCGGTGGCATTCCCACACCTCCGCGAGCTTGGACTCTGCTGCATGGCCATTGAGGACCGGGACATGAACTTCGTCCTCGCCAGGAGCCCCGTGCTGGAGATCCTGTGCATCCAAGCCAACATTTTGCTCAAGCGCCTCAGCCTTGTCAGCCGCAGCCTCCGGTGCGTGCAGATCCTGGAAGGCATTGATCTGAATATCTCCGTGAAGGATGCCCCACACCTTGAGAGGCTCATCGTCTGGTCAGGATCGGCCCGCGATGGCTTGCACAGGAGGGTCAAGATTGGACATGCCCCTGCACTAAGCTTAATTGGCTATTTGGAGCCGGCACGACACGTGTTGGAGATTGGCAACACAATCATCAAGGTCTCTCCTCAAGTTTCTGACTTTCCGTTAGTTCAGTTTGACAATATGTGTTATATGAACATATCTCACAAAATTTGGGTGCACTGCAGGCTGGGACAAGGGCAAGCCCTAGTACCACAGTCCCAAGCATCAAGATCCTCAGCCTAAGAGTGTGCTTTGGAATCCGCAACGATGCTATAATGTTGCCCAGCTTCCTCAGATGCTTTCCCAATGTCGAGCGGCTGCATCTCGAGGTGACACCCCCTCACTTATTTTGCATCATCTGTGTATATATTGTTGATGCATCCACGTGGAGCTGAAGTTCTTACTGATTTCACCAAATTACAGTCCAATGAAACTGATGAACCCACTGGCAAGCTCCACAAGAAGTTCTGGCAGGATGTTGGTCCCATCGAATGCATCCAGTCACAAATTAAGCTGATGGTCTTCTATGCCTTCCGAGGGGAGCGAGGCGAGCTTTCCTTCCTCAAGTTCTTCCTGGAGAATGCGCGGATGCTGAAGAAGCTGGTGATTGTGTTTTGCAAAGGAAGTTTCAGTTCGATGACCGAGGCAAACTCTAAAGTGAAACCTCTGTTTGCTGCAAAATGGGCCAGTCAAGACTGTGTACTGCAGCTCTTGGAGAGTGTACTTGAAGTAGGCGATGACAAATGGTTGCTGAACTTTGAAACAGGATCTGATTTCTCTACAGGTGACCCGTTTGCGTGCACTGCTGCTTTTCGCGGGTGCAATATCTGAGGAGAAGGCAGGTCTTCACTGAAGATTGGAGGAAGAGGTTCTGATTTTTCTACCTGTGCCCTGTTTCAGTCTCTACATGCAAGGCACTGTTTTCGATCGTTGGGTTTTGTTTTTATCAAAGGTCCTGGTTTTATTTGCATGACGACCTTCAGAGGTTGATGTCAAAGACAAGTGTTGCTCAAATGTAGTTTCTGTATGATTTACTTATTTTGCTTTGGCCTGAAGTCATCAGGTTAGAGCTCACCTTTTCTGATGAACCTCGTGTTGCTTGATTCTGGCAGGCATAGATATATTCGTGAGCTATTTCATGCTTTACTAAATTTCCTTTACCATGTTCCGTGAAATGTTTGTTCTATCTGATGGACCCCGGTTGATCATGCTGGTCTGGAATGTCAAATTATTATCAGAGCTCAGCTCTTATATGGTGTGTTTATGAGTTGTTCTCTACTGTTATGTGTACTGGAAATCATTGGCATCGTGCGTTCAGATTAGTAAGGATTCTGATCCGAGTCATAGGTCCGTATCCGAATTCCTGTCTATCCTATCCTTGTCAAGGTCTAACATATTTTAGTTTGTATAAGCTGCATTGAAGAGTCATATGCATGATCGAGTGAACAACAAGAGCTTATGTATAGTCAAGTGCTTACGCTGTTGGCCTGCTGGCTGCATTATCTTCTACACATATATAATCAGGTTTTTTATCATGATTATAAAAGTTACTCTGTCCATTCTTATCTTGATTTCTCTGTCTGAAAACACTGAACTGTTGCGTAGGCACAAGGTTTGTCCAATTTTCTGCCAGAACTTGCATTGTGATATAAATTTTATTTAACTTTTTATCGTACTGTACTGAAATCCTTGCTAAGATGTAACACTTCATCATTTTTGACTTATTGATGCAACATTAGCATTACCATGTAATCGAAATATATAATCAGGATCTTCTCGTTATATCATGGAGTTTCTTTGCTTATATACATAATGAGGATCTGCTCATATACCTAACTTGCTTTCGGGTAACCTGTTTATGTAATTATAATCTTCTAGTGTTCTTTGAACTTATCTGTACAAGGCAATATCCTTAAACTAAATGGAAAAACTTCTGATGATGGATTAGAACTGTACAAACGGAAGGCCCGTGCCGTTTATTTTGCAGTGCCTCTGAAGCTAAGCCACACTAACTTCCTTCAGTTCTGGAGTTTTTTTTAGGACTTTGGATTAACAAACTGCAACAATGTTCGTGTTTCTTACATTTACTGTTTCTTTATACCTGGAACCTTTCTGATTTAATTAACCATGTGGTACAATCAAATCCTTGGCCACTTTATGGGATACAAAGTCTGTTGCCTGCCCTATCCACAAAACGAAGGGTTTTAGGACCAGGTTAGCACCAAAAGCTTCTTATATTTACTGGTTAGCGCTGCTTGTTGTAACGATTGAACTGATGGTCTGATGCACACATTGGTGCCGCTTTTCATTTAACATTCAGTTATTGCTGATTTAGTATTTCAGGTTTGACAAATTTAAGACAATCTTTGTGAAACTTTTTAGGATATGTTCGAAACAAGGTGAGGTCAAGTGATATAGCCTAGTTCATGCTTCTAACTATCACTAGATATCAGGTTTAATCACCCCACATACTCCTATATTTCTTTGAGTTAATTGTGTTTTGTTCCACATTTTGATTTTGGCTACAGGCAGATCCCATACATTGAATGCCGCAGATGCTGAAATTTGTTGTATAGTTTGTTTTGTAAGCATCCATTACTGTGGTACGTAACAATTTTGTATATATAGCTAGCTTTTATGCAATTAACCTTGTCAGACATGTGATGTTGAGTTGCAGCCTTTACGTTTTTTTTTACTTCCTTCCAATATTTCTCGTAGTTGCCGCCACTTCAACTTGGTGTATGCTCTTTTATATTACTAAAGCAGAGGTGGTGTGTTTCCTGCACATTTTTCATTTGAACCTTCCAGTATATGTTTTGTGTTCACCGGCATATCTTTTAGATAGCAGACAACAACATTTATCATGATTAGCATGAAATGCATGTATTAATATTGACAACTCCTGGTAAGATATGTTATCTTTTAAATCTCATTTCGTTGCTGACAGGATGTGGCTTCAATCCTTTTGGTTTGAACCTTTCTTTTCCTGCTATCTTGTGGAGCTTCCTCTTATTGCCATGGAAGGTGGAAGGATTTTATTGGTGTAAACCTTTTGGAAGAATTGATGTTTATGTTCATATTCCTGCTGTTGTACCTGTGAGCCTTCTAATTGTATGATGTGTATGAGGGCTTTCAGTCATCGAAAGTCTAAAACCAATGTTGAATGGTGGTATTTTTCCGAGTTTTTGAATTGTTAACTTTAGATCATATGCTTATAATTTCCTTCTAAAAAAAGAGAGAGATCTTAAATTTTAGAATTGGCTGAATTATTTCCTCTTTTTTCCCTTTTGGCAGTTATATTGCTCTTGCAAATCCAGCAATGTAGGAAGTTGCCAGAAGGAAACATATATTCTTACTTGATGTGTGGAAAATTAGACGCCACTAAGGTACCATTTTGAGATGATTTACACGGAGATATCAGTAGTGCAGTAATGACACATTGGAGCTTTACTACTTTCGTGGGAGCTCACGATTCATGACAGAGTTCATCCATTCAGTAGAGACCTCCGCTTCTCCGAGAGAATGGATCTGTTCAGGAAGCTGTGGCCTCATTCTTTAGATGGAAACTAGAGCTGCTCGCATTTAATCGTCGAAACTACATATGTTCGGGCGTAGTATTCTTCTCCGCATTGGCACCTAGTACTGTGTTCATTCTTCCAAAACTATGTTTGTGGAATTGTGTCTTCGCTCTTCGTAGTTGATTCTTTTGCTCTTCGTACATCAAAGTGCATCTGGTTCGAGGCTATGAAGAGGATAAGTCTCGGTGACTTAGCCTCTTCATCAGCGGTCCGGTACAGATCAGACTTAACATATTGTCTCAAATTTGAATCCCAAAAGAAAAACTATTCAGAAAATATTGAAAAAATTCCAGTAAATCATACATGTTTTAGTGTTTATTCCGCGAAAGGTTCATCCCATTTTGGCCAAAGGTTTGTGAATAAATAGCCTTTTGAGCTGTGGTAAAACTATTTATTCGCAAACCATTAATAAAAATGGGATGAAACATTCCCTAAATACACACCATAACATTTCTGATTTACAGGATTTTTTTCATTTTTATCGAACAGTTTTTTATGATGAGTTTTAAATTTGAAACAATCTTGTACATCCGATCTAAAACGGACGGTTGATGAAGAGGCCAAGTCATGTTCAGAAAGTGAAAGTGCATGGTGCCCCATGTGTGGTTTTGCTAATTAATGACAATCTCTATGGACTAATGTTTTCATTGAGATACTCTTGTAGATATTGTCCATATGAAAATATTGGAGTTCATGTGTTGGACTCTAGAAGATTATATGATGATCAATATTTTATCCAAGGGTTTATATGAAGAATGGTCATCTAGAGTTGAGCTTATTGCAAGTATGGCATGGAAAGAAGATTGGGTGAATATTCAGGTTTATCTCCAAGCCATCATATACATCAAGAGAAGAATATGAAGTGCAAGTGGATACATGAAGACGGAGCTTAGCAAGACTCTCCCATCATGGAGTATGGGGGAGTATTTGGAGAAGTCTTCACCAAGCATGTGCTAGCAAGCACAATCAAGAAAGGTGTTCCAACTTGAGGGAGTCAAGATCGTCATCATCTAGCTCAAGTGGAATGCGTAAGGAAAAGGTATGATCTTGATAGGGTTTCTATTTTACTGGTCTCATGGTATTAGTGGGAGACCGGGTTATAGGATAGACGACGTACTATCAAGAGGGGCTCTCAAGTGAGTAAATTGATCGCATCTTTGTGGAGAGCTCAAACCTTTGCATACTTGACATATCATATTTCTTGGTTCTTATTTGGCTTTTATCCATGTGAGAATTTAGAGTGTGTGTTCATCTCCATACCAAGCTCTAGTTCATCAAAAATGGATTTCATATGCATATCTTGTTGCATTTTTGATATTGGAGGTTTTACCGACTTATCTTTTCTAGAGAGGTCAAACTCTCTCCTTGTGGTTTCCTCCTCACATGATGGACTATGATGTGTATATGCATGATCTTGTAGGGCTTGTGATTATCTTGGAAACAAGCCCAATATCATAGAAAACAGAGTCTTGGTGAATATCTTGTTGAGTTTTGATGTTGGAGGATTTACCGATTGTTCTCTTATAGAGAATGTTTACCTTTATACATTTGGTTTTATCCTCCCATGTTTTACTATGATATTTCTTTGCATGATCTTGTAAAGCTCTTCGTTGCGATTCCAACGAGCCCAATAACATCGAAAACGGAGTCCGGATGATCAAGATATGTTCGTTTTCGTGTTGGGCGTTTTCTGCAGTTTTTATAGGCCGGTCTGGCCAACCCCAGGCCGGCCCAGGCCGGGTGCTTCGGGTGGTAGGCCGGTTTTCTCTGGTGGTTGGCCGGCCAGGCCGGACCTCACGAAAATGGCCCCAACGGCAGATTTCTGCTCACCTTTTTAAGGGATCTTCTTCCCCAAGAGATCCCAACTTTCCTAGCTTGTTTTTTCTCTCTTCCCCACCATTGTTGACCTTGGAAAGCTTGCCCCCTCTCCCAATTCCTCCCATGATTCTTGCATATCTTTGAGAGATTTGAGAGAAGAGATCTAGATCTATATTTCCACCAATCCATTCCTCCTCTAAGTGAGGGAAACCTAGTTGATCTTGATCTTGGAGTTCTTGGTGTTTCTCCTCTATTGTTCTTCCTCTCTTATTCCCCCATAAGCATTTGTTGCTTTGTTGGAATTTGAGAGTGAAGGATTTGAGCACTTGTGCTCTTGCCATTGCTTTGTGCATCGGTTTGTGCTCTCCACGAGGATTCGTGGAAGTTGAAAGTTTGTGAGCTTGTTACTCTTGGGTCTTTGGACCCCAGACGCCTTTGTGGTGGTTGAGACCTCTTGTGTCATTTGTAGCTGTTCGGGAGCCCCCAATTCATTTGTCGGTGTGTGTCCCGGATCGTTGTTGTAAAGGCTCCGGATTCCGCCTTGAAGCATTCCGATAGTGGAAGGTGAACCAATCCTTTGTGGTGCGGTTCATCGGAGAATAGGGTGAGCCTTTGTGGCGTTTAGATCGACCTTTGTGGTGCCTCACACCTCTCCAACGAGACGTTCTCCCCTAAAAAGGAGGAACTCGGGAATACATCCTCGTCTCCGCGTGTCTCGGTTATTTCTATACCCGAGCTCTTTACTTATGCACTTTACATTGTGATAGCCTTCGTGCTTGAAGTATTCTATATTGCTATCACTTTGTTGCTTGTCTTGCTTAGCATAAGTTGTTGGTGCACATAGGTGAGCCTAGTATATTTAGGTTGTTGGCTTGTTAATTTAAACACCTAGTTTTATTCCGCAATTATCAAGCCTAAACCGGAAAAGTTTAATTCGCCTATTCACCCCCCTCTAGGCGACATCCTTGTCCTTTCAGAAAGTCACTGAAGCAGTGAAGCTGCGTCCGGATAAGCCAGGATGTGGTCATGGGTAGTTGATTTTTCTTTCTTTGAAGTAGGCAAAGGCCCCAAAGGGCCCAGTGCTACATGAAAATAGTCGGCGGGGGGTAAAATTTATAAAGAAGGCCCTGAAAGAAAGAAAATCACAACATAGTTCTGCAATTTAGCAGAAAGGACCACAGAAAGAAAATAGGAAAAACAATCGAATCTTTCTTCTCCACCACAGGGGCAACTGGACTCCACCGCCTGCCGTCTTCTCCCTCTCTGAAGACAAAACCATTTGGGAGAGGGAGAGGGGGCAATGAACGCCGCCAGGAATCCCTCAAACGGTCTCCATCTTGGTGGTTGCATTGATGCCGAACTGATCAACATCTGGAGTGGCTGCCTCATCAGCCGAGGTTATGGTGGCAAGACATGGCCACCGTTTGTTGAACTCCAACTTGCAACAGGAAGCTTCCCGCCAATATTTTGCAAATCACGGCACCGTTTCGCTCTTTCCCCTCGCCACCATGGCCGGTCAGAAGGAGCAGACCCGAACCTTGATTGCAAAACAAGTGGTGCCCGCCGAGCTCGAGCTTATTGAAGTTGTTGTTGTCTCCATCTTCCATCACCAACTCCAACATCAACCAAGGACAGTTGTGGGTGCAGCAGAAGGACGAACCTCCAACACTGCTTGCAAGTATTAGAAGGCTACAACAGCGCAACATGACACCATATAACACTAACATATGAAAACGCCAAACCCTATACCTAGTATGAGTACTATATACATGCCAACCTCCCCTCCGCCGTTGCCTCTAGCCAGCTAGGCCGTCGGAGAAGAGGGCGAGAGGAGTCGGGGACGGCTGCGAGACTCTCAAGGAGGAGAAGTTGCTACTTGTGGAGATAAGGGAGCTGAGACAGACATAATGTGGGGCCACATGGTTTCTCTAGGTCAAAAAGAGCTAGCGATCACGCGATTTTTCACTGGTTAGCTCGCCCGTGCCCGCGGAGAGAGAAATTCACTTATATGAAATAGGCATTTTATCTCTTAAGTGTATGCCCACTCTGAAAGGAAAAAAACACACATACAGTAATGCAAATAAGGTAGGCATAGGACAAGCACAATAGAAACGATCCTCATAGACTTAACTGGTGGCCATAAACCATATCAGAGCGACATTCGAACATCTTCAAAAGAAGGCAATGCACTTCCTCACCTGTTAGCGCAATATGCTAAACAACACCACTTCTGTTTGGTTAGACGGCCCTATGACCGGGATTGTATCATCTTTGCTTGATGATACAATTTGTTGAGCTGATAAGAGTTTTTCTTTTCGAGAAAACCAAACATCTATTCAATTATTTGGAGGGTAGTTATATTATGGCCCTCCAGAGATTAAGTTAGGTTTAGCATTATCGTTTGGAGGCAACTTTTTCATCCATAGTTGTGGTGAATTCAACAATCTTGAATTGAACAACTCCTGTAATTAGTTAATGTTGTGGTGTTGTACAAATGCATATGTTTGTTTTACTTTGTGAGAATCAACCTGTGATTGGATGGTTAGGAGAGTGATTGTAACTACAACACATCAGAGTTCAACACCAAAATTTAACATTGTGCTTCTCATTGGACGGAATATTCTTCGGTAGGAGGTAGGAGACAACTTTGTCAATCGTGAGACACCTATGTTTATTTCGTCAATTTTAAAACTTGACCCGCTGGCTCAGTCTTTCGAAAATGCTCATGAGTATATGTGATATGTGTGTCTTTTGGGTCTGTACTTTGTTTCGCAAAAAAAAAAATTACTTTGTGTTTGGTATTTTGCAAAAATAAAATGAAGCAAAGGTAGGAAAAGTCAAAAGAAAAAGGCAATGTGTCCGACTGTTTTGTTTTGTTTTCTTCCGCTCGCGCTCAGGTTGAACTAGCACAAGGAGACAACAGCTCTCGCGTACGGAAAAGAAAGAATAGAGGCGGCGGCCTAGGGTTTCAACCCTAGCCGCCGCCGCCGACGCCGATTACTTCTTCATCGTCGCCTTCGTCTTGGATTTGACGGGTCCTCGCCTCCTCTAGTTGTCGTTCTGGCACTAGCAGGGGTGGAGATCTCGGACCTGCGCAGGGCGCTACACAAGGGTCCTTAATGTTGGAGCTTGGTCTTATTCGTCAATGGAGATGGCATCGTCTGCAATAAGTGGTCTTCCGCACTTCGTTCGACGGCGAGATCTTCTTCTCGGCGTCAATGATGTCTTTGGAAGATTAAGTTTGTCTAGGTATGGTTCTTCAGATCTTGCTTCGCCAGATCAATCTTGGATTGTTTCTCATGGTTGCCGCGATGAGGTTTGTCCTCGCAATATCTATCCCGGCTAATACGTCTTCGGCAATGGTGATTCGTTCTCTCGTCTCCCAACGACGTCGACAAAGTGGTACGGTTATTTGTCCCTGGAATATCAGTGGTGGTGCTCTTGCCGATGTTGCTTGATTAATTTAATGGTTGCGTGCGTGCACTAAACCTTGGCATTGCGGCTCAAAATTAAAAAGGGAGAACCTTCGGTGGTATTCACAGGTATGTGGTTTGGTGTTTTCGGCGTTGTTCTACGGCTGCCTTCGGAAAAGTACAAGATTGTGTCATGGATGAAGAAAGAGCTTGAAGATCTCATAGATTTGCTCGTCTTTTTTAGTTTTGTTTTTGTAATCGATGTAATCGTGTACTCTTTGTCGGTTTAATATACCTGGAAAAATTCAAAAAAAACTAGCACAAGGAGACCCCAAATCCTTCCGCCGCCGCATTTCAAAGAAAATCCCCAAACCCTCGTCGGCGTCCCCCTCCCATTCCGGCAGCACCGGCCACCCCGTCCCCTCCCAATGGACCACGCGCACCACGGACCCCGCTGCACGTGCTCCCATGGACCCAGCTGTTCCGGAGCACCACCCGACGGAGGCGTGGCGGCGGCGGCGGCCTTGGACAGCCGTGTGCGGCCATTCCCCATGGGCGCCGAGATGGAGGCCGCGTTGCTGGCGAACGGCTTTGACCCGAGCGTCCTGGAGGCACACATCACCACCCTGCTCTCCAGCGTCCACTCCGTCCTCCCTTCTCCGCTTGTCGGCTCCAGCCACGCCGCACTCCCCGCCCTTCTCCACCCACCCCATGACGGCGACGACCGCATCAGCGGCCTCCCCGAAGCGCTCCTCCGCGGCATCGTCTCCCGCCTCCCCATCAAGGACGGCGCGCGCACCGCCGCGCTCTCTTGCCGCTGGCACCGCGTCTGGCGCTCCGCGCTTCTCGTCCTCATCGACTCCGACCTCCTCCCCGTCGAAAGCGGCTCGGACCTGCAGGCCGCGCGTGCCGACGCGCAGCGCGTCGCGCACGCCGTTTCCTCCATCCTCGCCGCTCACCCGGGGCCCTTCCGTTGCGTCCACCTCATCTGCAGCCACCTGCAGCAGGAGTGCCCCGACCTGCTCCGGCGCTGGCTCCAGCTCCTCGCCCTCAAGGGCGTCCGAGAACTCGTCCTCGTCAACCGCCCGTGGCCGCTCGACATGCTCCTCCCGCCCACCTTCTTCGCTATGGCAAACCTCACCCGCTTGTACCTTGGCGTGTTCGAGTTCCCTCACACAGCCGGCCTCCCGCGCGCTGCGTCATTTCCGCATCTCCGTGAGCTCGGCCTCTGCTTCGTGCGCATCGAGACGCAGGACATGGATTTCGTCCTCGCCAGGAGCCCTGTGCTGGAGATCCTATGCATCCATGTGAACGTGCTGATGGAGCACCTAAACCTCAACAGCCGAAGCCTCAGGTGCGTGCAGCTCATCGAGCCTCTTGATCTGAACATCGCAGTGATGGACGCCCCGCACCTCGAGAGGCTCATCATCTGGTCAATGTCGCTCCGTGATGGCTTGCCCAGGAGGCTCAAAATTGGCCATGCCCCCACGCTAAGCGTACTTGGCTATTTGGACCCGGAACGGCACACGCTAGAGGTCGGCAACACTGTTATCAAGGTGCATACAAACGCTGTCAAGCTTCTACTTGTGAAATTTAACAATCTATGTCTATGTGTGTATGTGAACCTGTCTCGCAAAATTGCATGCGCCGCAGGCTGGGACAAGGGCGAGTCCGAGCACCGTGGTCCCAAGCGTCAAGATCCTCGGCTTAAGAGTGTGTTTTGCAGTCCGCAAGGATGCTAAGATGCTGCCCAGCTTCCTCAGATGCTTTCCCAATGTGAGACACTGCATCTTGAGGTGACACCACACTTCATTTGATTTGGCATCAGTTTCCATATTTCGGCATTACCATCATCGATATGTATTGCTAATGCTTCCATCTGTAGCCAAAGTATTTACCTTTTCATTGAGATGAGCTGAAGTTCCTACTGATTTAACCAATCTGCAGTCCACCGAGACTTATGAGCCCTCTGGCAAGCTTAACAACAAGTTCTGGCAGGAGGCCGGTGCCATCGAATGCGTGCAGTCACACATTAAGCTGATGATCTTCTATGGCTTCCGAGGGGAGCGGAGCGAGCTTTCCTTCCTCAAGTTCTTCCTAGAGAGTGCACGCATGCTGACGAAGCTGTTGATTGTGGTTAGAAAAGGAAGTTTCAGTTCATTGACCGAGGCGAACTACAATGTGAAACCTCTGTTTGCTGCAAAATGGGCCAGCAAACACTGTTCGATGCTGCTCTTGGCGACTGCATTTCGAGGAGATGAAGACAACTGGTCGCTCAACTTCAAAACAGGATCTGATTTCTCTACAGGGGACCCATTCGCGTGCACCGGTGCTCTTTGCGGGTGCAATTTTTAAGAAGGCTGGTGCTTACTAAAGATCTGAAAGAGATTTTGATATTTCTATCACGGCGAGCTTAATTTCCAGGGAAATGCATGGTTACTTCTGTCTCTTCGCGCATGGCACCTTTTTTTGGATCGTTGGCGTGTGTTTTCTTTTGGCTGATTTCCTGGCTTTGTTTGCATGACGACCTTCAGAAGTCGATGCAAAAAACATGTGTTACTCAAATGCAGTTTATGTATGGTTTATTTATTTGGCTCCGCTTGTCGTTGATCATGTTAGAACTCACAACTTCTGTTGAATATGTTGCATGATGCAAAAGGCAGGTGTTGCTCAAATGTGGTTCATTGGCTTATTTATTATGCTCGTCTGGCATGTCAAATTATTATCAAAACTCAGCTATCTTATATGTGCAGTGGAAAACACTTGTATCGTACATCTGTTATTCTACTGTTATAGCCTAACGTTGATCATGGTAGAACTCACAACTTCTGCTGAATATTTTGGATAATGCTGGCAGACAGATGTATTTCTGGGCTATTTCATGCTTTACTAATTTCCTAATTTACTTCCGTGGGAATGTGTGTTCTGTCTGATGTACCCTAGTTGATTATGCTCGTCTCGAGTGTCAAATCAGGGCCGGCCCTGAGGGGGGTCAGGAGGGGCGGCCGCCCCGGGCCCCCGAACCCAAGGGGCCCCATCTAGGTATACGTATAAGATGGGGAAGGAGCTTCGTTTCTGTGACAGCGCCATTAGGGACAGGTCTAGAGCTTGTTTTTCGTGCGGTTGAGGCTTCAGGAACATGAAAGGAAGCGTTACGTTCTCCTACTGGGCTTTTCACATTAATTAACTTGGGCCTTTCTCTTTTCATTAGGCTGGACCTTTTCTCTTTTATAGTTTCTAAAATATACAAGGTGATTGAGTGTGGGTGGGCCAGTTGGGTAAACGATGTACGGATCAATGGATTGTATGCACACGATTTAAGCATTTTCTGTTTATATTTGTCCTACAAAATTTCATATTCCATCCCACGACCATTACTCTTTTGAGAAAGGTGGAATAACCCACCTTATAGTAAGTTAATCACACCTAGAGTGCAGCGCGCATGATCTTAGAGGGTGGCGCGTAAGTCAGGCGATTGACGGTCAAGTACACATCGGACGGTGGTGACAGAATATAGTCCAGAAACGATCACATGGTCTGATCCAAACCAACAAAAAAATATTCTCACATCAGATAGCATTTCCGAAAAAAATGCATGGTCATGGAAAAGTATGAGTATAATTTGTGGCCCAGAAAATGAGTGGAGACACCGCGGCGACTCGATTCCAATTAGAATCGATGTGATGATCACTAAGAATAATATTGATGTACCATCGCAAATAAGTTCGCATCGAAACTTGTAGGAATAATCATTTAACACAATTAATATGGATAATTTTTTTGATATTATGTTTTGATTATACTTTAACTAACGAAAAAAATTCATATGAACATCAATTTATTATTATTAGGATGTTTGTATTGAGAGGGCCCACAATTCTGCTTTCGCCTCGGGTCCCCAAAATCTCAGGACCGGACCTGTGTCAAATTACCATCAATGCTCACCTGTATGAGTTCTTCTACCGTTATGTGCACTAGAATCATTTGCATCATACATGTAGTGCTGAGACAAGTACTAGGACAGATCTTGCTGCAACTGAGAGCAAGATGAAGCTAAACAAGTGAAATATATTCTACGACATAAGCATGATCAGTATTGCAAAGTACTCCCTCCGATCCATATTAGTGGGCATAACTTTGTCTAAATTCATATGTATCTAGTTAAATATTTAGACTAGATACATGTGTATCTAGACAAAGTTGTGCCCACTAATATGGATCGGAGGTAGTAACAAAATCTGCTGAATTAACACAATGGAACAACGTCTGATATATTATGGAAAGCAAGACTGATTGTGCGAACGAAAAGACATCGTTACACCGTGTTAGCTTGCCGTGTTAGCCAGAGAAACAGCAACCCATTTTTTTTCCTTTTGCTGTGGTGGTGTAACTATATTGGTAGTGTATGATCAAAGTTACTGCTAACTGTGCAAAGGGACCGTTAGTTGTTTGCTTCGACAGGGATCTTTTTCCGGGGTTGGGCCTGCCTGGCTGCCTTCATGCCACGGAGACCTCAGAGACGGTGCTGGTGCTTCGGCTCGCCGTACTGCTGCCCTTCGAAGAATTCGCCCAGGAGCTTGTCCACCAGTTCGGGGCTGTATCTGATGTACTTCAGCGGGTTCTTGCCGCTCCCAACGAGATTACTGCATGCCAGAATGGGTAGTACACTAGTTACTGCATGCCAAAATTAGCCTACCAAAACATTTTATAATTAGGAACAGAGGTAGTATTATCTTTGAACAACGGACATCCAAAATTGGTAAAACAAAGTGCAATTCTCCAAAAGTAAAGTCTTAGGCCCCACCCCGTCAGCCAACCACAAAATGATCGGAGTTTAGAGGATAGACAAAATGGAGTAAATGTATTATCCTTAGTAATCCTTGTATACAAATTATGGAATATAGACGGCTAAAAAAATTCAATGGAAGCTAATGGTGAACTACAGCGCAGCAATCAAAGAGTTGTTCTAGAGTGCTAGGCGAGCTGAACTGCTGAAGCAATCAAAGAGCTGTTCTAGAGTGCTAGGCGATCATGTTCAAAGTGATTGGCGCGGTGACGTACCCGAAACGTTTAATGAAAGATCGATAGGCTGGCAACAGAACTTCAGCTATAGCCAGCCTCAAGGATTCACGCAATTCTTGGTCAGGTACAATCCACAGAGATTGCTTCGCGTGAAGCTCTTCAAATTGCGTATTAAAAGCTTTAAACCTGTCAAGACAAAAGAAGTGTTGGAAATAATGATTCTTCTATCATCATTATCCCAAGCAATGCCAAGGTACTGACCTTTCTTTGATCACGGCTCTTGAAACCCCGCTGCTGTTAAGGTCTGATCCTCCTGAGGAACCAGTGCTGCCTGTTGCACTTTGTACTGAAAGTGTCTGAAGAACCTGAAAGAAATAAAACAGAAGCAGTGTAGCTATAACTAACTGGTATTTCATATGTCCAATCATGTAAATATAGCATGAAAACGATGTTAACCACTGAACCACAGCACATGGAAGAAAACATTTGCCAAGCAGACATTGATATTAGCAACCCGAGTAAAGCAAAGTTCTCTGCAGCTCAGCATTGTCACATGTTTTCCGTGCAAACATGAGTTGGATTAAGACAAAGTGTGTATGTACTAAGTTCCTTAACACTACAGGTACAAAAGGAATCCACAGATGTTACTTTAAATTTGGCTTCGTAAAAAGATTCTATTGGGCGTAAACAACTGCATTTGAGACCCAAATGCAGGTATGTGGAGCATAAGATGTGTTTGGATTTGCTTCGCATGTTGTAGACGTGAGTGCAAGCGGATGTGATTGCTTCCAGCGCTATGGAGCTGTAGTGAGAAAGTAATGGGGTAGAATTGAGTGAATAAGAGGCGATCTGACAGAAGCTTGCCAGACTCTTTTCCTGGCTGAACTACTACTCCTGGACAGTATTATCTTGGACGCCAAATTTTGATATGGTTGTCACTAAAATGTGTCCACAACAGCTATACTCTCATAAGCACAAATGAATTTTGATGTCTTAGACAGGTAGCTCTCCTTATTGTTTTCACATAAAATACCATGCAACAAGGAAGAGTTAAAAAGAAAAAGGCGTGGTAAGGTAAAATTAGTAAATTATCCACGGATTTGTAACATCATGTAGACAAACACAAAGGGAAGATGGTGTGCCCAATAACTGGAGGCTTCGTTGGTCCACTAACCTTTGCCCAAGCAACACGTTTGTACTGATTGGCATTTTGCTGCACAATCCTACGATGCCTCTGAATCCAGTCATCACCGAGTATATCCTTCGCTTCTGATCTGGCAGAACACAAGAGATCGCTAAATGAGCAGGTTGCCAGAATATTCTAGGATGCAGATCTATAGAAAAAACAAGCATACCTGCGGACAGATCTAACCATATAGTGAACATTGTTCATAAGAAATAAGTGAGTCAATGCAGGATCCTTATACTGTTTGGATTTTCCATCTAGGTTATTCTGTAAGGCTTGCATTATCCTCATAGTAACAACAGCAAGTTGAGATTCTGTTTCACTACCAGTTTCGAATTCCTGAAATAGAAGCTTCAGCGTCGACTGATAACTGTTCAAATGAAATAACATTTATTAGGTGTGCTACTTAAACAACAGTAGCAGGAAAGCTACCAATAAATAAGTATTTTTTAGTTAACAAATGGATAAAACCAATACAAAACTTAATGTAAGCCAAAGACATAATAGAAAGTGAATATACAAGTCCGTATAGTTATCTACAGATTGACCTGCTATGATATTGGCAATTGAAATCCTTTTTAGAACCAGTAGCAACTAGTGCATCTCCTTATTGGAGATGAAGTTCAAAATAAACATATAGCCCAAGAATTTACTCGTCTTGGCTAGCGTTTCTTTGTAAGGAATCAGGAAATTACAGTTCTACCCATCCATAAATCGAATCTTAGGTGAAGAAGGGAATACTTACTCAAATAGGAATTTAACATAATTAATCACATAGCTTGTCAAAGGATGCACAGTTCCATCTTGAACAATAGTCTTTGAAGCATCCTTTTCAACTGCCTCCTCAAAATCAGCGAAGGTTTCTTGAGCGGTTTGTGCCAACCGCTTAGTCAAGCCTAATGCAGCCTCTCTCATCTCAGAGCAAGGCTTTCCTTCAAATATTACCTCAATCTGATAACAAGTTCAAAGAAAGACGCGCTGAAATTTTGGTAGTGCTCATCAAAGTCATCATAGTAAAACTTGAAAGGAAAATGACAGTAACATGAAACTCGACAAATGAATTCTGCAAGCAGAAGAATAAGTTAAGCATTTGGGAGGCAAGTTCAATAGATTACATCTAGATTACCTCCGATTGAAGTTCACGCATTACTTCGTACATATCTAGCAATACAAACAGCTTTTCAGGAGATCTTTTGCTTTTAGCAACAGCATCTCCAAAGCTGAGAAGAGTCACAACACTATTTGTTGACATTTCTGCAAAACATTGGTCCTTGTTAAAGTTGACACCATCAAAAATCTGATCGCAGATTTTTCTTTCTCCTGCTAGTAGTAGTTTAACCTGTTCGAAAGCATAATATGTTAGCATGGTTTTTAAAGTCTAAACTAGCACACACAGCATGGGCCATTGGGCCTAATTTCAGAAGGGCCCTCACCGCAATACGCATAAAGTGTATCCAGTTTCCAATTTTAGCCTCCAAAGCCTCCCACTGCATCTTTTGTACATCATCTTTAGTAAGCTTTTCTACTCCCAGTTTCCGAAGGCTCGACTCTAGTGCTGAACCACGGGAATCTCTGAAGAAAAAGGACAAATTATGCTTGACCTTTCCGCTTAAATGCATGCGGACCGAAATTATTAAGAATCGAAGTAGAAAAAGGGAATAGATGAGAAAACCACAATCCAAAATCTACCTGTAAATTTTGTAGCATGACTGTTGATTTCCAGCCTGAACCAACTGCTGAGCTATGTCATTCATGAGTGGCAATATTCTGGGAGGAACTAGTGTCGGGGTCCTATATATAGCAGTCTCCAAGCCTTTGGATGGATGCTCAGCGTGGTTAGCATTCCCTCCATCGGCGTCATCCTTTGATGGCCGTAGAGACTTGGGTAGACAATCAAAGAGGCGATCGGGCTCAATAGGTTTGCTGAAAGAGCAGGTAAATCAACACAGACAGCATTTCTTTTATTGACATATAAGAAATAAACAGGAAGATAATTCCAGAGCTAGCCTGCAATAAGAATAAGTATCTTACCTGTACGTATTCATCAGCTGCTTAAATTCTTCTTCAATCTTCAGGCAAGACTTTGCTAACAGATTGTTGACATGATTCAGAATTCCTTCACTGCTCCTGAAGTTTTTATTGGAGGAAAAGAATTTGGCGATTCCTTTCAGCAGATCCACTGCCTCCAGGTAGCTCTCCAAATCCTCATGGGGACCCCTCAATATCGTCGCCTCAGCCTAAAGCTCGAAAGCAATGTTTACGCTAATTTAGTTAAGTTCCCACAAGTAAAAGCATTTTGCGAATAAATATATTTAAAATGAGTTCAAATAGCTATCATTTTCATTCATTCTCATTCTGCGAGAAAATAACTGTCAATGCCGCATAACCAGATGATCTAGAGAAGGAAATATTGATAAGACATCACCCAAACTAATGACCTTACAATGCCTAATTATATCACTCACTTCATCTTGTGAAGTACAAAAATGTGTGAGTGCTATTTATCTTAGTAACCAAAAATCCACACAAAGCATATAATATACCATAACACATTTTAATCATTACAACCAGCCGGCGCTCATTTGGCACATTTCAATCCCCTCCAGATCCATAAAACGTCTTCCAACAAAAAAAACAACAAATTCACCACCACAACCAGCTAAAATGTTTGAAATATCACGGTGGGCCAGGTCAGTTTCATGCACCTTACGGGCAATGTCGAACTGGGAGAGGATGGCGTCGCCGGACTTGAGCGTCTTGTCGATGTTCTCGTGCGCCATCCGGATCGCGTGCGTCCTCACCTGCATTCCCCATTCCCCACACACAAAAAAACCGAGTCGGTACGAAATCCGCTGTAGGCGCATCAAACGGGACGGGAAGGAGGAGGGGGACCTGGGTGGGGCGCATGGCGGCCTCGAGCGCGGAGAGGCGGTGGTCGAAGGAGCCGAGGATGGCGACCATGCCGTCCGTGTTCCCCTGGCTCTTCTGCAGCGAGTCGCGCAGCATGGTCGCCCGCCGCGACAGCGCCTCCATCGTCCGCGGGAGCGCAGACACCGCCATTCTCGGTCCCGGAAGCCTGCGGCTCCCAGATCACGAGGTGCCTCCCTCCGCCCGAGGCCGGCCGGGGAGATCTCGTGTAGGCGACGAGAATGCGCGCGCTTCGAGGAGGCTCCCCGCGCGCGGGGCCGTAGTCGGGGAGGTTGTAGAAGCGTTGGGGCGTGGCGGGAGCGATGGAGAGGCGCGATGCGGTGGGCGGTGGTGGGGGTCGTCGGCGACGACGTGGTTGTGTCGCCGCGGAGAGGAGGAGGAGAGAATGGTTCGAACGCCCGTCTCCGAGATTCGCGCGCGTGTTTGACCTCGGACCACGCGGACGGCGAGGATTGGGTTGTTGCAGGGGGAGGTGGTTAGCTGGCGCCGAGAGGCGGGCGGTGTGGACCGGGTCCACGGCGCGGCTTGTCCCGTGCTTGGATTTTACGGTACGTTTCCAAAATCCAAATAGAAACCCTCGTGGTTTGAATATTGTTACTCTCGATGCGGGTTAGAGCACTATCTGTCTATCTCGACTCTTTTTTTACTAAGCTTCCCCTTCTGTTTTCAGAGTATTGACAAAGCTCCCTCTTTAGATTCTTTTGAACGGGAAGCTCTCGAGAGAGCTGACAAAGCCACGAGTTTGAGACATTCGGAAAATGCTATTCCATGGAAGTGTACATTTGAGCCGTTTATTAAAATTTATACATAACACTTTTCCACCTTCACAAATGCTACGTTTGGAAGCTCAGTTTTTCCAAAGTATTTGGAGGATAATACAATTTCTAAAAATACCGAGGTATCAAATAATCTGAGGTGTTTGGAGGTAATGAATACTACTACGGCCCCGATTGGATGGTTGGTTTAGTTTACGGAACCATAACCTTTACGGAGCTCGCGGAGGATTTTCTACTGACCAGGACAGGTTCGTATAGATTTCCGATCGTTTAGGCTAGTTTACGACCAACCAAGCGGGGCCTACATTTTAAAATACGGAGGTATCCTCCAAAACGCTCTTTTTCTAACCGAAGTATTTTTTTTGTCCTGTCTCCAGAATACACCGGTTTTGAAATACTATGGTTTTAGAAAACCAGAATTGCCAAACATAGACTAACCCAGGCCTACGTAAGTTGGAGGTGCTTCGGTTCGATTGTCTCCTGACCGAGCAAGTGTATGAAGCAACATTCAAATCAGATGAAAAAGGAACCAAAATGGGATTAGTCTTTGCTTCGCTTCGCATTTCGTTGGTACAATTCATGTGGATAGACACAAAAATTAATAGGTAAAATGCATCAGCAGCTCTCAAAATATTTAAGGTGTGTCACGCGAGTCCTATAACTATGAAAATAAACATATGTTTAAATTCTGGTTGAGCCGCAAAAGGCGGTTCCTAACAGTTCTGACCTTGTTGATCGACGTCACGTTGGAAGAATCACTTTGGTAGCAAATTCCCGTCATAGACATTTGAAATTTTGCATCTTCACCCATAAACCCTATAAAACCCTCTCTTTTGCTCCTTCTCTTCTTCCTCTCATTTATTCCCCTTCCCCTCTGTCGTCCATGACCAAAATCATATGCTCGTCACGGAGATGAACGACGTCCCTCTCCTGCAATGTCGGCGCCAGGATAACTCCATGGGTTTGTCAATTGCGCTTGTTGCCGCTTGTGAAACACGATTCGACTCGTTTCATGCTCGGATGAGAATCCATGGTGTATTTCAAATGTCCAAATCATAGAGTGATGTCATATATTTTTTATTGATTTTTGTTCCTATTTGGTTTTCGATTTGATAGAGATAGCAAAAAGGATTTGAGAGCTACAATTTTTATTTCTAGAATGAATATTACGTTGAGATCTTGCTCGCAAATCGTTCCCAAGTCGAAGTTGTGGATCTTCAGAATGACACCAACATGGCAACATGTGTGCACCGAAGTTGCACTTCCTTGTTTGCGCAAGATACGTTTTCGATGTATCAGCGACGACCTCTTGTTTCTCCAATTTACCAGTTTATCTATTTGCGGCCACCTCCTCTAATAGTTCACGAAACCACGTTTTTTATATATGGTTTTAGGTCAAAACAAAGTCAGGGGCAAAAGAATTGGACAGATCAGACGACAGTGGGGCCTGATACCCCCTTATGCGCGTCGTGCCCCACCAGTCGTGACGAGGTGGCTATTTGGAGCCTCGGCGGCCGCCTAGATTCAGTCTTGATTTTGTAATATTTATTTTCCAAAAATAGTTAGGTGCAAAAAATGTTAGATCCATTTGATAGCCTGAAGATTCCTAAAATTTAAAAATACGAAAAACAAGGTTTCCTGCCTTTTAGAGTTAGATACAAAATAATGGAATTTTGTGGGAAATCCCATAAATCATAAAAATAGTGATATAATTGTGTAAAAAGATACTAATATGTCGAATTAAAGTGTAATAAACTACAAAATTCGTCGATAGTTTCCGACGCATACATGGATAATAAATTTTCGGCGGTCCTGATTCACCTTAATTTGTGTTTTCCTTCCATGTCAGTTTTCACAAGTGGTCCATATCTAGAACATCCTACCCGGTACCCAATATCACACGAGAAATATGTATTAAGGTATTTCTTGGACCATATCTTTTGGAAATGAATACCCAAACACACACACACACACACAAATACATAAAAAATATATTATTCATACAAGTATAAGAATTTGTGCAACCCAACCACCAGGTTCAAGTACTCACGGACGCAGTGGGTTCTTATTATTTAAAAATAATCTGCTGTAGGGGCTTCCTCTACCGTATTCCTTTAAAAAAAATCCTTAAGAGTCATGTGGTTTTGTCACCTTTTATTTTTCCTCCGTTGAGGGAATCTGGTATAATTAACAATATACTGAGGCAACGTCTAAATAGTGAATAAATAACCAATATCAATTTAGCTACACAATACTGTTTAATTTTGGTGCAAGTGTATTTTGCATGATAGATATTATAACTACATAAAAAGGCAAACATGTCTTAATATTTAATGACATTTTTATGTACATAATCATGCTAACCAAGCAACAAAAAAATATATTAGCAATATTGTACAATGATAAAAATAATTGCGCTTAAGTATAAAATTTTAGTATAAAAACTATTATTTCAACACTAAGAGCATCGACAACGCGACGCTAATATGTCGACGCCGGGATTGGAATCTCGGTCGATCGGCAGTTGCAACCTTGAATCCTGGGTGTTGGGCGCAAAATTTATGCCACGCCTCTTCTCATATTCTTGGCTCGCAGCATGAAAACTTGAGGCATCTGGGCGCTAGGAGGCTCTGGATGCAGCGGTAAAAAATAGCTGTTTGTTCTGCCATGCAGACAAGATTTAGACTAAAATGTAACCAAACTAATTTGCAACTTTTTCGATTGACGTGATAGCTTTGGAACTTTGTTTTGTTGTGCACCGTAGTTCTATCGACTTGTTTTTTTAGCTTATGTCAACCTCTTGTTGACCTTCATGGAAATAAATGTAGCACTCATAGATCAGAAAATGTAAAGCACATCTTAGGGAAATACAAATAATTGAAAATTATCTATAGCATCTCCAAGTACAAGTACATGTCAGTTAAAAAAAAAGCACAAGTACATGTCTTCTTTTGGAAGGTGAGGCGGCAACTATATTTTGAAGTCAGAGTAAAGTCCTCCCTGCCATATCCCTGTTCCGGTTGTGCACCTAGTGCCGGCGTAGGACATGTGTGGAGTTATCTTCTCGGTCGTTGTTCGTGTACATGGGTGTGGTTACACAAATGGCTCTTCCGATTTACGATTTTCATCATTCGCGATGGTTGCTGATGTGATGCACTCGTTCTTTGGGGATTTTAGCACGACGACACCTGTCTATTACAACAAAATATACTACGACAATATTTTCCCAACACCAATGAGGAAGGGGCGACGACGACGACACACCTTCGGCTCGCTCCAGTGTGTGTAGTCGTCGCTATGTGGCCCAAAGACCTATTTGTATTTTTATCGCTTTTAGTATTCTTTGTAGTGATGTTGATGATTATTAATAGATAGGTGAACCATTTCGCAATCACAAAAAACATCAAAGAAAAAGTAAACAAGTTCTGACACACAGAAAAGTTGAAACTCAACAAGATATTATTGTACAACTATCTGTTTTTTACTTCGACCCATGTGAGAGCTCAACCCACATGCACACCCTTTAGTTTAGTGAGAAATTAAGAGATTTTACACATGCATTCCTAATCTCAGTACGCAATTGTAGTCACTAGAGGTGAAGAAGAGGCCATGATTAAAGATGCCAAGTGGCATATGCATCGATCTCGGTTCTATTGTGCTTGGCGGATTCAAAGGCCATCTCTCCCCTTTTCATGCTAACATACTACAAGAGACACAAAAATCGACAACATAAATTGATACAACGGTCAATGTGGATACTCATTGAACGCAGTCTCACATAAGAGAAGCACATAATCTTACCGAAATCTTAACACGCCTACCTAGTTATTGATTTGTTTAGAAAAGATAATTGCATGTGAAAGCATCCTTTCCAGCCAATAACATGAGAAAATCCACCTTCTAAATGGGCTTAGCCTATCCACCAAGTTCTTTGTAGATGAAGTGGTCTAGTTTGTTGTCTTAGAGACAACATGTACAACTATAACCTTTTTAACTCCGACCCATGGCTTAGGGCTCAACCCACATGCACACAGTTGGCCTTTAGTTTAGTGAGAAATCAAGGGATTTTACACATGCGTCAGTATGCAATTGTACGCACTCGAGGTGAAGAAGAGCCCATGATTAAAGATGCCAAGTGCCATATGCATTGATCTTGGTCCTACTGTGCTTGGCACATTCAAAGACCATCTCTCCCCTTTTTCATGGTAACATACTACAAGAGACACAAAAATTGACAACACAAACTAATACAATGGTTGATGTGGATACTCATTGAAACCCAGTCTCACCTAAGAGAAGCGCATAATCTTAGCAAAATCTTACCAAGCCTACATTGTTATAGATTCGGTTTTGCTAATTCTCAGTCGACTGAGAATTAAGAGAATTTGCTTAATTCTCAGTCGTTTTGGTAACCGTCGGATCTGTACGTTAAGATTTGTGCTGTGTGATGTCAAAAAAAAAAAAAATTGTGCTGTGTGATGTCGTTTTCTTCTTTTTTCAAACACGGAGCGTACATACGTGAGACAGGCCTTTTGTTTCCCTGTACCGATGGGCTTGGTTTCCATCGATGTACATGGGCTGTTGTACACCGTTGACTTGCCTCTAGTCTTTGTTACGTGTGTGCTTGTTTTTTCTTTTATTCTCATGTGCGGTTGTATATTTTATTCTTTTCCTTTTTTAATTTTAATTTTTTACTTTTGTTTTTTATTTTTCTCATTGCTCAACAACTAATATAAGTCATGTCTTACACGTACCTTTTGGTATATGATTAAAATTGTCGGTAGATTTTTTTTCTGCTATTCAATTTGCATATGGAGTTTCAAGTGAAAAAAGTTTTGCTAATGCTGATAATTAACTTAGTGCTCAGCCAACTACCTAACCATCCTATTTTTCCACTTAGATTTGTATAGTTTAGTTGTCGTTTGTCTAGGATCTAGACCTCCTTGTACGCGCATACACGTTTGCCTGGGCCTGTTTTTTTTTTTGGTTTTGCTTAGTCTCAATCGACTGAGAATTAACTTAATTCTCAGTCGCCTCATCAGCCATTAGATTTTGTGCGCTATGATACGTGCAGTCCAGTTTTCGCTTTATGTTGTCCATGGTACGCGGTGACGCATCTTTCTTTGTCCGCCGATGTGGACCATTGTTGTCTGTAGGCGTAGACGTGGACTGTTGTTGTTTGTTGTGCACACTCTGGGCTCTCGTGCAGTGCATAGGCTTCTTTTCTCGTGGCCTTTCTAATGGTTTCTGTTCCATACACAAAGGGCTGCTACAAAAGAGGAATCGAACAAAGAGACGAGAAAGGTGGACTCGGGAGCATCCTCCTCCTCTTTTTAAATTCCTGTGAATTTCTTTCATATTTTTCTGGATGGTGTTTGGGAAGTATCAATTGCCCTTTTAATTAATTTCAGTCGTGTTCCTAACGATGATTCCCATTTGATTTGATTCAGTTTATATTTTCTTGTCGTTCATATTTTTTCTAGAATTGTTATTTTATATTTACTATATTGCTTCTTATTTCTCTTGTACTGTTTCATTTTTTATTTTTTGTTTCATTGACTTCTTCCCTTTTTTTCTTTGCCTTTTAAATCTATATATATTTTTCTTTATTTTTATTATTTCTTCACCAACTATTCTTTTAGTAATTACCGACATAGATGTCTCTACCGAACATAATATTATTAATATTGTAGATGCCTTTTGTGGTTCATTTTTTAATGTTTTTCAAAGGTTGATCCGGTTTCTTTGTCGTATTATAGGAAATCTCCAAAACAAAACTTTATAGTGTTAACCTATTTCTTCTCCGGGATTGCTAATTATTGTCTACGAGTTAGAGCTCGATCAATTTCTCATCCGTTGGAGGATCGTTATGATTCGGGCTGGTCTAGGTGCAACTAAAACTTTGTTGCAACATTGCAATTGATTTTTCTTCACTTGCATATTGGTCGTAACTTGAAATTTTCCATTTGACCATGGTTGCGACTGATTATTTTTTAAATTACACTATGGTTGCAACCGACGTTTTCTTCTGACGCATACTTGTTGCACGTGTGTTTTTTCGTTTTTTGCACATATTAAATTTTAGATGTATACTAAGGCGAAACAAAAAAAAATCTTGTTAGACATGGGTGAGATCATTCAACAGAGATTTAAGTTACTTCTCGGTCTAATGATAGCTAGTCACACCCTTCTTATATACGGATTTGCTAATTTATCGTCTGAGATTTATTTAATTATCGGTTGACTATACAACCGTTAGATATTACGCGGGTTTCATAAATTTGTTGTTTATTTTTTTATTTTCTATTGTTTTGCACAGACTGCTAGCATCTCCGAGATAGCCCGGTAACATAAGAGAGCGAGAGGGGGAATATGTGTTTTGCCGTCCATTTAACTGATAGTTGATTGTAATCGAGCGTGTCTTTATGTTAGGAAATTGCTATTGTGGGTTTGTTTCTTTCGAACGGGAATATGTGTTGGGTCGTACATCCTACTTAGGTATTTTTAATTCCTCGGATGTGACCATATGCTCGAGTTTTCCGTTGCCTTTTTATTTTTTCTTGTAATTAATCTTGTCGCTAGATACCTGTACAACATGGGTAAGAACATCGTTTTTATGTTCATTGCCATAAGAACTATTCTTTCAGTTATATTTTTTCTTTTTTTCCTCGGTTTTCTTTATTTTTTCTATTTTTAATGTGATGCTTTTAATATGTTTTCATGAATGGACCTTTTCTCCTTTCTAATTGTTTTCTTTTTTTGTCATTCTAAGCCTTATTTTGTACTATTATGTGTTTATTTAAAAAACGAATAATAAATTGTGTCGTAGTGATTTACTTTGTTCAGAGGAATTAGCATAGTTTTTGTGCACCCTTCGTATGCCTTTTTTTTGGACGGGCTAGGTAGCAACTGGATTTTTTTATCAGTTTCCAGACTTCCTGCAATTGACTTTATTTTTCAAAATATTACTTTTTGGATGTACCATGGTTGCAACAATTTTTTTTCCATCGATGTGTTGCTACATAAAGCAAACTAGGCAAGATGGCGCGGTGTCGAAAAATAGTGTATTTTGTGTTTTAGTTAGGGTTAAGTAGACTGTCTTTCTTCTTATGGAAAGAAGGTTTAGCTGTAGAGGAAGATTGTATGTATTAAAAAAGTATTTGTAGTTATTTTTCGTGAGCTCGATCTTGGTAGCAAATAATGTTGACGTATTAAATCATTATATAATTTTACCTTCTACGTGCATATATTTCAGCCTAAAATACAACGAATTTGAAGTTTAGAGAGAAATATGTATATGTCCATCAAAATAAAAATGTTTAAACATGAAAATTGCTTGGAAGGGTGATATCCATCTACTTGTGAAAGGAAAATTCAAACAGATGACTGAGTGCGACGAATTTGACCAAATTCATCAAATGTTTTTGCGAATCTGGATCCAAAATTAAGGAGTTAGAATCGAACAAACTCGAAACCGATCACGGGAATGAAACATACTCGTCGACGCGCATATAGTTCATGTATATATTATCATGAAAAGGAGAGAGAATCGTAATTTTTGGTAAATGCGAGGTCCTGATACTGTTCATGCGCGCACCGGTACTGTTCATGCGTGCACCGGTACTGTTCAGCGCAGCCCGGCTGTTGACCGGGACTGTTCATGCACCGATACTGTTCATACGATGTCTACTGTTCATGCACCGGGACTGTTCATCGGAGTAAACCGGCTGTCACCGGCACTGTATGCTGGTACTGTTCATTCGCGGAAGCACTGTTCACGCGCAGATTACGGTTCGTCCGTACTGTTCATCGATGTGGGCCGTTGATTGACGATCGGACGGCCGTAAATCGCCGCGCGGATTAACAGTGGCAGAGGGCCTGAGAGGCCGCGATTCTGTCCAAGTTTTATATATAGTAGTATATGATAGTTTTATCTTCATGTTGTTAACTTTGTTCAAACCTTGACCTTCTTTAACTATTCTTGTTTAAATTTATTTTCATTTTGAAGTTATTAATACTTTATTTCAGTTATAAATACTTTTCCCCCCAATTGCAACTGTACTTGCAATTGAGATTTTCTTTTTTTTGTCCCAGTTCTAACTGCACTTGCAACTGAGATTTTTTTCCTTTTTTTGTCCTAGTTGTAACTGCACTTGCAACTAAGATTTTCTCGAGGATGCCCCAGTTGTAGCTCCACTTGAAACTGAGATTTTTTTTTCCAGTTGCAACTGCACTTGAAACTGAGATTTTCTCGATGATGCTCAAGTTGCAACTATGATTTTTTTTCTTTTTTTTGTCCTAGTTCCAACTGTATTTGCAACTGCAATTTTCTCAAGGCTGCCCCAGTTGCACTTGCAAGTGAGATTTTCTCGAGAAATGCCCCATTTACAACCGCACTTGCAATTGAGATTATTTATCTTTTTTCCCCCAATTGCAATTGAATTTGAAACTGAGATTTCCTCGAGGATGCTCCAGTTGCATATGAGATTTTTTATATTTTTGGTCCAAGTTGCAACTGCACTTGCAACTAAGATTTTGTCAAGGATGCCCTCAGTTCCAACAGCACTTGTAACTAAGATTTTTTATGTCTCCCAGTTACGATTGTACTTGCAGCTCCGATTTTCTCGAGGGATGCTGAAAGGACAAAGATGTCCCCTAGAGGGGGGGTGAATAGGCGATTTAAAACTTTTCCGGTTTAGGCTTGATAATTGCGGAATAAAACTAGGTGTTTAAATTAACAAGCCAACAAGCTAAATATACTAGGCTCACCTCAAGACAAGCAACAAAGTGATAGCAAGATTGAATACTTCAAGCACGAAGGCTATCACAATGTAAAGTGCATAAGTAAAGAGCTCGGGTATAGAAATAACCGAGACACGCGGAGACGACGATGTATTCCCGAGTTCCTCCTTTTTAGGGGAGTGATGCATGTAAAATGCATACATGAACTTTGCACTTTAATTGCTTATATTCCAATCATATTTGCATCATATAAGGGTTATATCAATATTTTATAATGATTATTGGGAATATTCATTTATTTCCTATTTTATGAAATTAACCCTGCACAGGCAGAAAACCCCGTTTTCTTATTTTAATGTTTCAGGGACCCAAACGTCAACGAAATTACCTGGAAATTTACGGGCGTCAATATTTGGAAGGAAGAAGACCTGTGGGCGAAGGAAGCGAGCAAACGGAGGCTCGAGGGCCAAACGAGGGTGCCCACGCGGCCTGGTACTGTAGCCGCGTGGGACCCACCCATTTGGGCCTCGTGGATCCGTTGCCTTCGATCTCTTCTCCACCGACATCGTCTTGACCTAAAAACGCCTATAAAAAAGGTCCCCCGACGTTCTCTGGAAGGAGCGCCGCACAAACACAGAAACACCGAAACGGAGATCAGGAGCTGCATATTGGAGGGGGAAAACTCCGGCGGGGCGCTGCCGGCGTGGTCTCCATCTTCTCCATCGACTTCTCCACCGTCTCCATGATGAAGAGGGAGTAGTCCACCTCTGGACTATGGGTTTGTGGAAGTAACTTATGTATCTCTCCTCTCTTGAGCTTCACTAATTAGCACCGTATGAGCTGCTGAACATGATTACGGTCACCATTGTAATAACTTTGTGGTGGATCTTTATGAGTTAATATATGTTTGAGATTGCAATGTTTGTTTCAGTTATGAGTATAGATGCATATTATGTACCCCGTTCTTGTCTACTTGTTTGATCAAGCATGTTTATGAGAGCGTGTGTGGGGAACGTGTGCATTAGTTGGAGCAACGGGGGTGGCTAGTGCAGTGAACGTGGGAGAAAGTTCTGCGATCCACTTTAGTATCTTTACCTTACTTTGTTGCCTCACTAGGGATAAACTAAAATACCATGCTACCGGGAATGTGGGCGTGACCATTGCCACTACTCCATGACTAGATCTAGCATGTTCTTATTTTCACTTCATGTCATGATACTTAATGCTATACTCTGAGTTATCTTAATTACCGAGGTGTTATGATTTAGTTCACATCTTGGTGGAGTATAAGAGAGGTTAATAACCAAAAGATCTCTATGTTAGGACGTGATGTCCATATATCTAAGTAACTTGTTATCAAACCCTGTGTTGCAATCTCATATGTTAACTGTGTGTGTTCCATTGTCTACCACTTTATAAAGAGAGAGTGCATTTGTGAAACCATGAACCCCAGTCCATTTTTAATCATAAGAAACACCTTTCCAACACCATATACCACTTTTCTATTTTCAGCCATCATTAAATCCGAAAATACAAAAATACTTTTCATCTTGCATACATCATTCAAAAACCCAAAAATATCATTTACCATTGCATCCACCATCATTGCATATTTATTTCTTGTTTGCATTGCATAACTATCCTGATATCATTCTTACACCTTGTGCTTGACAACCACAGGTGAGGTTGAGGACCAAAACATCTAACCTTGTTTTGTAGGTAACCAAAAGAAGGATAAGAAGATAAATCTACCACTTCAGATTCCCCGAGAGTTCGATATTAAACCCTCGAGTCACCCCTCGAGGGGAAAACTGTCTTCCACTTACTATACACTCTGCACTTGGAGTCTCAACCTAATCCCGTTTACTTTTGCAGGTATCAAGCCTTGCTCTTCGGGACCATCAGGGAGTACGTCTCGTTGGAGGGGTGTGAGTTTCAAACTCAAAACGCCACAAATGGTCTCACCCTATTCTCCGATGAACCTTGCCCAAAAGCGCGGTTCACCTTTCACTATTGATTTCCCTTTTGGGTGGAAATCGAGTCCCTTACAACAATCTCGAGGCACAACCTACAAAAGGATTGGGAGCTCCCAAGTGACCACAAAAGGCCTCAAGCGCCACAAAAGGCGTCTAGTGTCCAACGACCCAAGAGTAACAAGCTCACGAACTTTCACTTCCATGAATCCTCGTGGAGAGCACAAACCGATGCACAAAAGCAATGGCAAGAACACAACAAGTGCTCAAGTCCTTCACTCCCAAATCCACCAAAAGCAACTAATACTTATGGGAGGAGAAGAGTGAAAGAACAAGGAAGAGAACCACACAAGAACTCCAAGATCTAGATCCACTAGGTTCCCCTCACTTAGAGGAGAGATGGATTGGTGGAATTGTAGATCTAGATCTCCTCTCTCAAATCCCTCAAAGATATGCAAGAATCATGGGAGGAATTGGGAGAGGTGCAAGCTTTCTAAGATCAACAATGGAGGTGAGAGAAGAGGAAAAAACGTGCTTGGAAAAGCTTAAGGCTTTGGGGAAGAAGGGGCCTTAAAAAGGTCCCCCAAGAAAACGAGCCGTTGGCTGCAGATTCGCGTCGGGCGGTACTACCGCTGGAAGGGGCGGTCCTACCACCAGCGCGCTCCGCGCAGCCGCAGGGTCAACGGTCAGCCGCAGCCTCATCCCGCGCCGGCGGTACTACCGCCCGTAGTACCGCGACCGGTACCGCACAAAGCCTCCGAGGCGTGTCTGGAGCGGTAGTGCGGGCGGCACTACCGCCGCTTCGGGCTGCGCAGGAACCCCAGGGCGGTACTACCGTAGGCGGTGCCGCTGCCAGTACCGCCCATTGCATCTGAAGACGTATTTCGGCGGTACTGGGAGTGGTACTGCCGCTGTGGCTTCCCAGCCCAGGGCCAGCGGTACTACCGCCCGTTCCGGCGGTACTACCGCTGGCAGGATTTCAGCCTGAAACCTGAACTGCGATAACATTTGCGAGGAAGCTCCAAACGAGATGAAACCAACGAGGTTGGAAAGATAAAGACCAAAGCTTCCCTACCCAACAAGGAGAAAAACCAAATATTAAGAACCATAAATAGATCTACAATTCTAGGCCTTATTTTGTCTTGTTATTTTGTACTAATATGTGTTAATTTAAAAACGAAAAATAAATTGTGTCGTAGTGATTTACTTTGTTCAGAGGAATTAGCATAGTTTTTGTTCACCCTTCGTATGCCTTTTTTTGGACGGGCTAGGTAGCAACTAGATTTTTTTATCAGTTCCAGACTTGTTGCAACTGACTTTATTTTCAAAATATTTCTTTTTGGATGTACCATGGTTGAAACTATTTTTTTCCATCGATGTGTTTCTACATAAAGCAAATATGATAGTTTTATCTTCATGTTGTTAACTTTGTTCTTACCTTGACCTTCTTTAAATATATTTTTTATATTTATTTTAGTTTGAAGTTATAAATACTTTATTTCAGTTATAAATACGTTCCCCCCAGTTGCAACTATACTTGCAACTGAGATTTTTTCCTTTTTTGTCCCAGTTGCAACTGCACTTGCAACTAATATTTTCTCGAGGATGCCACAGTTGTAGCTCCACTTGAAACTGAGATTTTTGCAACTGCAGTTGAAACCGAGATTTTCTCGAGGATGCTCCAGTTGCAACTGCACTTGCAACTGAGATTGTTTTATTTTTTTTGTCCTAGTTACAACTGTATTTGCAACTGCAATTTTCTCAAGGATGCCCCAGTTGCAACTACACTTGCAACTGAAATTTTTCTCGGGAAATGCCTCAGTTGCAACTGCACTTGTAACTGAGATTATTTTTCTTTTTTTCCCCAGTTGCAACTGAATTTGAAACCGAGATTTCCTCGAGGATGCTCCAGTTGCATCTGAGATTTATTTTTATTTTTTGTCCAAGTTCCAAGTGCACTTGCAACTAAGATTTTGTCAAGAATGCCCCCAGTTTTAACTGCACTTGCAACTGAGATTTTTATGTCCCCCAGTTACGACTGTACTTGCAACTGCGATTTTCTCGAGGGATGACCCAGTTGCATTATTTTAGTTACACATAGATTGCAACTGAGATTTCCGCTTTAATCAAAGGAACAGAGAAAAAACAACTAGGAATCAATATGTTGACACCATTCGACTGAGAGCTGATTCATTCGGAGTCGACTAAGAACAAGTCACACCGTTAAAAAATCCAAAAAAAATGTTGCACTTCCATTTTGATTCTAGAATTAAACATTTATTTTTTGTGTCTAATTTTGTTTTAGTGAATCTTTTGCGATAAAAAATAAGAGCTGCCCAATTATGTCCGCACATGCCTCCTTGCGTTTTCTAAGATATTGTTTGTCCCATTTGTGGGCTATGATTTGCTTTCACCTATAAAAAAGGTTCATTAGTTTTTCGTGAAAATAATCACGAAGATTAACAATATTATTCAGGGCGTTCAAAAAATTGTTCACGTGGTTCAAACTAAATGCTCTCGTGTTTAAAAAATGTTCACAAGTTCAGAAAAATATTCACATAGTCAAACAACATCGTCTTTTTTCAATCACATGAACATTTTCTTAAATTCGTAAACCTTTTTCTACACAAGCGAACATTTTTTTAAATGAACAATTTTTTGTCGAACCCATGGAGGCTTTTAGATGGCTGAATTTTTTTTTCAAAATGTGAACAATTTTTATACTGTTCAAACATTTTATTTGTTGCAGGTAAACATTTCTTTCTCGAAATGATTATTTTTACTAATTATTAAACTTCCAATATAATAATATTTATTTACTAAATTTATTTTCCGAAAAATTAAAAAATAGAAGTGTCGCTTATTTTTAGATTAATAAGAACCACCCACACCAGTTTTTTGTTTGTTTTGGCAACGACCCACACCAGCTTATTTTTTTTCTTTTTTTCTTCAGGTAACGACACACGCCAAAAAGAAAAATTGAGAGGTACGACCCATACCAGAGCCATACCAGGCTGATGGGCCAGAGGCGACCTGGGCCTTTGCTTGGAGCATGCAGCATGAGCGAGGCGAGAGGCACCACAGGCCACAACACGTACAAGTTAATCGATCTGGAACAGTTGAAAGAAAAAATTTAATCGATCGGGAGTAAATCGCTGGAAATCAACGCGACGTCAGTCGACTGAGAATTAAGTTAATTCTCAGTCGACTGAGCACTAGTCACACACCTTATAGATTTACTTAGAAAAGAAAATTGCACGCCAAACCATCCATTCCCGTGAGCAACACTAGAAAAGCCACGCTTCCACCAAGTTTTTCCAAGATGAAGTTATCTAGTTTGATGTCCTTGGAGAAACCAAGCATTGCCATATCCTATATCCTACTATATATGAAAGTTGGTGGATTCACCCCCAGATTCGCCCTCCACGTCACCCCTTAAACACGCGCCGTCCGATCAAGCCAACCGATGGTCCAGATCGCGTCAAGAATCGTGCGGAACTGTAGCAACACTGTAGCAGGGGACTTTCTGCCAATCAGAGCCCGCGCACGATTTTTAGCGCAGCCAACTTTACAAAAAAGAACCCGCAACTTCCAGAAACAAACCCGCAGTCCAATTTTTAACGCAGCGAGGGACCTAATTGTAATTCCAGGAAAAGCCACGGACTTTTCTGCAAAACCGTCCGCAAATCCCCCCTCCCCTTTCTCCCTCCCGCGACGCCGGAATCGCCGGCGGCGCCGCCGCGCTCCGCCGCCGCTCCGCCGCTCAAATCGGAGCCCATGGGCCCCTCCGCCGTCGCCGCCTCCACCTCCTCCCCGAGCGCCGCCTGCCGCGACGCCTGAGCCGCGCCGGGATCGCCGCCGCCGTGCCGCTGCCCCTCCGCCGCGCTCGCACCTCGCCGCCGCCGCTCCGGCGACCCAGAAGCGGCGGCGCCGCCGCTCCCGGGCACCCCGCGCCTGCGCGTCTGGCGCGCCCAACCGCGCGGCCCGAATCGCGCTGGTTCGCCGCCGGCGAGCTCGCCGCCGCCGCGGCGGATCCGGCCACTGGTGACGTCACCGCGACGTCGCAGCGGGCCTGGGCTGGCCAGGCGGGCTGCCTGCTGGGCTGGGCCGGCTGCTCTGCGGCTGGCTCGGCCTTCTCTATTTTTTTCTTTCAGTTTTCTTTTTCTATTTTCGAAAGCTTTTGTAAATTTTCAAATACAAATTCAAATCAGTTCAAACCAATCCCTACAAATTTTTCATAAATCAAAATCTACATTCCAGAAACTTTGGGACCTTTCCAAAAATATTTCAAATCTTAAAAATTTCAAATAGTACATAAGGCCTCATTAATAGATTGAAAAAAATCACAAAGATTAAAAACTTATTAATTACAATAATGCAAAAAGCATACATACAAAATGCACACAAAAAAAAAACGAACAATTTTTTTGTAAGTTTGAAAATATAATTCAACAATTCACAGAATTAAAATCTTCAATTTTATGAATTTCAACAATGCAAACCACGTATAAAAAAAGCACAAAAAATATATTTCCCAAAAAAAAAAATCATTCTCTCCAAGATATTCAATTTCTTTCTAAGTTCCAGCATAGATTTCAAAATTTCACAACAACCAAAACCTTATAATTTACTAATTAAAATACTGCAAACCGTACATACAAAATACACACAAAAAAAATCCCCAAATACTTCTTCCTCCCCAATAAAAAATATTCATAAATTTGAATTACTTCCAAAATAGATTCGAAACAAGATTTGTTGGATTTTCTAACAACATATATTTCCCCAAACCTCCCCCCCCCCCCCCCCCAGAAAATATTGTTGCAGGTTTTTTTTAAAAAAAATTTACAACAACTAATATAACTTTCTATATAAGTTACGGAGCTTATGACTTTTTTTATAAATTGTGGAGCTTATGGAAAAAATATTTCAAACTGCTGACTATTCGCGATACTCAAAACAAAAAAATTCTAATTCAGTACACATATATTCTATCAGCTTTTTCCGAATACATTATTCGAATCGTTCCCAAATATATTTTACGTTGAACCTGTAAAATATAATTTCGATTTAAAACTTAATCAAACAACTATTTCTCACAATGACACGACGGTAATTTATAACAACGAAGTCATATCTCAAAAAAAAAAAACACAAATTTTTAGGGTATTATTTGACCAAAAGAAAACGATAAAAGAAATGTGAAATGTTAACTATAACAATAACTTCGAATCTATCCGTTGAAACAAAATAACAATATCAACATGCCCACAAAAATAAACGTCGACTATTTATGGCATACGATCAACTTCCAAATTTCAATATTTTAAAATTTCGAGTGCATTTCAAATCCTGAGCATTTAATACGAAAAGAAAACAAACATATCAACATGACCATAAGAAAACGATCGCTATTTATGTCATACGATCAAATCCCATATTAAATATTTAAAATTTTGAATGCCTTCCAAAACTGATCATACAATAAACATGAAAATAATTCAAAAATGGATAACTTCTCAATTCTAACAGTTTCTTTCTGAAATTCAAACAACTTAAAGCTGCAAACTTTTCTAAAAATCCAATATACTTAAATCTAAACAGCTTTTGAATACGGCATTCCCAACTTTAAATTTTACCACACGGACCGCGGCATCTTCCGCACTAAGTTCCCGAACCCGACCTGCCTTTTTCTTTTCCCCAAAAAATAAAAAAAGCAGAAAACATAAAAAATTCTATAAATACCCATCGACAAAATAAAAATATATTAAAATGGTAGGGAAAAATGTTAACTTTTTTTAAAAAAAAACAAATAAGATTGAATAACTCAAATTGGCCTATATTTGCACAACTATATGGGAAAAAACAAACATATTTGAGCATTCCAGCTCAAATTAAAATTTGAATATTCCAGAATGTCATACGACTTTCAAACCTGCTCATTTGGTAAACACTAAAAGAATTCAAATTTGAATGAATTCCAAATTGCTCAGTTTCTAAAATCTATTTGAACATTTCAACTCAAAAAACACATTTACATATTTCAAAATTCCATATATCTTCAAATCTGATCATTTTGTACACATTAAAAGAATACAAATTTGAATACATTCCAATACGAACCATTTTCGAAATCTCACCATTCCTCTAAGCGCAAACTTTCCCAAATTCAAATAATATTCACATTCCAATAATTTTTTTTACAAACATATTTGAAATTCATCAAACGGGCGGCATTGCCGCGCTAATATCCCTAGTATACATGGATACTAGTACTCCCTCCGATCCACTAAAAGATTCGGCCGGAATCAACATGTTACGTACGAATGTATAGCTACACCTGCGACACATTTAACGGATCGGAGGTAGTAGCATATATTCCACCTCAGATATATTTTTAGATCTTCTAGATGACATATATGGAGCTTTGGATTTTACTCCAGGTGGAAGTTCGTCGAGGACTTGTCCGCACAGAAACCAGGCATTGTCACGTACTCCTACTTGGAAACCTGATCTTTTCCCTGTTCCAGGTGCAC
>CAMZMU010000049.1:52200226-52523477 GCA_947311845.1 Poa pratensis | reverse complement strand
CATAATTTCTGCTGTTCCATGCTTATTTATACCATTTGCTACATGTTTTATATACACTTCGTATCACTTTTATGCATTTTCTGGGACTAACCTATTAACAAGATGCCACAGTGCCAGTTCCCTGTTTTCTGCTGTTTTTGGTTTCAGAAAGTTACTTCTGGAAATATTCTCGGAATTGCACGAAACAAAAGGCCAGTCCCTATTTTTCCAGCACGTACACGGAGTCCGAAGGAGAGACGAAGGAGAGCCACGAGGTGGCCAAACCACCTGGCGGCGCGGTGGGCCCACCAGCCGCGCCTGCCTGTGGTTTGGGCCCCTCGGGGGTCCGCCGACATCGCCCCTTCGCCTATTTATTCCCGAGACGCGAAAACCCTAAAACACCGAGCCTTTCATCCAGAACATATTCGCTGCCGCCGCCGTCGTCAACCCTAACTCGGGGGGTTCTGAAGCTCTTCCCGGCACCCTGCCGGAGAGGGGAATCATCACCGGAGGGCTCTACATCGCCATGCCCGCCTCCGGAGTGATGCGTGAGTAGTTCATCCTTGGACTATGGGTCCATAGCAGTAGCTAGATGGTTGTCTTCTCCACTTGTGCCATCATGTTTAGATCTTGTGAGCTGCCTATCATGATCAAGATCATCTTATTGTAATGCTACATGTTGTGTTTGCTGGGATCTGACTTATATTGATACCTATGTGGAGCTGAATATTATATTATCATGTCTATGTCATTTGTGATCTTGCATGCTCTCCGTTACTTGTTGAAGCCTTGGCCAAGTGAATACTTGTAACTCCAAGAGGGGGTATTTATGCATGATAGTTGGGTTCAACCTCTATTTAACCTGGGATAGTGACAGCAAGTTCTAAGGTTGTAGATGTGTTGTTGCCACTAGGGGTAAAACAGCAATGCTTTATTCAAGGATGAATGTATTGTTTACATTACGCACATTACTTAATGCAATTGTCTGTTGCTTGCAACTTAATACTGGAAGGGGTACGGATGTTAACCGGAAAGTGGACTATTTAGGCATAGATGCATGCTGGATAGCGGTCTATGTACTTTGTCGTAATGCCCAAATGAATCTCATAGTAGACACCACAGCTCACACATGCATGTTATATGCACTTATCAATTGTCAATTGCCCAGCTGTAATTTGTTTACCCAGCATGTTAGTTATCTTATTGGAGAGACACCACTAGTGAACTGTGGACCCCGGTCCATTCTTTTACATCTGAAATACAATCTACTGCAATCATTGTTCTCTACTGTTTTATGCAAACAAACATCATTTTCCATTCGATACGTTTAACCCTTTGTTTTCAGCAAGCCGGTGAGATTGACAACCTCACTGTTAAGTTGGGGCAAAGTAATTTGATTGTGTTGTGCAGGTTCCACGTTGGCACCGGAATCCCTGGTGTTGCGCCGCACTACACTCCTTCACCAACACCTTCGAAGCAAACCTCGTTTTCCTACTGGTTCGATTAAACCTTGGTTTCATACTGAGGGAAAACTTACTGCTGCACTCATCATACCTTCCTCTTGGGGTTCCCAACTGACGTGTGACGTACAAGCATTGTTTCTGGCACTTTGCCGGGGAGATATTCCCTCGTCAACTAGAGCCACCAACACGTTTTCTGGCGCCGTTGCCGGGGAAAACGAATTGCTTCTGCAAGGGGAGTCTCTCACACCCAATCTCTTTACTTTGTTATTTGTCTTGCTTAGTTTATTTTTATTTATTTTGTTTGCTCTTTTATCAAAAACACAAAAAAATTAGTTACTTGTTTAATTCAGTTTGATTTTGTTTTTCAAAATGAGTACTCCTGAGAACACTAAGTTGTGTGACTTCACTAGCACAAACAACAATGATTTCATATGCACTCCTATTGCTCCACCTGCTTCTACAGCAGAATTTTATGAAATTAAACCTGCTCTATTAAATCTTGTTATGAAAGAGCAATTTTCTGGTGTTAGTACTGATGATGCTGCTGCCCATCTTAATAACTTTGTTGAACTTTGTGAAATGCAAAAGTATAAGGATATGGATGGGGATATTATAAAACTGAAACTTTTTCCTTTCTCCTTGAGAGGAAGAGCTAAAGAATGGTTGCTTTCTTTGCCTAGAAATAGTATTAATTCTTGGACAAAATGCAAAGATGCTTTCATAGGGAAATATTATCCTCCTGCTAAGATTATATCCTTGAGAAGTAGCATTATGAATTTTAAACAACTTGATAATGAACATGTTGCTCAAGCTTGGGAAAGAATGAAATCTTTGGTGAAGAATTGTCCCACTCATGGACTGACTACTTGGATGATCATCCAAACCTTTTATGCAGGATTAAATTTTTCCTCAAGGAACTTATTGGATTCAGCCTCTGGAGGAACCTTTATGTCCATCACTTTAGGTGCAGCAACAAAGCTACTTGATGATATGATGATCAACTATTCCGAATGGCACACCGAAAGAGCTCCTCAAGGTAAGAAGGTAAATTCTGTTGAAGAAACCTCCTCTTTGAGTGATAAGATTGATGCTATTATGTCTATGCTTGTGAATGGTAGATCTCATGTTGATCCTAATAATGTTCCTTTAGCTTCATTGGTTGCTCAAGAAGAGCATGTTGATGTAAACTTCATTAAAAACAACAACTTCAACAACAATGCTTATAGGAATAATTTTGGTAGCAACAATTATAAGCCTTATCCTTCAAATGGTTATGGCAATTCTTATGGTAATTCCTACAGCAACAATAGAAGTGTGTCCTCTGATCTTGAAGCTATGCTTAAAGAATTTATTAGCACACAAAAAGCTTTCAATAAAACTGTTGAGGAAAAGTTTGAAAAAATTGATGATCTTGTCTCTAAAGTTGATAGTCTTGCTCATGATGTTGAAATTCTAAAACTGAAAGTTATGCCTAATGAAGTTAAAGATATAAGTCATTTGCTACAGCAAATGCCATCCAAGTTCGAATTGATAATAATATTAGGATGTTGGCTGAATTGCATGCTAGGTGGGAAAAAGAGGAAGAACTTGAAAAAGAGAATAGTATAGTTAGAGTTTGTACTATCACCACCACTAGTAATGCTAATGTTTCACATGCTAGTAAACCTCCTACTATTGATGGTAATGTTATTGGTGTTGTAATGTCTCTACTACTTCTGCTAAGCGTTTGAAATTGCCTAAAACTGCTGAAACTTTTTCTGATAAAAGTGCTGAAATTTTTCAAACTATTGGAGACAATGGTTCCACCACCATTGACAATAATGATTTTGATTTTGATGATTGTAACATCTCTGAAGTTATTATGTTCTTGCAAAAATTAGCTAGAAGTCCCAATGCTAGCACTATTAATTTGGCTTTTACAAAGCATATTACAAATGCTCTTTTGCAAGCTAGGGAGGAGAAGTTGAAACTTAAAGCTTCTATTCCTAGGAAATTAGAAGATGGTTGGGAACCCATCATTAAGGTAAAGGTGAATGATTTTTATTGCAATGCCTTGTGTGATCTTGGTGCAAGTGTTTCAGTTTTGCCCAAGAAGCTTTATGATATTCTTGATTTGCCACCTTTGGAACATTGTTATTTGGATGTTTTTCTCGCTGATAATGCTATGAAGAAACCTTTGGGGCGAGTTAATGATGTTTTTATTACGTAAAAATAACCTTGTCCCCGTTGATTTTATTGTTATGGATATTGAATGCAATGCATCTTGTCCTATTGTTTTGGGAAGACCTTTTCTTCGAACTGTTGGTGCCATCATTGATATGAAAGAAGGTAATATAAGGTACCAATTTCCTCTCAAGAAAGGTATGGAACACTTCCCTAGGAAGAGAATGAAGTTACCTTTTGACTCTATTGTTAGAGCAAGTTATGATGTTGATGCTTCTTCTCTTGACAACACTTGATTTTCACTTTCTGCGCCTAGCTGAAAGGCGTTAAAGAAAAGCGCTTATGGGAGACAACCCATCGTTTTTATTTGCTGTTATTTTTGTTTTCTTTGAGTCAAGGAGTTTTGTTACTTCTGTAGCAACTCCTTTGTATCTTTATTTTATCGCAATGTTGTGCCAAGTAAAGTTCTATATTGAAAGTTGATGCAAGATTTGGATTTCTGCGCAGTGACAGATTTTTAGCTGTCACGGATTTGAGCTTATCTCCCTGTAGAAAATTCAAAAAATTCTGAGAAAAATCACGCATATTCCTGAGATATGTACGCAACTTTCATTATTTTAGGCCAGATCCATCTGAGCAACTTAAGTGCCTCGAAAAAATTCGTCATTCCAGACTGTTCTGTTTTTGACAGATTCTGCCTTTTGTTTTGCATTCGCTCTTTTACTGTGTTTGTGTGGATTTCTTTGCTCCACAAAGCATTGGTGGCTGTAGCTAATGTCCAGAAGCTTTGGGATTGATTGTATCATTACAGAATATGAGAATTTTTGATTATGCACTAACCCTCTAATGAGAACTGTCTTGAGTTTGGTGTGAAGGAAGTTTTCAAGGATCAAGCGAGAAGGGTGATATTATGTGATCAAGAAGAGTGAAAAGCCTAAGCTTGGGGATGCCCCCGTGGTTCATCCCAACCATATTCAGAGAGACTCAAGCGTCTAAGCTTGGGGATGCCCAAGGCATCCCCTTCTTCATCAACAAACTTATCAGGTCATCTCTAGTGAAACTATATTTTAATTCTTTCACATCTTATGCGCTTTACTTGGAGCGTCTGTGTGTTTTTATTTTTGTTTTTGTTTGAATAAATTCGGATCCTAGCAATCCTTGTGTGGGAGAGAGACACGCTCCGCTTTTTCATGTGAATACTCATGTTCTTCACTTATATTTGTTGAGTATTCTTAACTAGCTACTGCAGTGCTTTTAGCTCCTGTTTTTCATGCATCTCTTCGAGCTGTTAGCACTTGTTTATAAATACTCTCTTGCTGCATTATATTATCATTTGGAGAGTTTATGTTTAAATAAATTATTGGTGTTTGTTTGGAAGAAAGAAAATGCTACATGTAGTAGTTGGTATTGGAAAAGACATATGCATTCTTGTAGATCATTGTCTTGTTTTGATTTGATGCTTTGCAATTGTTTTGAGCTCTCAAGTAGATCATGTTTAAGCTCTTGCATCATGTAGTTAAAGCCTAGTAGTGGAGAACTACCGTAGAGCTTGTTGAGACTTGGGATGCATATTTGTTCTCTCTAAGGTCTAGATATTTTCTGGTAAAATGTTTGAGCAACAAGGAAGACAGTGTAGAGTCTTATAATACTTGCAATATGTTTTTATGTGATTCTTGCTGTACCGGTTTATACTTGTGTTTGCTTCAAACAACCTTGCTAGCCTAAACTCTGTACTGAGAGGGAATGCTTCTCGTGCATCCAAAACTTGAGCCAAAACCCATGCCATTTGTGTCCACCATACCTACCTACTATGTGGTATTTCCTGCCATTCCAAGTAAATATTTCATGTGCTACCTTTAAACTATTCAAAACTTTATTACTCCTTATTTGTGTCAATGTTTTATAGCTCATGAGGAAGTATGTGGTGTTTTATCTTTCAATCTTGTCATTTACTTCTGACAGACTTTCACCAATGGACTAGTGGCATATACATCCGCTTATCCAATAATTTGCAAAAAGAGCTGGCAACGGGGTGCCCAGCCCCAATTAATTACAACTTTCATTAATAATTCTCTTCACATGTTTTGCCCTGATTTATCAGTAAGCAACTTAATTTTGCAAATAGACACTCCTCCATGGTATGTGAATGTTGGAAGGCACCCGAGGATTCGGTTAGCCATGGCTTGTGTAAGCAAAAGGTTGGGAGGAGTGTCATCTATAAAGAAACTAAAATACATGTGTAAACAAAAGAGAAGAGGGATGATCTACCTTGCTGGTAGAATAACGTCCTTCATGGGAGCCGCTCTTTGAAAGTCTGGTTGACAAGGGGGTTAGAGTGCCCACTACCATTCGTTGACAACAACAAACACCTCTCAAATACTTATTTTGTGCTCTCTATATGCTTTCGAAAACTTAAAAAGCTCTAGCACATGATTTAATCCCTGCTTCCCTCTGCGAAGGGCCTATCTTTTACTTTATGTTGAGTCAGTTTACCTACTCCTTTCTATCTTAGAAGCAAACACTTGTGTCAACTTTGTGTGCATTGATTCTTACATATTTACTTATTGCACTTGTTATATTGCTTTATGTTGACAACTATCCATGAGATATACATGTTACAAGTTGAAAGCAAATGCTGAAACTTAATCATCCTTTGTGTTGCTTCAATGCCTTTTACTTTGAATCTATTGCTTTATGAGTTACCTCTTATGCAAAACTTTTTGATGCTTGTCTTGAAAGTACTATTCATGAAAAGTTTTTGCTTATATGATTCATTGTTTACTCTTTATCTATTTGTTAGCAAACTATAGATCATTGCTTTGAGTCACTTCATTCATGACATGAGCCTTGCAATATATTGATCAAGATTGTGTGAAAGCATGTCTCCTCAGAAATTATTTGTTGTTATCGTTTTACCTACTCGAGGACGAGTAGAACTAAGCTTGGGGATGCTTGATACGTCTCCAACGTATCCATAATTTCTGCTGTTCCATGCTTATATTATACCATTTGCTACATGTTTTATATACACTTCGTATCACTTTTATGCATTTTCTGGGACTAACCTATTAACAAGATGCCACAGTGCCAGTTCCCTGTTTTCTGCTGTTTTTGGTTTCAGAAAGTTACTTCTGGAAATATTCTCGGAATTGCACGAAACAAAAGGCCAGTCCCTATTTTTCCAGCACGTACACGGAGTCCGAAGGAGAGACGAAGGAGAGCCACGAGGTGGCCAAACCACCTGGCGGCGCGGCCCACCCAGCCGCGCCTGCCTGTGGTTTGGGCCCCTCGGGGGTCCGCCGACATCGCCCCTTCGCCTATTTATTCCCCGAGACGCGAAAACCCTAAAACACCGAGCCTTTCATCCAGAACATATTCGCTGCCGCCGCCGTCGTCAACCCTAACTCGGGGGGTTCTGAAGCTCTTCCCGGCACCCTGCCGGAGAGGGGAATCATCACCGGAGGGCTCTACATCGCCATGCCCGCCTCCGGAGTGATGCGTGAGTAGTTCATCCTTGGACTATGGGTCCATAGCAGTAGCTAGATGGTTGTCTTCTCCACTTGTGCCATCATGTTTAGATCTTGTGAGCTGCCTATCATGATCAAGATCATCTTATTGTAATGCTACATGTTGTGTTTGCTGGGATCTGACTTATATTGATACCTATGTGGAGCTGAATATTATATTATCATGTCTATGTCATTTGTGATCTTGCATGCTCTCCGTTACTTGTTGAAGCCTTGGCCAAGTGAATACTTGTAACTCCAAGAGGGGGTATTTATGCATGATAGTTGGGTTCAACCTCTATTTAACCTGGGATAGTGACAGCAAGTTCTAAGGTTGTAGATGTGTTGTTGCCACTAGGGGTAAAACAGCAATGCTTTATTCAAGGATGAATGTATTGTTTACATTACGCACATTACTTAATGCAATTGTCTGTTGCTTGCAACTTAATACTGGAAGGGGTACGGATGTTAACCGGAAAGTGGACTATTTAGGCATAGATGCATGCTGGATAGCGGTCTATGTACTTTGTCGTAATGCCCAAATGAATCTCATAGTAGACACCACAGCTCACACATGCATGTTATATGCACTTATCAATTGTCAATTGCCCAGCTGTAATTTGTTTACCCAGCATGTTAGTTATCTTATTGGAGAGACACCACTAGTGAACTGTGGACCCCGGTCCATTCTTTTACATCTGAAATACAATCTACTGCAATCATTGTTCTCTACTGTTTTATGCAAACAAACATCATTTTCCATTCGATACGTTTAACCCTTTGTTTTCAGCAAGCCGGTGAGATTGACAACCTCACTGTTAAGTTGGGGCAAAGTAATTTGATTGTGTTGTGCAGGTTCCACGTTGGCACCGGAATCCCTGGTGTTGCGCCGCACTACACTCCTTCACCAACACCTTCGAAGCAAACCTCGTTTTCCTACTGGTTCGATTAAACCTTGGTTTCATACTGAGGGAAAACTTACTGCTGCACTCATCATACCTTCCTCTTGGGGTTCCCAACTGACGTGTGACGTACAAGCATTGTTTCTGGCACTATTGCCGGGGAGATATTCCCTCGTCAACCTAGAGCCACCAAAATTCAACTTCTACTTTGTTTAATCTTGGCTCCACTGAAAAGATTAACACTACTATGTGATCACCCATGCCATAACACAATGCAAAGGAGAACACATAAATAATTATTACTAATTTTAAAAGGTATATGCCAGAAGGAACCCAAAGCTAAATTAATACGTACCAAGCAATGGGATTACATCTTATAGTGGGGCCCCTAAAATATAAAAATTTATAGCAAAGACCTTGAGTTTTACAACAGGGACCATCGACAGAAATTTGATAATGCGACCGAGTCCTTCTCTACTGCAAACACATTGTTGATGTGAGCTCCATGGTCGGACCAGACTATCCACCGTCATAGACAAACCACTTGGGAGGAGAGCCTCTTGACGTTTGGTTGAAGCAGAAGATCCTCCTTTTTGGTTAATGGCCAAGAGGAAGAGCAGCATGCATCACATAAACTGAATGAGATGACTAGTTGATGCCATGGCCGAGGAGGGCCGTTCTTCGGCCAGACGAAACAATGGCGAGGTGCTGGCGACATAAGAGGAGCTACTAGGTTGAACCCCTGAGGATGAGAACAACTTCACGTCCCCACAACGTAGGTCGAAGGTGAGACTCGGTCCATATTTCTCGTTACCTCCATCTCCATAATGGAGAAGTGAGGGAGGAGAGACGGCCAAATCTATCTGATCTGAGACACGATCGAGATTATTTGGGGTGCTTTCACCACATCTTGACCCGAACACAATTGACCACCCTGGACGACTGCTGGGGTGAGGGGAGGGAAGCTGGGAACCAGATTCCGTCTGCAGACGCCTAGATGCATAACCACTGCATCACGTCAAACACCATGACGACCAAACCTACATGAACCCTAGACCTATGGCTAAATGTGGCATATACAGAGGTGGGAGAGGATCCAAGCCTCCCCCTCCACATCGACAGAAGAGTCGAGAGAGGAGACAGAAGAGTGACAATGAGCGGAAGAAACAAGAACAAGAACCAACATCTCATTTTCATGCATGCACTACCATAAGAAAATAACGGCATCATCGGGATTCTTTGCATAAAGAAAAAAATTAAAATTGTTTTACCATTTAAACCGTGAATCCAATTCACGACCCATCTCCACCGTCGGACTCGAAGAGCTTTTCGAAACTAGATCTCATATTGATATGCTGCGATGTTATTTTTTCGCCCTCAAAGTTGCTACATGTAAATTGACACGAGGTAACTTATTGCTAAAATGTTTGCAACTAAGCCTTTTCTTTGTTCAAAGTCGTCCTGGTAACAAAATTAATGGTGAAAACTGATTGTTATATTTGCAGAATATTTGGGCTACACAGCATTTTAAAGTAAGAAATCAAGATAATTTCAGCTTGATGTCCCTGTGTGTATCTAACAACTTTTTGTTGTGACCGTCACTATATATCTAGTCATTGAACGTATGGAGTGCTTGAAGCGTCGCACAAGGAACTATTGAGAGAATGTTGCCGTAAATTCAATTCTAGCGCCAACAATTTTACACCAAACTTGGTAGACTTAAAAACTCCACTTGAGATTGGGGTACTCTAATAGTCTAATATAAACCCAAAGCAAATCAAATTAAGCATCGTAGCTGTCCGATTTTATTCTCCTCTGTGCATACCGCTCCGCTACGACCAATAACTAATCGGGGTATCAGTACATCCATTGCTGAAGCGGCGGGATCGCGGGGCAGCCATGGAACGCCGCGGCGAACGCCTCCCTCTGCCGCTGCATCTCCGCCGCCATTGCGCGCAGGTGGAGCAGCTGCAGCTGCTGGTGCCGCATCGCGACCACGACAGCAGCCTCCCTCCTCTGCGCTCGTGGCGGTTTCGCACCTGCATGGAATGCGTGGACGTTTGTTCAGACTGGCGCCGTCGTTGCCGTCGCCGCCATGGAGGCAAGCTCGCGTGGCCGGAAAGGAATTAAAGGAACAGATGGCGACAGTTAACACTTCTTACCGTTCCTGGGGCTGGAGATGTGGATGATGCTCTGTTCTGCACGTACGCCTCCACGCGCGGCAGGAACACGCCGGTGCCGGTACTCTGGAACCTCGCCGGAGGATGGCTGTTCACCGCAGCCGCCATTTCAAACCTCGGCTCACGCGGCGCAGTACCGTTCCAGCCGGAAGTGGCCGCGTAGCTCCGTGTCCGCCGCCTGCAGGGGCGCTGCTCCCGTACCCCATGCCAGAACGGGGATGCTGCGAGTGCGGACGAGAGGCGCGCTGCTGTTCCCTCGCGGTGTCGAGGCCGAGGATGCAGACGAGGTGCGCGGAGAGGTCCTTCATGACACAGGCGGCGTGGTCGTCGTCGCGGCGCCTCACCGCGCAAGAAGAAGGCGGGGCGCCGCCGCCGGCCACGACGATGCCCACGTCCGCCCAGATTTCCTGCGGCAGCAGCCGGTGGACGACGTCGTCCAGATCCCCCACGTAGTAGTCCTCAGACATTGTCATTGCCATTGCTTGTCGTGGTTGCAGCGGAGGAGGTGGCAGAGGATCGATGGAGGGGGAGATCGAGGAGGCGTGGCAGGGTGCATGGGGAAGTGGAGAGGTAAGAAGAGGACGTGGGGATTTTATACCGCATATGACGACGAGTGGGATCGGAATTAATGCCAGCGTGTGCTTTCTTTCACACTAAATTTACCCAGCTCATTTCCCCACGTTCGGCGTGCCTTTCGTGCGTGCGTTTTTACGGGGGCTATTCTTGATTTTTATTGGTGAAAAATGTGGCCGACTTGTAGCCACTAGCCAGTGCCATAATCCATCGCATGGAAGTCATTCGTTGGTATGTACTAGGGATAGTTAGCGCGGCATTGCCGCGCGTTCGTCTGATGATTTTCAAATATTTTTTTTGTAAAAATATTGTTGGAATTTGAATATTATTTGAATTGGGAAAATTTGCGTTTGAAGGAATGTTGAGTTTTGGAAAATTGTTCGTATTGGAATATATTGAAATTTGTATTCTTTTAATGTTAACAAAATGGTCAAATCTGGAAGATATTCAAAATTCTGAAATATGTAAATGTGAAATTTGAGCTGAAATGATCAAATAGGTTTTTAAAATTGTACAGTTTGGAGTTTATTCAAGTTTTTAAATTGTACAATTTGGAATGTATTCAAATTTTAATTCTTTTAGTGTTTACCAACTGTTCAGGGGTGGAAGTCATATTAAAATTTGGAATATTCAAATCTAAAATTTGAGTTGGGATGCCTAAATATGATTATTGTGTAGATTTCGAAAATTGTTTAAGTTGGGGTGTTTTTCAGATTCGAGTTATTTGTATGTTTGTAAAATGAGTAGATTCCAAAGGTATTTAAGATTTTGAAATATTTAAATTTGAATTCTGATTATATGGCATAAATAATTACCATTTATTTTTGTGAGGGTATTTATAGAAATATTTTCATGCTGAAGAAATTATTGTAAGGAGGAAGCGCATTAGGAATTTCTTGAAATATTCACTGTTTGAAGATATTCAAATATATTTGGTTGTTTGGACATAAATAATTAGGATTTTTGTTGGAGCATTTTTGTTTTTTTTTTGTTGAGAGCATTTTTTACATTTGTTATCTTTTATTTTTTTGACAGTGTTGGCGACGATTTTGTTGAGCCTAAAAAGAATTATTGAAATTTGAGAAATACAATTAGGAAAATATGGCTGGAAATTACGGGGAAAATAGTTAAAAGAATACTATCGTAACATGAAGGATGTCGGGATATTGATATCGTAATTAACGTGCGACATATTTACCCTAGAAGAATACAGTTGGAAAAATGAGGCGGAGAAATACAGTTGCAAAAATGAGGTGGGAATGGTAAGGTTTCCTATTAAAGAGTTCTATCATCAACGATTTTTATGCCAACAGCTTTGTGGTAACAAATATGTTGATGGGATTTCTCGATATAATTGCAAATATCACGAATTTATTTTGCTGGATAACTTATGTTATCTTCATTTGTATGCAATCTTGTGATAACTTCAACAGCAATGGTTATCTGATCTCTACTTATTTATTGGCTCATACATGTGCTTTTTATTAGTTCAGCGTGACAGTATGAACAGAACTGCATTATAATAGCAGAACATGACCTTGAAAGATGCACCCGTGTGATTATTAGTTGGTAAAACGCAATAAAAATATGGAAGCAACTAAAATAAAATTTAGGTTAATGATTTGTAAATGTTTGAATATTTCGAACCTTACAGTAATTGCAAAAGCAAACCAACTATTTTGTTGATTAAACTCAAATTATAATGTATTTACAACTTTATTGCAACAATCTGAAATCGTAAAAGGGAAAGTACAATTGTTGCATAAACTAAAATGCTTTGTTTTTTTGTCCTTCTTCTTAATCGGTATTCCAATTTTATTTTGCTGCAAAGCGAAGGAAAAGCAAAAAAATAGAAGAAAACAAATGTAAAGATGGGGTCAAAGGGGGGGGGGGGGGGGTGGAATGTCATTTGCACAAATTTCATATTTGACATTTAAGTGCTGAAACGCAACAGAAACATTAAAGCAACCAAATAAAATATTTAGGTAACTGATGTGTTGAATGTTTGAATAATTCAAAGCTTATGGTAATTTTTTTTTTTTGTAGACAAAGCAAACATTGTACTGATTAAACAGAAGTTACAATATATTTGCAATTTTATTATACAGAATTGAAATTTAAAAAGGGGAGAATTGTGTGGGCTTAAACATTATTGAAATGGAAATAAAATTTGCAAGTAAAAATTGTTTATAGTTCCAATTATTTTATTTTTGTGATATTTTTTATATGTTTTTCTTGTTTGTCCGCGGCTTATGTCCGAGCCATAAGCCGTGACCGTGTGGTAAAATTTGATTTTGGAAACGTATGCATTCAAAAATCGTTTAGGTTTGGAAATTATTGAAATAGAAAAAAGTTTATATTTAAAAAGTGTTTAGTTCTCAAAAATTGTTCATGTTAGGAAGTTTTTAAGGTTTGAATTTTTGCTTATTTTACAAAATGGCCAGATTGGAAAGTCGTTTAAAATTTAGAAGTATTCAAATTTGAAATTTGATCGTACGGCATAAATAATTAGGATTTTTTTTGGTTGTTTTAAAATATTCTGAAATTAGTTAATTTGTAACATTATTTATTTTCTGTATTTTGTATAAATTGGGAGGGCCCACGTGTAATAGATTTAATTTTTTCTGAAAATTCCAGGGAAAAGAAGGAAACCCTGACAGCCAGGTCCCACGCTGACGTCGCAGTGACGTCAGCAAGGGCCTGTGCGTGCCACTGCCGCGGCGGTGTGGACGGCGCCGACGGCGCGCCGCCGCGTTCTGGAGGACGCGCGTGCGCTCGCGGGAAGCGCATGGAGACGGGGAGCCCGGGAGCGGCGGCGCCGCCCGTTTTGAGTAGCCGGAGCGTCGCCGGAGGAGCGCGGAATGCGACGGAGGGCCGCGCAGCGGCGGCGGCGATTCCGCCCCCGATGCGGCGTTCTGGCAGGCGGCGCCCGCTGTGGATGGAGGGGCGTGGACGGGGAAGCTCGTCGTGGTTCGCAATTCGTGCTGCGAGGGCCGTGGCGGCGGCGCGAGGCGGCGGCGCCGGCGGCGATCCGCGGCGTCGCGAGAGAGAGAGGGAGGGGTCTGTGACGGTTTTACATAAAAGTCCCCGGACTCTCCAGATTTTACGTTTAGGTCCTTTGCGAGGGGTTTTCCGCAAAAGGACGCGCGAAAATTCGTGTGGGCGCGACGTGTCCATCTCCGATTGGTAGAAATCCAGGAGCTACAGTAGCGCGTGGGCTGCACGATTATTGAAGAGATCTGGGACGTCAAACGCGCGATCGGACGGCCCATGTTGATCGGGCGACGTGGAACGTGAAATGAGGGGTGAATCCCACGTACTTTTATATATTATTAAGGCATATGTACCCATTTTTACCGGTTTGGTTTCTTTAGGCGTGTATAAACGTGATATCAACCAGCTAAATGTCGTCAACCGGTAAAAATGCAGTGAACCGGTGACGTTAAAGAGTCATGTCCTACGAAAAAGGAGATCAAAATATTCTGGAACGTGGTTATATTTTCATTTTCTCAATTCTTGTTCGGCAAACAGTTTGTGTAGAATTATGAGATTGGCGGAATATGATTGATGTATTATTGAGCCTCATGAGCGAGTATATATATAAGTACAAGGGATCATCTTGGAGTACAAGTAAGTCAGGCAATAGATGGAAACAGATCCTAACTCTATCCTATACTACCATAATAACCGTACACGTTTATACTCAAACATCCCCTAGCAGTCGTAGCGGTAGCAGCGTGAACAACTGGAACGTCGCGGACGGTCAGACTGGAGAGAAACCGAAGTAGAATCCAGTGGGCTGACATCCCCCGCAGTACGAGCGGGAACATCGTGGACGGTGTCGCGGCGCTGATGCTTGGACTTTAGAGGAAGCTGATGAGGAGCTCAAGCGAGGTGATAGCCCTTTGTGCCGATGTCGAGGGAGCCGAGAGCGTTGGACGGTGCAGCCTTGGTCGTGGTAGTCGTGCGAGGGGTCGCCGTGGTCGGGTTGCCGGTGTCGAGGTAGACGCACATGAAGCCGCGGACGCATAGTGTGCGTGAAGAGTGTGACGAAGACGCGTCGAGGCAGTCGTCGAGGATGCCGATGCCGGAGACGACGCAGAACGAGCCATCGAGTACAAGGTGCAGCCATCGTTTTGCCAGAACAAGGCGCACGTCGGGGACGAAGGCATACTCCGGTTTTGCTAGAACCGAGTACGCAAAGAAGAAGTCGGTGACGCGGTCGAGGCAGCCGTAGAGGAGGGAGTCGATGCCGAGGACGATGTCGAAGCCGATGAAGACGAGGCGCCGACCCGAGTTTCCCAGACTCGGGGACACGTCGGGGACGAAGGCATGCACCGGTGTTGCCAGTACCGTGCGTGCGGGGGCAGGGACCACCATGAACCATATGCCAGTGTCGGAGGGCTAGCAGAGGAGGACTCGACGACGGTTACGGCGCCAATCGGCGTGGGCTAGAAGGTGCCGATGTCGTCCGCGGTTGTCGGAGTAGACGTAGTCGGGGACGAGAAGATGACACTGGCGACGAGGTCATGGTGGACGATGACGTAGAAGGCGGCGAAGGAAGCGGTGGCCTGGACTGGCCATGCTGGACGTCTGGACAAGGTGTGATGGGCGGGACCTGCGACGGCCGAAGTGGCCATGCAGGTTACCTGTAGAACGACGGCGGCGTTACTCGAAGTAGGTGAGGAAGAACCCGGCGGCGTGACGAAGACCATGCGCGGACGGTGGCGTTCCTGCGCCAAGGGAAGCGGCGCGGCGCATACCACGTGGAAGTCAACACGCGGGGACGGCGGAGTGGACGGCGTGCCGCGGCGCTACGACCCGAAGGGGCGACGCAGCAGCAGCGCGCGGGTCGGGGCGACGGCGGGGAAGACTGCGGGGCGTGAGTCGGTGCAGCGGCTGGGTGCCGACAGCGGCGTACACGCCTGGGAAGGCGCGTTTGGAAGCCGGTGATGTCTACGCACGCTTCTATTCTTGTAGACAGCGTTGGGCCTCCAAGTGCAGAGGTTTGTAGAACAGCAACAAGTTTCCCTTAAGTGGATCACCCAAGGTTTATCGAACTCAGCGAGGTAGAGGTCAAAGATATCCCTCTCAAGCAGCTCTGCAATTAAGATACAAGAAGTCTCTTGTGTCCCCAACACACCTAATACACTTGTCAGATGTATAGGTGCACTAGTTCGGCGAAGAGATAGTGAAATGCAAGTAATATGGATGATTATAAGTGGTAATTGCAATCTGAAATAAAATGGCAGCAAGCAAACATGAGACAAAATGAGAGCAAACGGTGTTTCAATGCTTGAAAATAAGGCCTAGGGATCATACTTTCACTAGTGGACACTCCCAACAATAATAATATAATTGAATACATAAATATTTCCTCTTCACTATGCTACTCTGAACTATTCTCCCGTTGGATAGAAATACCAATCTACTGCGTAGGGCTACAAGAGCACACCTTAAAGTCTGAGTGAACAAACACCACAATATCATAGAACACCAAGACCATCGTGTAGGGCTGCAAAAGCACACCTTAAAGTCTGTCTTCCACATCTAGGGAACCCCAATGTCACTATGAGCGCTCCAAAATAGTACTAAACAAACACCACAATTTTATAGTGACAACCAACAAAAGAACAACTCATGATAAGTATTCCTGTAATCTTTAGCTTAAGAGTCACACATGGTACGCACACTGTCAACTTCGCACCATGGGACAAAGGTGACTCCGGAGTTTACATTAATAAAACCACTCAATTAGCATAATTCATAAGATAACAAAGAGTAACATCCATGGATCCAACTAGATTACAAAGCCCATGATCACATAAAGATCACACCATGTGAGAGAGAGATGAACCACATAGCTACCGGTAGAGCCCTCAGCCTCGGTGAAAACTACTCACACATGGTCATGGTGAGCACACTTGATGGAGAGGTTGATGAAGAGGTGCAACCCGGAGTGGAGGCGAAGGCCCGCGGCAGCCACGGCGCGGCGGCGGCCCTCGGGGGCGGCGGCCCTTGGCCCCCCTTCTTCTTCCTTGGTGATGGTGCAGCAATGGAGGAGCTCCTCCCCCTCCTTGGCGGCTGCCAAGAGGAGGAAAATTCGTGGTTTTTGGTGGTTCTTCACGACCTAGGGTTTCCTTCTTTATATGGACTCTCGGATTTCCGTCACCCCTTCCACCAAAACGGGCCTACAGGCCGCGTCCGAACTCCGATTGGGCTGATCTCGGACTTAAAATCTTCGTATGGAAAATTGTGACAACTTTCTCTTTAATTTGATTTCCATTGGACGCCATCTTCGAGGGTCAAACTGACAATCTCCGTAAAAAGTTCTCAGACAGATTTCAGGAAAGTCCCAATTTGACTCCAACAAGGTTTCCTTTTGTATTTTTGATAATTCCTACACAACAAATAGGAAAACAAGAAGATTTTGCACTTTGGCAACTATTAGTAGGTTAATCCAATAAATGTCATAATATGATATAAAGTGTATATAAAACATGTGCCAATTGACATAAAACATGCATGGAACATCAAAAATTATAGATACGTTTGGGACGTATTAGTCGGCAACATGGACCAAAGGCGGCGGCGCCGCGGCCCGAAGGGGCGACGCGGCGGCAGCCTACAACTCGATCGGTGGTAGGCGCATACTCGGGGATGTGCTTGGCGTAGCAGGCGCGCGATCGGTTGATCAGACCGACGCGTCGCGGTATGCGCCATGGCGGCGACGATGATGCGCAGATCGGAGTCGATGGCAAAGTTGTCGGTGAAGTCCTGGTCGATGACGGCGAAGACGAACCGGCGATGGAGACCGTGCAGGCGAGGGAAGCCGGCTGCGACTCATGGAGGCGTCCCTTGGAAGGCGCATCCGGCCTTGCTGCGCGGTCAGTGAAGACGAACCGGTCGGTGCAGAGTCGGCGCTGGCATCGGCCGCGATAGCCGGCTTGAAGGAGCCGACCGGTGCGGAGTCGGCCGCGATAGCCGGCTGTCGAGGAGCGGGCCGGTGTAGGTCGATGCCGTTGTTGGAGTAGAGGCGCGAGAAGACGACGAACGGTGGGCGACGCAATCCGATCTATGATCAGCAAACCAAAAAAGAAAAAACTGGTCGAGCGACCAGCGGAGAAAAAAAAAGATCTACAGATCGAAAAAATGACTCTAGGGCAGCCGATCAACTGACCGGCGGACGAACCCTAGGTACGGGCGGCGCGGCCCCCGGCGGAGATCATGGAGATCGACCGGGGGGGTCGATGCGGAAGCGCGGCGGCGGCGGCTAGGTCAAGGATCGTGCCGCTCTGATACCATGTAGAATTATGAGATTGGCGGAATATGATGGATGTATTATTGAGCCTCATGGGCGAGTATATATAGGAGTACAAGGGATTATCTTGGAGTACAAGTAAAGTCAGGGAATAGATGGAAACATATCCTAACTCTATCCTATACAGTTTGAACGATTTCGGGTTCAAATAATATGTCTACATTGGGTTGTTACTTTTTTTGCTAGCGTCTTGAGTCGTCTCCCTAAAGAAATTTTGGCTTAATGAGAAAACGCAATGTCAAAACTTGGGTTTAAATTTTGATAAGTTGAGGATACAACCACACTTCTAACCATCCAACCACACGGGCTGGGATTGTTAGTTCATTCTTTCCTAATGCCATTGGTTTTTTGTGTGCAAGTACACTTTCTTATGGTGAAGAGGGACTGAATTAATCAAATAGTATTATCGTTACAACCTCGAAGGAGTGGATGTAAAATTTCTTCTGCCCCTGATCCTAACCACACTGTAGTTCTATTATGCATTCTCCCAAACTTTGCTATCTCATGGCTATCGCTATTTTGCGAACGCCAAATTTTGGAAATCTTGATGAGATGCGGTTCAAAGCGAGGAGGTTGCGCACTGCGGACAACAAACCACGCAGTCCGAACTTCATTGATTGTACCTTCCATTGAGAGTCTTCTGACCGTTCCCTCGTCGAAGAAATTCTCTACAAATTGGACTTTCTCCAGGCAAGCAGGGAGAAGGAGCATGTGTGTATGTTTTCTCTTCTGGTGCTCTAAGGAGTGATGAGAGAGAGGGTCCCTTATAATTTGTCCCCATCTCTCCTCAACATTTCATTGGACCAAACATTTGATCATGCCATGCAAACCCACTAATAAAACTTGAGATTATTCTAAGATTAATTGTTAAATGGGACAAAAGGCCACAATTTCGAACAAATCCTACATCCACCACTGGTTGGAGAGGGAGGCTAGGCTCGAAGCGCCCAGGTTGAAAGAAAATTAGCCACAGACACATCAACATTTGTTTCCCTATTTTCATAGGATTATGAAATATCAAAAGCTTAAATTCAATTCTAACGCACTCGAGTTTACACCATGATTGACTTCCTTAACAAGAACTAGTGGCCATGTACGTGCAACGCACGTCTCATAATTTATTATAATATAAACACGTCTTTCAATCTATATTTGTTTAATTAAGTTATTTTACCAGGCCAGTTAAATTTGTTTCATGATACAAAATTTAAATCGGACGAAATATATCCCATGAAGTACTCCATTGTCTCAATCCAGTTAGCAATGGTAATATAGGAAGAGGGTGTTGTTTTTTGGGATTGTTGATATAATTTATCTTTTGATCGCTTGTGAAATATATGTGAAGTATACAGAAAAGAGCATAATAACCTGTCAAAATAAATAATATAATCAATTATGATTAATTGAATGAAAAATACTCAGACCATGTATATAGTTTTTATTTGTTCCCCTTTGTAATAGCAGTTAGTCCTGTTTGATTTACATATTAAAAACACAATGCACGTTTATATTAATGCACACCATAAAACAAACGTATGTGCATGCAAGAAAGAAAACTTACGTACGCAGACCTGGATGGCTTGAGGGGAATCGATCAAGCAGCATGCTTTCGCTCCAAGTAGGCAGCTTGACTTGCGATTCAGTGAAGGAGCCAGCCGGTGTCTTCCAGCTTGTCACCTTGGCGACGCCGGCCTGCTTTACAAAATAGATCGATCCTTTGTCCGGCGAGTCCGGCGTACAGAAGCTAGCTCAATCTTTCCGTCGAGGTTGCATCGTAAATATCACATAAATTTCGTACGAAGCTAGCTAGCATCGCATGAGGCTAGCTTTGATCAGAGAGAAAATCAACAATTAGCTCTTGCAAAATCGATCGGCCGGCCGGCCGAAGGCACAAAGGCAAATACGGCGGCGGCGCGCCTAGCTCTGAGTTATCTCTGCGAGGGAAGTTTCCGATCTATCCAGCAGGTCCATCCATTGGGCAAGGTAGACAGAAACATGCACGCCTAATGGACATGGTGGACGGTTGTCCGGCCGACCGAAGCTATGCGTGTCCACTGGTGGTCAGTTCACGTACATAGGCCGCCAACGCCGTGGATATGATACCTGATTGGGTACGACTCCAATTAGGATACGAATCAACCCCAGGCCTAAATCGTTTATTTTTTGCGGTGGCAATCTCTGTAATATTTACGAAAACGAAGAGGTACGATGGCATTAGCAGTATTATGTGATTTGGTGGGAGGGCAAAACGGTCCAAAACGGACAATGTTGAGTTGTCAAACATTGGGACGATCTGAACCGTTTGATCGGATATTGAAGGGCTCAGATTTAAAGTATCCCAACAAGTACAAGTTTGCTCTTTTAATAGTAGTATAGATAAGAAATAGAACTCCTCTCGATAAAAAAAATGATCAACTGAGGTACTCAAACATAACCCAAAGCAAAATAAAAATAATCATCCTAGTTGTCCGATTTTATTCTCCTCTGTATATACAGCATGTGACCAATAATTAATCGACATCAGTATGTCCATTGCTGCGGCGCGATCGAGGGGCAGGCATGGAATTGGAACACCGCGGCGAACGCTCCCTCTGCCGCTGCATCTCCGCCGCCATTGCGCGCAGCTGCAGCTGTTGCTGCCGCATCGCGACCAGGACGGCAGCCTCCCTCCTCTGCATCCGTTGCGGCTTCACACCTACATGCAGTGCACGGACAATTGTTCAGTTTAAACTTTAGACTGACGCCGTCGTCGTGGTCGCCGCCGTGGAGACGAACTCCCCGTGCCTGCCGGAAAGGAATCAAGGAAATACATGGCGCAATTAACAATCTTACCGTTCCTGGGGTTGGGGCTGGAGGATGCTCTGTTCTGCTGCTCGTACGCCTCGACGCGCGGCAGGAACACGCCGGTGCCGTGGCACCTCGCCGGAGGATGGCTGTTCATCGCGGCTGCCATCTGAAACCTCGACAGACACGGCGCAGTACCGTTCAGCAGGAAGTGGGCGGTGCAAGACGCGCCGCTCCTCCATGGCACTGGCCGCCGCCGACAGCTACAGAGACCTCGCTTCCATTCCCCATCCCAGCACGGCGACGCTGCTCGTGGATGTGCTGCCAGTGCGGACGAGGGTGTTCTCTCGCGGCGTCGAGGCCGAGTAATGCCAACGAGGTGGGCGGAAAGGTCCTCCACGACGACGGCGTGGTCGTCTCCGCGGCGCCTCACCGTGCACGAAGAAGGCAGGGCGACGCAGCCGGGCACGACGATGCCCACGTCCTCCAAGATTTCCCGTGGCAGCAGCCTGTGGACGATGTCGTCCAGGTCCCCGGTGTAGTAGTCCTCGGACAATGTCATCGCCATTGCTTGTCTTGTCTTGCCTAGAGGAAGATCAAAGAGGCGACGTGGTTGTAGGCTTGTAGTGGAGGAGGTGGCAGAGAGGATCGAAGGGAAGATTGATCGAGGAGGCTCACGGTGCATGGTGAGTGGAGAGGCAGAAGGACGTGGGCATTTTATACCGGCCGGGGATGATGACGAGTGGGAACGGAACGCCAGCGTTCGTGTGCTCCTTTTCCCACGTTCGACGTGCCTTTCGTGCGTGCCTGCGTTTTTATGGGGCTATATTTGTGGGTATCTTGGTGAAAAATGTGACGAATTTGTGTGTGCGATAGTGCGAGTGCCATAATCCATCGCATGGTAATCATGGCGTTGGTATGTTCCTATTTTTACTAATTTGGAGTTTTAGGTGTATAAACGTGTTATGAACCTGCTTGATGATGTTTTAAGGGTCATGGTTCTATGGAAAAAGAAATCAAAATGTGAAGAAACGTGGTTACTTTTAAGTTTCTAAATTTATGTTTGGCAAACATGCAGTTTGAACGATGATTTCATGTTCAAAATGTTATGGTTACATTGGGTCGTTAGTTCATACTAATATTTACTTATTTGTTAATTCTTTCCCAATACTTTCTCAGTATGCCATTGTTCTCTATTTCTGTGTTTGTCTAATAAAGTGGCACACTTGGGCAGGGGAGTTGATGTTTTTTTCTAGAAATTTACAATTACAAAGTCCGCAATTGTGGCTACATTAATGTTACTGACTATTTCAACGGTAGGCTTAGAAATACTTATTTCTCGCTTGATATTCATTGTTGTACGGTGAAACTTGTTTTATCACAGTGTACCTTCATGTGTGTCGGTAGTTGAATCAAATGATTCTTGATGTCGACTTAGAAATAATTATTTCTCACCATCTAAGAAATAAATAAAAATGATTTTTACAACAAATGTATGGTTTAATGTAAAAACTAACGCCAAAGAGGGAGGAAACCCTCGACCTTAAATTAGAAGAGTGTGGCAACCAAGTTTGCAAGCGTGGAGGCTTGAACCTGGGCGGGCAAGGACGCAACTACTCGTCCTTACAATTGTGGCAATGCCATGCGCGCGCTACATAAGAGTACAAGGAATGTTTGGATGGTCGCCAAAGCTCACCCTCCTACTGTTTTCGCTATGAAAAATAAATTAATAATGGTGGCCACTCTTGGACACATCTATAGCTCTTTGCTGCAATAGTCCATTTTTCTTGCCAACGTTGACCGACTCATGGACAATAAAAAAATTCAGCAAAATTGTGGCGGGCAATTTTTTGTTGGTATGTCAAACTTGGGCCAGAACTTAATATATTCTAACTTTAGGACAATGCCAATAAGAATGGGTTGATCCGTTGAGCCAAACGTTCAAAAAAAATCTTAGCTCTGCCTCTTAAAAGTATTGATAATACTTTGAAGGAGAATCTGAGTTTTTTCTTTGCCATAGAGTACTCAAATTGTAATCAGGAAGATCTCCAGTGGTCTGTTAGATTTTTATGGTCCATAACCTTTTTAATCTTATGTAGCACGCCCCATTTAATCAATAAATTTCTAGAAAATCTAAAAGGCACATTTGATTGGCATTTACATGTAGTTTCTCACACTAACTCTCCTTTGAACGCAACGCAATGCAACACACACATTGTGTTTCGTGAATTGAGTTCAAGAGTGTTTCAACGGAAGTTTTGTTCTTGGTGTGCCATTTATGCTTCGTGTGTACCTGTCAATGAGCGAGCGCATGTATGCCACGTTTTTAGTAGTGTCTATTGACAGGCCGAGCATGAATTTTTCTCTATTTTCACATACTTCTTCCACTGCATAGGCGCATGGAGTGGTGTTTTGTTCCTCTCCTCCAGACTACACGGAAGAGAGCTTGGATAGAGGAGAATATGATGAACAACACTACTCTCCGTAAATTGCCAAGTTCCTTTTACAAAGGTGTTTCAAGATTTTTCCATCAAGCACCCATGTGCACGGTCATGCGAGAGAATGGACTTTTGAAACCATGTACCTTGAGAACAGGGCCGGCCCATAGGCCGAGGCGACGGGGCGATCGCCCCGGGCCCCAGGGAGGTAGGGGCCCCGGCCCAGGTAATAGCCCAGCATACTTACTCTGTGGACGTATAAAAAAAAATTGGACCCAGTATAGCATTCACGGACAGGGCCTGCTCACGGAACGATCGAATGAATCGATTGAGTCTACTGCCTGCAGTGCCGCACCCGCATCCATCGCTCCTTCAGTTGTCTCCTCGCCTCCTCGGCTCCTCCCCAAATTCTTCAATCTACATCACATAACAGCATCGCGGCTGATGCTCCAGTCTCCACCGTGCTCTTCCAAATCCCAGGCGACGAGGCCGCCGCTCCGGTGCAGCGATTAATGGAGACCAACGGTGCCTGTGCTTCAAAGATTCATTGGATTTGGATCCGAGAGAGTGCAGGGAGCTCGGGGAAGTTTCAAGAGATGAGAAGGGGGGACGGAGTGTGAATGTTACGGCATTGCAGATCTGTGAAACTACATCGACAATTCGACATCGAGCCGCCCATATCCAGATGCTTTTGTTCCCTGTATGCTGTTTTTCTGCAGATTGTTGGGAGTGAACAACATGGAGTGAAGAACAACAAAATGTCAAGATCTGATCATATAGTTCTCCGAATCAATGGAAATAAATAATTTCTGGTGTCTATTTTATTGTCCCTATACAAAGACTATTGATCTATGCAATGTGCTGATAATTACTTGAAATACGATACATTCTATTTATTTATTTTTGCTTACAAGGGCCCCATTTTGTCGTCTCGCCCCAGGGCCTCAGAAATTTATGGACCGCCCTGCTTGAGAACATACATCGGTTGAGGGGCGGAAAGACTTTTGTGGATATTCTCGGTGTGGTTGCTTCTGTTCAACACGACAAGAGATCAAGTAGTTCGCGGCTACTTTCTCTCTTGCGTACGATTCATGTCATCTCCAGCACCATGGGCGACAACAACAATGTTTTTCATGTGACCATCCTGGCCAAGATGTATGTGCTTATCATCTCTTTGCTGCCACTTGCATTTGGTTCCTGTATAGATCAACATAATTGTCTAGTTTCTCATGTGTGATTTGTTTTCTTTGTGTATTGTTTTATTGGACTAAACTATTCCGAAAAGTGCTTAATATTCCAACAGAAGTTTCACCTTGGTTATAGGAAAATCATATTCATGAACATTTGAGTGTTCTCAAAATAAACAACCTTCTACATCATCCGGACACCATTGCTTGTAGGTGGAAGGCGGGTCACATGAGAGCTTCAACTTACAAATGTCAATTCCACGACACGGTTGCTCCTTTCTTTTTTTTTTTTGCGGGAAAACAAGATATATTAGAACAAGGATCTTTGCAGATCAGCCCAGAACAAAGAAGATATTACAAACAAGTCCTGCTGGACCACGAACAGCAATGGCGGAAACAGAACATGCCGCCGGCGCGCCGCCGCCGCACTCCTCTTCTTGACTTGGATCAGGAGAGCCCCCAGGCGGACGGGAAGTCGACGATCCTCGAACTTCGAAAAGCCTCCATCCTGCAACGCCATCGTCGCCGTCTTGCACCAACACATCGTTGCCTTCGATTGATTGCATAACCGGAGCCGCCGCACCTCGGCCTCCGGCGCGGGGGAGCCCGCCCAGTAGATCCGAAGACCCACAAGCAGGGACAGGACAAGCGGTTGACGGAGAAGCTCACCTGAGCTCCACCGACGAAGAAGGCGACCGCCGACCTGCAAAGCACCACCGACCGCGCCGCCATCTCCTCTGCGCCGCCGGCTGAGTACCTACATAGCTCTACACTATATACACGGCGGGATCCAGTGTTCCCCCACCCTCCCGTCGCCGGAGCGACCGCCGGAGGGCGAGGGAACACGGTTGCTCCTTTCAACTCAACAAACATTTTGTGCGCACATGTCGATCACCAATGTCTTTCTTCACATGGCTCATTGCTCATGGAAATATCTGAATCAGAGAACCTTTCCCTTCAGATATGGCAGCATCAATCCATTTGTAGGCTATGCCACATCCTCCCCGAGACAGTGCAAATACATATGTCACGGGTGTAGCTTCACAAAAGCAGTCCAAGACTCTGCGCATGACACCAGCAACCTTCCATGCCGCCAATTGTGTCATCTAGGATGCCCTTCGATTCATGGTCTACTCTTACCTTCCAAGGAGGAGAAAAGAGTGGCCAACATCATGATCACGTATATTACTTGCGTAGTATGAAAGGAAAGAAAAGGAAGTCTCTTCTCAAGGGGCGTTGACGGTAAGACCTTACGTCATGACCCTGGTCTGCAAATAAGATGTACTACGGTTTAGCCATGATGAGATTGAGCAAAGTGCCTATGCCTTCACAGATGACCATGGAGATTGAGGCATTGTGTCACTTGTAAATACTCCCTCAGTCTCAAATATATGTCGATCTTGATTTTTGATGGTCAACGGCTTACAAGTTTGACAATGATTTGTACTTACTCCAGTGATACCATTTATTCATTCTCAATCCATATAATAAGAACACCAACAAAAAATAATGCGCCTTATATATTGGGTGGAGGGAGTACTTTTTCTATGTGATCTGTTGCAGAGCCTCAACCCTTTTCCCTGTCAATAAAAGAGTAAACCACAGATTTTTGATGGTCAACGACTTACAAGTTTGACAATGATTTGTACTTACTCCAGTGATACCATTTATTCATTCCCAATCCATATAATAAGAACACCAACAAAAAATAATGCGCCTTATATATTGGGTGGAGGGAGTACTCTCTCGTACTTATTAGCAAATTTCCGGGTCATAATAAATACATAATTTATTCCCTAGCTGGAGTAGTAGCTACTGATATACGCTGTAATTAAAAGTCAAAGTCTGAAATATGCATATCGTCATGAAAAAAAATCTATTCTCCCGCAAAAAAAAAAAATCTATTCAAAAGCAGAGTAACATTAGAATATGAAATGCTGAATTCGAAGTTTAGGAATTAGGATAAGGCTGGCTGCAACGACCCGTCTTCACCAGGCTTCCAATGTGCGCCGTTTTGTGGCTAGTAAAAAATAGTACTCCTATTTTCGGGAATTAAGCTTCTTCTAGCAATATAATAATGTTCTTGGTTAGTTAGCTCATTGACAGGTGAGGCCCATCTCCTGACAGGTCGCACGGTCAGGTTTGCTGCCGGCCGTCTGGACGTTCGACCGGCGTCGATCATTCCTGACATGCGCAGGCACCACTCTGAGTGCACTAGCCAGGAATCCGTTCACGCGCAGCCATGCTGCGGTGCGGTGGCGATCGCGTCGTCATCGTCGGCGGTGGCATCGCCGGCGCCCTCCTCGCCAAGACGCTCCAGGGTCACGCCGACGTCGTTCTCATCGACCCGTACGCACGCAAATAATAGCAATCATTGGTTGATCGATTGTTCTTGATTTGGTGATCATGAGACACCATGGATGCAGGAAGGAGTACTTCGAGATCCCGTGGGCGAACATGCGCGCCAAGGTGGACCCGGCGGCGGTGGAGCGCACCGTGATCCCGCACTCGGACTACCTCACCCATGCCAAGGTCGTGACGGCGTCGGCGGTCGGCGTGGACGACTCCGTCGTTCTCACCTCCGTCGGCCGCACCATCGGCTACGACTTCCTCGTCATCGCCACGGGCCGCAACTGCACGCGCCCCCAGATGCGATCCGATCGGCTCGAGATGTTCCAGCGGGACAAGGACCGTATCGCCGCCGCGGGCTCCGTCCTCATCATCGGCGGCGGGCCCATCGGCGTCGAGCTCGCGGCGGAGATCGCCATGGACAGCCCCGACAAGCGCGTCACCCTCGTCCACGGTGGGCCGAGGCTGCTAAAAGTCATGGGCACGCGCGCGTCGGCCAAAGCGCTCGAGTGGCTCCGTTCCAAGAACGTCACCGTGCTGCTGGACCAGACCGTCGACATCGACGACCTCGCCGCTGCCGGCGACAGGGACGAAGAACACGGACGAGTCTTCACGACGTCCGCCGGCGAGACAGTGACCGCGGACTGCCACTTCGTGTGCACGGGACGCCCCGTGTCTTCCGGGTGGCTGCGGGGCACGTTCCTCGGCGACCACGTGGACGCCGACGGCCGGCTGGCGGTGGACGAGCACCTGCGCGTGGGCAGGCTCAAGAACGTGTTCGCCATCGGCGACATCACCGACGTGCCGGAGGCGAAGCAGGGGTACCTGGCGCAGCGGCACGCCATGGTGGTGTCACGGAACCTGCGGCTGCTGGTCAAGGGCGCCGGGCCGGAGCATAAGCTGCACCGGTACAAGGCCTCCAAGACCACCATCACCGTCACGCTCGGCCGCCGCGACGCGTTGTCGGAGCTGCCCTTCATGACGCTCATCGGCCACATTCCCGGCGCCATCAAGCCGCGGGACCTCTACGTCTCACGGACGCGAAGGATGATGGGGCTCAGGTGGAACGGCTGAATTCTGATCGAGCGATCCGAATTAACGCACTGCCGCGAAACGATCCGACGGCCTGGTTGAATCAGACGATAGATCGAAACTGTCGTCAGATGGACGTTCCAAATTAATTGACTTTGCTTTGTCCAAATATGGATATATCTATACTTGTTTAGTGTCTAGATACATCAATGTCTAGTCAAATGTGTGTCAATTAATTTGGAAGAGTGAGTAGAAATCTTTGATCGTGTCGACCGAATGCATGTTGCTGTACGTGTAACAGGAATACAGGATGAAGCGAATATTTGATCACAAACATTTTTTTAGCATGCATCACGCGGCAAAACGTCGTGATCTTCGTTGCATGTTTTCATGTATAAGAGGAAAGCTGGTATAAGTATGAGAACTACGAATGTGTAGAACTAATCCTCGTTTCAACGATCACCACTTGGACTGTAGAACAGGAAAGATCATGAAGCTCGTCACAGTACCACGACTCTACGGATCACATCGAGAACCACACGATCGACCATCTCATCTACTCCCTCCGTATCAAAATATAAGACTTTCTATCATTTGCATGCATACATGTATGTAGACATGTTTTAGTGCAAGATTCACAACATAACATTTCATCTACAACATCTACACACAACATCATCAAAAAGACATAGAAAACCTATCATACTGCCACATAAACATCATATGTATCACATCCTCACACAATATATGAAAATCAGAGAACCAGCATGTGGTTAGATGGTTAGTAGGGTGGTTGTATCCTCAGCCAATCAGAGTTAAAATCTCATATTTTACATTTACATTTCTCATTTAAGACGGAATATTCTTTTCGTAAGCTAACAGAGCTAGTGTTTAATGCGGTTTGGACGAGCGGAGAAGAAGAGGGAGAAGGTTTGTCACTGCCAACCGGAGAGAATGAGGAAGAAGCCTCGCCGCCGCCAACCATTGCTGACTGGAGAAGATGGCGTCGCTTTACCCGCTCGTTGCTCAAGCCGCTTCCAGCGATGGAAAGCTCGAACAGGGAAAAACCGTGGCGCGTGTTTTGAGCCGAATGGAGTTATATAAGACATGTAACCAAATTTCTCCCGTCCCAAAATCACAATCGCGTGAGTTGGCCCCATGTCCTCACTACACGCGCTGCAACTGATTCTGAAGAAACGACCGATTTGGACATTCGTTATAGGCCTAGCTCCGGAGTGTTTTAGAGTTTGCGTTGGACCGAGTGAAATTCCCGAGATCTTTTCCGGCCCTGTAGCCATTAGTGGGTTGCGGGTAAAACTTTAAATTTTTCCGTAACTTTGCCGCCAAAGATCTATTCTATGAAGATATGATGCACCCCATAATGCTAGATCTAGAATACTTACAAACACCGTTGCGGAAGATCTTCTGTTTGTTGAAGTAGATGTCGGTGAAGCCTGATGAAGAATCTCACGTCCACGTCGGGAGGTGAGATTGTTACCGGTCTGTTGTTGAGGGACTACTTGCGCAGCTCCGCTCTAGCAGTATCCACATATGCACCGCGCCAACCCGCCAGTTGCGTTCGCCGCCTAAAGCTACTAGCACCGATGAAGAGAGACTGCCTTTCGGTGTAGTTTAGGTGGTAGATCTAATCAACTAGATTAGATCTATATGAGACTGGAGAGATCTAATTCTCAACACATGAGATCTACTAGAGAGAGATTAGATCAGCGTCTAATTAGAGCACCGTCTAGATTAGAGCATCGTCTAATTGCACAATATCTCAAGAGAGAGGAACTTGCACAAACTTGGATTGGTTGTTCTGTTTCTCCTTGGGGAGAGGGGGGATTATATAAGGGGGAGGAGAGAGGTGGTGCGCCGGCCCTAGAAGGGCCGGCCGACCCCCTGCCCAAGTCGGTTGGGGAGTCCTTGTCCATCAAGGACTCCTCCCCCTTCCTTTTTCCTTTTTGCCAATTTCCATTATTCCAAACCTTCTCCTATTCAGACTCTTTTAATTCTCCAAATAAAACAAGGAAGGAGAGGAGGGGACTTGGTGCGGCCGGCCTGGAGGTGGGGCCCATGCGGCCGGCCCATACTAGGTATGGCGCAGCACGCAGGGCACCCCCCTCTCTTCCCCGGCGCATCCCCCCTTCCCGGCAAACCTCCAAAATTCTTCCGGAACCAAATATACTCTATAGATAAAATCATCGACTCTATCCACTGATGTCGGAAACACTTCCCGGCATCCCGGAACATCTCATGTTTGCCATATTTCTCTCTCAGGAAATTCTGCCCTAATCCGGCATTATTTTCCTCTCATGATAACTTCACCGGAACACCTCCGAATTACTCCGGAGTATTTCTGTGACATCGGAGGAACTCCGACCTTTTCTCATAACCACAAAACTACTACTTTATTCTCTCAACAAATGATTGACACTCACAGCTTAAGTGTGTGACCCGAAAGGTTCAGTAAACACAAAGTCATGCCTGGGAGCTTACCAGACAATAACCAACATTCGGACCTAGACGACTGTACTGGCTCCCGTGTGTTTATGAGTGAACGACAGAACCCGTGTGTTACTCATTACGCTAATCCCCTTACGTACACGATACCAATGATATCTCGAGACTGAGACAATGTGCTCTAGTGTGATTAAACCCTTTAATCATAACACATATAATTCTCGTACCAATATCATTCTCTTTTCTTATTCCGTATTTATATTGTCCCGTGATTAATCACGTTGTGTCTGGCCAGACGTTTGAGTGACAATAATAATACTGAGATGACCTAGAGGATGTATCTCTCCATCGTCTGGAGGAGTAAGTGCCATTATTGAATAATCTCTGTTCCAATATATTACTCTAGTTCACACCCAAAAGTCACCGTTCTGGTCCCCAGTTACGGCAAGACGTTAGGTAACATGAGTGTCGAATAAGCGGTCACCAGATATTCTCAGGGCATAGGAATATAGCTAATAAAAACAAAACATATGATCAATTGCTATCTTCATCGTTGACGATTAGTCTCATAGCAAGATCATACAGTGGGTCGGTTTAGTACTATTATCATTCCGATAACAAATTCCTATAGTTACATGACTTACACAAAGTCCATGATCAGGAAAACATGATCATCGGGTAACAAGATAGGCTAGTCTTAGAGACAAGACCAGGAACACTTTTACTCGTTCGTATCTCTACACCTGTATTGGAGGTTTTCCTCTTGAACACGTTGGAATTGATATTCAAGTGTCCAATACAGTTATAGCATAAAGATATAAACATTAATAATAAACTTGGAGATAAATAATAACTAAATTATTATTGTCTCTAGGGTATATCTCCAACAGCCATCGCCGTCCGGACCAGTTTCCACCGCCACTCGCGATCGCCTCGCCGTCTCGTTCTACTCAAACCGCCACCACCGCCGGTCCGCCGCCCCCTCTCCAACCTTCCACCACCAGTTCTGAGAGTCTTGTTTTACTCTGGTGTCGACAGACCTCCTGTTATAAACCATAGGCAATAAACAACTATAAAAAAACCAAACAAAAGCGGCACGAGATTTTAACGTGGAATACCCCTCCAATGAGAAAGGTAAAAAACCACGGTGCCAGCCAGCAAATTTTCACTATATCGGGAGAGGTACAATGTTGGGGATTAATAACGATTCGACTTATCCCGTCCGACGGCTTACAAAGGTATATTATATATAACATATGTCACCTAGGTCGATACCCAAGCTTTCGGCAACGGGTGTTGCTCGCTCTGGCAGAAGTTAGCTTTTATCACAACTTTACAACACCTTCTCCACCCCGAGTGCGAAGTTGCTTCCTCGACTCCATCGGCGTCGCCATCTTCGCGTTGTGCGCCGGCTTTGACTCGGTCCATCCTCACTGTTACCGTCTCCGCTGCGGCGGGCTCTGACTTGGACGCTCGGTAATGGTTGATTAAATGAAGTGTCATGATGATATATTTTTTTCACGCAAAACAGCTGATATAACAGGTTAACGTCACTCAAAAACAGCTACATATGTCAGAAAAGAAATTGTTTGCATCAATTAATCAAACCTAACATGGGTAGGGGCATCAATTAGATCTCAGTCCGATGAAATTATCAGAAAAAGAACCTAAGCTGGGCAAGCAGATCGCTGCATCCTACAGGACATGCAGTGGTGCAGCTAGCCGGGCAGGGGAAGAGCAGCAGCGAAACAGCGTGGGATTGCTGATCGTGACCCGAGAAAAAGGGGATGGAGGATGGCAAGGGGGATTGAGCAGTCGCTCAGGATAGTCGGGAAGGCGGGATCGGGGGATCAGGTCATCGGGGTCGCCGACTCGTCGTGGAAGCGGTCGCGTAGTTTGATCGCTTTTTTTTAGAATGGTTTGATCGCTTCTGTGTGGTCGAATCTGGGAAAAGTGAAGAAAGAATGGCCTGGCATGTGCTGATGCCTGATGGGGAGAGGACTCTGTTTCGTAAAGAGATTAAGGGCATGTACAATGGTAGAGAATGCTGAGTCCTCCACATCATTTAGAGAAGGCAATATATATATTAGTCATACAATGTCTTATCTCTTATTGTACAATGGAGAAAATAAACTTCTCTTAATTTTAAGAGATCATCCCTTAGAGCATCTCCAGCGCGCGGGAAAAACTGCCGCTTTACCGCACGCGGGGCAGTTTCGCGCGCTCCAGCGGATGCGGGAAAATCGCACGCGCTGCGAAAATCGTCCCGCGCGCTGGACGACGCGGTACGCGCCGCGCTATATATGGCGCCGTGCGTCCAGCGCGCCGAACAGCCACGCGCCACACAACTCCCTCTTCCTCTCCCGCGCTTATCCGAAAACTTCCACCGCCGCCGAGCTTCCGCGCCGCCGCCACCACCATGCCTCCGAGACGCCGAAGCAACTCCGTCTACAGCGGTGTCCCGCGCGGCCTAGCGGGGTGTTCACCGCCGAGATCCGTTCCGGGGACGACCGCGTCCCTCTCGGGAGGTTCGAGACGGCGCACGAGGCCGCCAGCTCCTGGGACGCGGTGGCGTGGAGGCTCGGCCGCCCGCGCTCGCAGATGAATTTCGACGACTGTCGTAACGCGCGGGAGGCGGAGGCCCAGGCGCCTACGCCACGCCTCGTCACCGACGAGGACCACCGCGACCACCGCCACCACGCGATCCAGTGCCTTGTCGCCGTCAGGGACGAGTGCGCCGTGGCAGACTGGTACCGGAACCACCCGCAAGAAGCTTTCGAGGAGGAAGAGTTTTGGAACACCCGCGCGGCCGACCGGGCAGAGCGGCGGCTCGAGCGGGACGAGCGGCAGGAGGCCAAGGCAGCGGCGCTGCAGCAACTGCATCGGGCCGACACCAGGGCCAACGACGAACCCAGGTGGGCGGCGCTGTCGGAGGACATCTCCGGCACCTCCGACGACTCGGACTTCACCGACGAGGATTATTTCGAGTTTTAAATTTTAGTTTTTTGTTTGAATACATCGTTTGTGGTCAACGTTTTAGCGTTTGTGTCGAATCAATATAAAAGTTTAAATTTTCGGTCTGTTTATTTTGCGTCATTTGATCTAGTTTTTTCTATGTCAACGGATGAAACGTGTTTGCGGCGCGCTATTTTAGCACGTCCGAAAAAGCATCAATTTCGCGCGCTATATTTTAGCGCATCCCAAAAAGCGATTTCAACCGCAATGCGCTATACGTGCTATTTCGGCGCTGCAAAGCGGTTTTACCGCGCGAGAGGATAGCGCGACCGCTGGAGATGCTCTTAGCTAAGGGAAGACAACTCCCTCTCTTCGTTCAATTTCTTTTAACTAAGCAAAAATCTTATATGACATTTTTAAGAGAAGGCTGACTTCATACCGTTGTACATGTCCCAAAGAATCGTGTCCAAGGCTGTGTTACTTAGTAGTACAAACTAGAACGACACCCGCACGTTGCAGCGGGTATCTTTTAAGAAATTTAATAAAACGCATGAAATCTGAATCTAACTATAGAAATATAGAAATATGCAAGATTTAGTTAATCATAGAGTCAAGAGACAAAAAAATTGACATCAAATGTATGTGTGGTTTATCTCCACTACTAATAAACAAGCGAACTTGAGTTAGTCTACCGCCACCCCGCGTCGTGAACACAGCCTAGACTCTACCATCAGATCTACCCAACTATCTAGATCTAACGGACTAAATTGATTTCGGGTGCACGTAGCAATTAGTGTTGGCGGACCATTGTCGAGCGGACGAAAATTTCCCGAAGGAAAAAAAAACTACCGCTCGCACGATCTACATCGAGGTCATTCCCCGCATCCCCGAGGGCTGAGGCCCTGACCCGCCGCCTCCTATCCATGTGCCGCCGCCTCCCCACGCCATAAGGTTGAGCCTCGCCCCTGCCGTCCTCTCTCTCGGGTGCCTCCTCGACGACCGTTTGCAGATCGTGCGAGCTCGTGGTGAGCCGGAGAGTGGAACATCGTCGGCTCCATGGCCTCTTCACTGTCTCGCTCCACCCGAGGGTGCCGACGGGCGCCTCCGCGACGACTGTGGCGGCCGGCGGGAGCTCTGTCCGGGACGTGACGATCCGGCTGCCTCGGTCGCCTCCTCCCTGTAAGTTTGCTCCTAATCGTGCTCGCTCCCTTGATCGCGTCCTCGCACATGCATAGCTCGCTGCAGTTCTCTACACACTTGTAAATTTGAATTATGTTTTATGTTCTGAGCAGGTTTAAATTCAGATGACGGTGCATGTTCTGGTACTTTCAGGGGCGTTTCAGATTTGTAGAGATGCTTCAGCTGCAGTTTTCTCTGCTATGCATGGAAATTCTCCCCACCAATCGCACATAGGTCCATGGAAAGGTCAACAAATGCAGATAGCTAGGTCAATAAATTTGATATTATGTGTATGCTCCGTCAACCAATAGTGGTATGGATTATGGTCATGCTCTGCCAACGAATCAGATAACTAAGTCAATAAATTGGATATTCTGTGTATACTCTGACGGAAGATCTTCAGGCACCTACTGATGGAAAGTTAATCAAGACAAGGTATGCTTATTGTTTCTATCAGGTACTTTTTTAATCCTGTGCCTTGGTATCACAAGAACTTGTCTGTATTACCTGTCCTCATTGGTTCTTGTAGTATATACATTTTTCATACACATTATATGCAAATCACCAGCTATTATTCTTGATCTTAAAGGTGCGAGTAACGAGCCGTAGATGCAACGTTCTATATTAAGGCAACTAATTTCTTCATATTTATTTAGATTGTATAGTCGGTCATGTCCATGCAGACTTTGTTGATAGTACTGTCAAACACTACCAAAGAGGTATTCGGTTTAGAATTCTTACAGATTCTCGACTAAAATTATTGATTTACCTAGAAGTAAGCAAGAAGGGACTTGTCAATCGTTTACTCCCTTTACTGAAAAATAACTGAAATACGGTGTGCTGCTACCGGAGTAATAAACATTATGAAGTGCCACACCATTTTTCACACACTCAATGGTTATAAAACCCCCAAGTTTTTAGGAATTTGCAAAAAGAAGTGTAAGTAATATCATACATTTGAATCCGCAAATTTTTAGGAAAGATCTTCTTGCTGTATATTGCATATTCATACTCGGCCATGCACAATTATTAAACTCAAGTGGGCCTTTACCTTTGCCCAACTTTCAAGCTATTGGGATATTGTTTTTATTTCAGGTTAGCAGGAATTAGCAGTTATCTGAAATGACTTTTTTAAACTTGGGGATTAATGGGATTTTAAGGAGCTCAAGCTATGACAGTAACAGGCTTATTTCAAAACTGAACTATCTTTATTTGTAGCTTGCACAGACTTAAATTATTGTTTCCCAGTCGAATCAAGACTGGTTTAAACTTTTAAGATGGGCTTATTGTGAGTGGGACTACAAGTTTACATCTAATCACTACAGGAATGGGGATCTATGCCGACGGCCAAACCCTGTGCCGACGGCTTTCTATCGGGGCCGTCGGCATAGGTCCCGACGAGGCTAGCCCGTCGACAAAGCCGTCGGCATAGGATATGCCGTCGGCATAGATTTGGCACAGGGGCTATGCCGACGGCTTTGCCCTCGGCATAGGTAGGTCGTAGGCATAGCTCTTTTCCCCTATTTTTCATCTAATATGGAATAATTCATATCTTTAAATCTATAAATTGAAATTTAACAAATAAAATGTCTAAATCGATTAGAAAAAATAGAGGAATCCAAATATGACATCCATTTCATCTTTTTTTCATGTATATGACTTTTTGCAACATATTTGTGGTACTTTCTTGTTTAAAAAGTTGTTTTTGGCACTTAAAAATTGGAAAAAAAAATAAAAGAAAGTGAAAAATACTCAAAAATGAAATCCTTTGGCATGGAATCCTTTTATGTGTACTAGTTGATAGAAAAAAATGATAAACATGATTTTTGACAATGTTTCCAAAAAACTTCTTCACAAAAAGGTCTATCATCTATAAACATGTATAAGTTTCGAGTCAAATGACCTAGATATGAGCATCCCCGTGCCATAGTTTGTATAATGTGGCCATATTTGACACATAGGTGTGTCTTGTTATTACAAACAATATTGCAGAACTAAGTTTTTTCAAATTATGTTTATAAATTTCATTTTTTTATTGTCAAAAATGACATTTTTTGTGAAACGAGTACAACAAATATAGTGCAAAATGACACCTATACAAATTTCACACAAAGTAGGCCATATTTTATTGATAATCTAGCAATATTAGGAATTTTCTCGGTTTCTACCTAATTTCGCTTATTTAAATGACCTTATGCCTATTTTCCGAAAGTAATTAATTTTGAACTATAAGTGTGTGATAGTTTGCTCTGAAAATTTTACAAAAATCATTTTAAGATACACCAGTAGTGGTTATATCACGGAACCATCGATAGTTTTGAAAAATACGACCGCTTTGGATGAATAGGCACAACGGCCATTTTGATTTTTTTTCAACAAAATAAAAGAAAGTGAAACAATACTCAAAAAATGAAATCCTTTGACATGGACTCCTTTTATGTGTACTAGTTGTTACGGAAAATGATAACCATGAGTTTTTGACAAAGTTCGCAATAAAGTTCTTCTCAAAATGATCAACCTTCTACAAACATGTACAAGTTTCGACTCAAATGAGCTATGTATTACCATTCCCGTGGCATAGTTTATGATACTATGCCCACATTTGACACATAGGTGTGTCTTGGTATGGCAAACAATGTTACAACCTGAGTTTGTAATATTAGGAATTTTCTCGGTTTCTACCTAATTTCGCCTATTTAAATGACTTTATGCCTATTTTCCGAAAGTAATTCAATTTTGAACTACAAGTGTGTGATCATTTGCTCTGAAAATTTTACAAAAATAATTTTAAGATACACCAGTAGTGGTTATATCACGGAACCATCGATAGTTTTGAAAAATGAGATCCCTTTGAATGAATAGGCACGACGACCATTTTGACCATTTTTTCAACAAAATAAAAGAAAGCGAAAAATGCTCAAAAATGAAATCCTTTGGCATGGACTCCTTTTATGTGTACTAGTTGACAGTAAAAATGATAAACATGATTTTTGACAATGTTTCCAAAAACTTCTTCACAAAAAGGTCTATCATCTATAAACATGTATAAGTTTTAAGTCAAATGACCTAGATATGAGCATACCCATGCCATAGTTTGTGATAATGTGGCCATATTTGACACATAGGTGTGTCTTGTTATGACAAACAATGTTGCAGAACTAATTGTTTTCAAATTTGTTTAGAAATATCATTTTTCATTTGTTTATTGTCACAAATGAATTTTTTTGTGAAGCAAGTACAACAAATATAGTGCAAAATGGCACCTATCCAAATTTCACACAAAGTAGGCTATATTGTATTTATAATCTACCAATATTAGGAATTTTCTCGGTTTCTACCTAATTTCGCCTATTTAAATGACTTTATGCCTATTTTCTAAAAGTAATTCAATTTTGAACTACAAGTGTGTGATAGTTTGCTCTAATTTTTTTACAAAAATCATTTTAAGATACACCAGCAGTGGTTATATCACACAACCATCGATAATTTTGAAAAATATGACCCATTTGAATGAATAAGCATGGCGGTCATTTTGACCGTTTTTTCAAAATAAAACAAAGAATGTGAAAACTAAACCTAAAAATATCATTAAATTCATATTTATCATTTGCATTTGTAGCTGTTACACAAATAAAGACCCAGGGCGAAAGGTTTTCATTTTTTGAAGTTTGTATATTTACTTATGTGTTTTTGAACAATGCCAAAGAAACACAAATACCTCTACTCTATCCTGATTGGTTGGGAGGAAGATTGTGTGGATCGATGACATGGCATCACGGGATTGGTCTAAACACGTCACACCCAAAGCCACCGTAGCTTCCTTATCCTTTTACCCTGTACACCGCTCGTTCACATGGGCTGCCCCACTCGCTCGTTCCCTCCATCGATCCAAGCAGGAGCTGCAGGTACGCCGCGAGGGCCGGGAACGGCGAGGGCGAGCAGGAGGTGGACCGCAGCGCCGACGTCGTGGAGGAGGACCGAGCTGCTGCGCCGCCGCTCCGCGCGGGCCCAATCCGTCTTCGCCGCGCTCGGCCTCGGCCGGCACCGTCCTCGACGCGCCCGGCTTCGTCCGGCACCGTCCTCGCGCGCCCGGCCTCGGCCAGCACCGTCCTCGGCCGGCACCGGCCTCGCTGCGCTCCACGGCGCCGGCGCCCTCGACCTCGCTTGCCCCTGCTCCGTCTACATCCTGTCCTCGCTCCACGACGACGGCAGCTCACCTCGGCGTCCTGTCCTTGCTCCACGTCACGGCGCCGGCGCCCTCGACCGCCGCAACCCTCGCCGCGCCCGGCCTCGGCCAGCACCATCCTCGCTGCGTTCCACGGCGCCGGCGCCCTCGACCGCGCCTGCCCCTGCTCCGTCTGCATCCTGTCCTCGTTCTACCACGACGGCGGCTCAGCCGGCGCCCTCGACCGCCCCTGCTTCGTCCGCATCAGGACGGCGGCAGCTTCGTGCCGTCGCGGCCTCCCAAGCCCTCGTCTTCCCCATCCCCATCCGTCGCCGCGCCCGGCTTCGGCCGTCCTCGCCGGCGCCCCAGCCCCTGCTCCGTCGGCGTCGACCGCCCCAGCCTGTCCCCGGCGAGGGATGGCGGGGATTTTTTTTGAGACACGTGTCCAACCTATGCCGACGGCAATTGCCGTCGGCACAGGGTCTCCTAGCTCCCCCGGCCGTCGTGGGACCCACCCACCCTGTGCCGACGTACTCTGTGCCGACAGCCCCTTTCTGGCCGTCGGCACATGCTGTGCCGACGGTTTTTGCCTGTGCCGACGGCCAGCTGGCCTGTGCCTACAGGCATCTATGCCGACGACCCTGTGCCGACGGTGGCCGTCGGCATAGCCTTGTGCCGACGGTATTGGTGCCTGTGCCGACCGTAAATGGCCGTCGACATAGCCCGTGGTTCCTGTAGTGAATCGACACTACATGCATCCTCTAAGGGACTCGCTTCACATTTCCATGGTTTGAAAGGCCAACCATTTATGATGTTGGTGGTCGCCCCAACCTTATTGACTGCACTTCCACAAACAAGGATCTACCGATGGTAAATATAATTCGTCCCTAGATTGTCATTTTTCTCATTTTCTGTCTTTTGTATTTTTTCCACTCCCTCAATTCCGAAATAAGCGGAGTGGTTTTAGTTCAAGTTTGGAACGGAGGGAACTGAAACTTGATCCTACTGATGTGTTGCTTGCTTAATTCAACGGCAATCCTATGAAAGGTTTTATTTACCTGCAACTTTATTTTAAATGGGCCAAGAACAACCCAGCTATTTTGATCGCTTTAGCACTGTGCCACTGTACCTTCAGGCTTTGTTGTGGTTGCTAAAGTGTGTTAGTTAAAGTTATATTATATCTCTATTAAGAACCTCATAAATATAATGGATTTGCTAATGTGGCCGTTTGAGCTTGCTGCTGAAGCTTATACTTCTCCATTTCACAAATTTGTTGGGTACATAGAACAAAGTTGATGGTCAATACATCCCTAATCTGAGAATAATCTTATTTCTGGATGTCCTTGTACGTCTTCATGACAGATGTGGAGAGAGTGAGGGAACCACCATCGGCTCCATGACCTCCCTCTACGGTTTCGGAAAACATGTGGGGAAGCAAGGAAAGGAAAACAGTGTGTGTGCATACGCGCCATGGTTCCAAAAGCAGTGTGGAGCTCAAGCCCACCGCCTCCGCCACTGGAATCTCGGGCTCCAGGCCCTAGGACTCCGTCATCAGCAGTATCCTGCTCAATGTCACTGAGAATGGCCGTGTCCTCTGCTTTTTTTTTGCTGCAGAAGAACCAATTAGGCTGCATCTAAAGCTTGCTCGGTATCTAACAAATATATGTCGCTAGATGAATGTCACTTGCCTGGCACGTAGGCATATGGTTGAAAGTCAAAAGATACTTGTATCTGATCAAATAACAGAAGTAAAGGTGTATATGATAAATGTCTTGTGAAAATTGTTAACTTACTGCAGTGCTATATTCTCTTGTATGTTTTTTCTTTGAAATACACATAATTCAGATAATTCAGTATTTTTTCCAAAAACATGCGTTGCACGTGCACGCCTACTAGTAATTTAAAGATAGTTATGGTTTAGGAGTGTCTCTGATTGATATAGATAAGATTATATCAATGAGTTGAAGATATAGATGTTAAGGATGGCAGAAGATGACATGCATATTTCCGCATAATATTCTAGAAACTTTTTGAGTGAATACATATAGAAGAACCCATAATTTTAAATAACAACTATATGGTTTTCATCATTGAAAATAATTGGCAAAAAGTTCACCGGCGAAACTAATTCGGTTGTTCTATTTGCACATGATTTACTTGTGTAACTACATAGCGACATGGTGTGATATTATCATTCGAAAATCAACAAAAATGATGTGGACAATTTGATGGGCTAAAAAAAGATGATGTGGATGCTTACATGTAGAGTTAGAAAATAATTAATAAATATTAGTGTGATGACATGGATAATTGATTGGCTAAAAGAGCAAGTGACGTGGATAGCTTGCATATGGAGATAGAAAAATATTAATTACCCGTTTTGCTTTATAAGAAAATATTAGAAAAATATTAAGAAGTATAGATGAGGAGAGAGAGAAAGCAGGGCCCACCACATGCGCACGCGTCACCGTGCCTCACGGTGGGCGTTCGGGTTTATCCGAAATTTCGGGTCGGGTTTTACGGGTTTTCTATAAATCGGGTTTCCAGATCTCAAACCCGAGATTCTGCTGAAAAAATCAAAACCCGACAAATCGGGTACCCGATAATTCGGGTTCGGGTTTCCCCGATTTGCCCGAATTAGCACATGGAATAGATTTCCAACGTGAGGCAGAGGATGTCGATGCGGGGAAGAATACCGGGATGGGAGCTGAAGCAGCGGCGACCTAGGGTCCGGCGGCGGTGCCCTGGGGCATGAGCGAGCCGGCAACGCCTTAGCGGAAGGTGGCGGTGGGCGGCCGTCGGTTGGGAGCGACGGTGGTGTTGGGTGTTGTGGCTGCTGTCTCGGGGGTCGGGGCTGGGAGATGGGGAATCGGGGATGATGCGAGGTGCGACCGTGTGAGGTACAAGGAAATTAGGGTTAGGTACGCAGAATTTGACTAGTTAGCTGTTTGGGGATTTGTTTCCCAGGCTTTTTTCTATATTTCGGGTCATTCGGATCGGGTTCCGAAAGTACTAACCCGAGATACCTGAACTAAATTCGGGTTTCTTTTTTTGAGAAACACAGTACAACGCAAGCGCTCATATACACGCGCATACACTCACCCCTATGAACGCACACACGCACACCCTACCCCCTATGAGCACCTCCGAGAGACTGAGCCGGCGGATCAGGTCTTGAGATTGACGAAGTCACCACGGGCGCCTCGCTATCGACGGGAACGTCGCCTCCCACTGAAGAATATTCCGCCTAAATGAGAAACACCAGCGTCAAACCTGGGGCTTGAACTCTGGTGGGCTGGGGGTACAACCACCCTCCTAACCATCTTGCCATGGGCAAGTTCAACTAAATTCGGGTTTCCAGAAGTGATACCCGTGCAAGTGCTCGGGTTTGTCGGATTCGGGTCCGAATTTTCCGGGTTCGGGCTTCGGTTTCGGGTTTTATGCCCAGCGTGAACCGTGCCCACGGTCAATCGTTGGCCTGCGCAAACTGCAAACGCTTTCCCCTCTCGCCCTAGCTGCCTGAAGACTGTACCATGCGGCGGCACTACGCGGCGCTCCTCCGCCACGCAGCCTCGCTGCCGTCCCTCCCGCTCGTGGCCTCCCTCCACGCAGCCGCGTTACGCCGAGGCGCGGTCCTCGTCCCCTCGCTCATCCACGCCTACTCCGCCTGCGGCGACCCGGCCTCCGCGCTCCTCGTGTTCGACGGATTGCCCGCTCAGGAGCAGACACTCTCCGCGCGCACCGCGCTGGCCAGCGCGATGTCGGCGCACGGACGGTGCCGGGAGGTACTCGGCCTGTTCGTCGGACGGGAGGGGGAGATGGACGATAAGGCGGTGACGGTGGTCCTCGCTGCGTGCGCGAGGGCCGGGATGGTGGCCGAGGGGAGGGAGGTGTTCGCGAGGTTGAGGAGGCCGGCGCTGCAGCACTACACGTGCATGGTCGAGATGCTGGGGCGGGCCGGGGAGGTGGAGGAGGCCGAGGGGCTGGTGGCGCGGATGGAGGTGCGCCCGGACAGGGTTATCTTCGCGGTGCTTCTCGCAGCGTGCCGGGTGCACGGCCGCGTCGATGTGGCTGAGAGAGTGGCCAGTTTGATGCGACATTGGGGCATTGCAGGAATTACTCCAGTCTGACAATTGACCATCCGAAGATCATCTAAACCTCCCCGACTCCATCCACACACTGGCTTCTATGATATGAAGCTAATAGCAAATGGCTGGACTGGTGGTGATGGTTGAAGTTCATTCAGTCTGGCAGTGTAACACAAGCTGGCCCAGAGCCAGTGAAATCTGAAAAAAAATTAAGTCTATGCTGGTGCTTTGTCGTGGGTGGCAAAGACCCGCACATAATTCTTGCATTGGACAAACCGCATGAGCGCCAGCTTGCTCCATCGCTCGCCTCTGTAAGGAGTGCACTTTGAAGCAAAGTTTTAAATAGCAGGCTATAGCGGCGCTATAGCGTTTTCTGCATTGTGCCGCTAAGTGCATTAGCGCGCTAAAAGGTACAAAAACCGCTAAATAGCGTGCTATAGCGGCGATTTAACTTTTGTCGCAGGTTACCGCTAAATAGCTTAGCCCGCTATTTAAAACTTTGCTTTGAAGGCATCTATAAAGTGAGTATATAATTTGAGGACAATAGGTCATCTTCACTGGAATGCCTGTTGGATTTCTCATTTCCCGCCGCGTAAGCTCTTGCATTAACATATACTGCTAGGTGCTAGCTCTCAAATTATCTGGATGGAGCCTGCAATGGCAACACAAGGAGACACAACTGAGCTAGTAGACGAACCTGCCAATTGCTGAGGAGCGCTTTTCAATTGAATGTCTGCTTACTGAGTTTTGCTGGATGAAGAGGAACTACATGAACTGTCTAACTTAAGTCTGCTTATTGAGTATTGCATCTTGCAGCGCAAAGTCGCAAATCCCATAATCTATGAAAGCAGGTGTTGTCTCTGATTTCCAAGAAACTGTGGTGAAGATGTTAGATTTCAGTTTGAGATACCTCTGAGTTCTGGCGTTCTCTCCTTGTGGAAATTGTACTTTCTGCTATGGTTCAGTGTACCAACTATAAAGCAGATGCTCAAAATGGTTTTCTTCACTCTTGTGCCTGCTGCCATCGGGTTTTCTCGAAAGCTTTTGCTTTAGGCAATCACCACATCTTGTTCTGGAGATATATGCCTTGATGCTTGAGTAACTTGGCTCTTGCGATGTAATCGTGAGTTGATGTGAAACATTGTTCTGGCATGTGACTGAAGCTATTGAAATTCTCCAGCTGACTTACACATGGGTGCAAGAAAATACAGAGTTGGGCTTGGCTGGTAGAGGACCGAACCACTGCAGCCTGATGGAAACTAGCAGGAGAAAGGGATAAATTCAGGGGCATCAATCTCTAGTCAGAGCAGCTCTTCCCTGTGCCAGACAGTGCTACCGATGCGGACAGATCAAGATGATGGATAAACAAGGAATCAATGGTTGGCAGCCAAGACAAGAAGTGGAGGACGTTCCAGCTGCATTCTCGGAGGAAATTCTGACGGTGAACTGATCTGTCATGGCGTTTTGTGATGAAGGATTTCATCATCGCCGCACAATTTTCTTCAGGTTACAGTTTCAGTTTGTATTAGCAGAAGGTTCCGAATTCAGATCCCCCTGTCGCAACGGTTGTCTGCCAAGATCAGCACAGTCGTTGCTTTCGGTTTGCCAGCTGGAGTGTATTTTCTTGTTTTTGACGGCTCAGAAGCAGAACTTGTATAACTTGTCCTAACTGACTCTTCTTAGCTAACTGTATTGTATAATCAATATTCACATTTACTAACTGCTACATGGAAGACGATGAAACAGAAGAAGGGATATAAAGCCTTCAACATGGTGAAATCCAATATCTCGTGCCTTGGCTTTTGACTAATATTTTCCTGACAGTACTTTCATTTTTTGAACTACCGAGAGTAACGACTTCATTTTTGGCATGCCGGTTTGTTTGAGCAGTTCCATGTGGTTTGACTTCTGAAGTTGGAGATCCCTTCCCCGGGTCTAATGGTTGAACAAATGCTGCATGTGAGCTCCGAGAAAAACTGATGCACTGGTGTTACTAATAGTGTGGTAAGATTGGTAACATTTTGGGTTTTGACTAATATTTTCCTTACAGTACCTTCCTGTTTTTTTACTATATTATGAGTAAAGGGCTCAGAGAAGTTCTGTCACATGCCACAGCATGCTTATCATCTCATAGGCTGATTCCTTCCCAACATTGAGTTGTCCCAGTTCACCAATTTAGGAGATGATTTGGAAACTCAACATAGAAAATTATTAGTCTCGTGCAGATTACATACTAAACAACTTTTGGAAACGAGTATGAAGAGAAATGTGGCGATCTCTACGAGTAATGTGACTGTAAGTAAATCAATGGCTCTGTCAGTCACGGGAGATGTTTATTATGTGCAATTTGATCTAATTTGGGACATTTAGATATTTATGTCACCAAGTCTAATTCTAGAGTTCATATTCACGGTACAAACTCAGATCCGTAAAAATTGTCGTGAAAAGAGAAGTGAGTGTACGTACAAATCGCAGTGCAAGCTGCGACACATTTTTAGGATCTGAGGGAGTAGATTAAATTTGTCTTCCTGCAATAATTGGCATTGGCATGAATTAGTAAAGTGTCAAGGCTTGCAGAGGTACATGTGTGCGATCTTTATATCTAGATGAATTGTTGCCGGTTGTTTTCGTTATAATAAACATGCTGAAATATTGAATTATACCTGTTCCTAAAGCTTGTGATAGGATTGAAAAATTTCTAGGAATTTCCTGGACAAGAACAGTTGGGGAAAGGATTCCTCTGTTTGAGTTGATTAAATATTTGAAGCGCACATTGTATTGATCATTTCGTGGAAACTTTGCGTGGAGTATGTTTGTAAGGGGGGCCATTCAGTTTAATCAGAAGATGTGATGTATAGAGATGTTGTTACAGTAGTACAGTAGTAGATGTGCGGGAAAAAGGGTCCTATCCAATTTCGAAACACGGAAAGCCAAATCCGACCAGATCACTCCCTCCGCACCCAGCATCGACCCCGTAAAAAGTCGCTACCCAGCGTCTCGAGAGGCAGCACAAATCAGTTCTGCGCGCCTCCGCCGAGAACAATGAGTAGACTCGCCGCCTGCTTGACCCACCCGCCATTAAGGAGTTGGACCCCTCCGAAGCCCTCCCGCCATGGACGCTCCTCGAGACAAGGGTCTACTTCGCCCAACGCGCTAACCCCAGCACGGCCAACGCCAAGACAAGCAGAGGCCACGACATCGAGGTCTCCATCTCCTTCGCCGACCCGCCGGCGCTCTCCTACCTCTGCCTGCACTGTCCCAGCCTCTCGACGACCAACTTTGTCGGCGAGCCTCGCGTCCTCCGCTCCGAGAAACAGTTCCTCCTCCTCCTCCACCTGCCGCTCACCTGGTCCGCCACCGGGGGAGTCCTGACAAGGTCAAACGAGTACTACATGTATCAGGTCATCCAGGGGATACCCAAGCTCTCTCGCATTCCGGATCCGGATCCCAGATGTTTGCTCCTGCCGAATGATCTCGGCATCTACTGCGCTGGCGCCGGAGAATACATCGTGGCCGGTCTCTGCCCAGCACGAGCACGTGTCTACGAGGGACATGAGCTCCACCTGTACTCGTCGAGGTCCAACGCCTGGACCATGAAACCTGCCCACCTGAAGAACCGAAAGTTCGAGGGGCATCTTCCTGTCATGCCGCACAAGGTGATCCCGCTCGGAGGGAGCCTGCTAGGCTGGGTGGATCTCTGGAAGGGCGTTCTGGTCTGCGACGTGCTCTCTCCTGGTCGCCGTGCATCGCTGCGGTTCATCCGGCTTCCTCCGAGGCTGCCTGGCAACGCGTCCGATCATCTATGCCCATGGAAGTTCCTGGACGTCACCTGCACCAACGGATTGCTCAAGCTCGTCGAGATCGAGCATTTGCCGGTATTTCAAAAAACTCGGCCGGCGTATCTTCCGGATACAATCTACGATGACGATGATTCACGCTCTGCGGGGCCTGATGATGATTTCGACGTGGAGGCTCCTAAATTGTGTCGTTGGAGGTCCATCATATGGAACAGAGTGCTCTCTGACAACTGTTGGCGGAAGGGGTGCGATGTTCACTTTTATGACATATTGGCTGCCAACCCATGCCCTTCTGACTTGCTACCATCTTTCCCCAACCTCAGCATCCATGGTGACGATGTTGTCCACGTGAAAGCCTTGGTGAGGTTGGACGACGTCCCAAAGACACACATGGTCTCTGTTGACATGAGAAGCAATACGCTGAAAACATTGGTGCCCTGTACTGCTGCTAAACTGGATGCCTACTGCCCCCACTTCACCTGCGTGCTCTCAAATCATCTGAGCTACACCCCAGGTAATTACTGAGCAGGTTGCATTAGGCGCTGTCCAAAACAAAGGCTATGCTGCTTCTATTGTCGCGTGTTAAATTTGTACGCGTTCACCTTTGTCGTAGCAAAACAGGAATAGAGGTGTGATGATCTGATGAATAAAGAGATCCTGGTGGAGGCTGGTCCTTTTTAATGAAGGAAACTTGTTAATGGCCAAATGCTGATGGTGTTGACTCACGTTGCCTTTTGCATTTTCAAGTGGCTTTATGAATTGCTAAACAGATAATAAATAATAACTTGAATGTCCAATTCAGCTTCGTAGTTACTCTATGAACCTTATCTATGATGATTACTACAATGATTTGTCTTGAATTTAACACCATTTGGTGTGCCTCGGAAATGCAGATTTGCTGAGATTGTACAAGCAAGTAACTCTGAGAATGTGAATGCAACTCCGCCCCAGATTATTCAAGCAAGCAACTCTCAGAACATAACTGAAAATGAACGCCTAAGGCAAGTTTTACTCCTTCAAGAGAACTTCCATACTGCGAAGATCTCCAATGTTTCTCGTTTCAAAAGATCTCCAATGTTTCTTTTTACATGACGTTTGAGGTCTTCTCTTACCTGCAACTTCTGTTTCAGGTCTTGTGCACAGGATGTAATCGGTGCGCCAAGTCAAGCCCAGAATGGTGGCTTGAACATTGATTTTTCAATGGCATGTGTCTATCTGTATTATCCTAGTATGGCAGAAGTGACCATTTTTCATATCCAAGCAGTTAATTAACAGCCGAAATGTTTCCTTTCCAGGCACCCCAGTAGAGCTTTGGTTCGTGGGATATGATGCTAGCTACAATAGGAGTCACCCTGAGTATGCGTATGCTGATGGCACACGCCCAATCTATGGCAACAACCTCTGGTCATGGCCATTGCAGCAGCAGCCAACATACCTACCTAACTGCGCACCTCGTTCCAGTTGGTTCTCACCGGGATCAGGTATTACATTGGTGAAGATTGTGATGAAGTGCTGCCCCTTCTTTTTGTACAGCTATGATTCCTCCTGTTAAAATTTGTTTGCTCTTCTAAATTATGAAACTTACAGATCGTTGTAGCCATGATTTTAGGAATGCATATAAAATTTACTCACCAGGCTGCCATTCCTGCTATACATTATACTTGCCAGTGTAGCATGTTAAGATGCTGTTCATTTTCCTACCGAATTGTCTTGAATACAAATTTGTCGAGACTTTCCTGGCATACAAGTGCTCGGCACCTTGTTTCGGAGCTTGAAGTTTTGCAAGACGTCATGATCTTACTAATTAATCATGCTAAAATGATCTTTATAATGATAATGACCATTATTCAAGTTGCGGCTCCAATAGCGGTCTTTACCTTTCAAATTTGAAAGAGGCTGGAGCTTCTCTTGAGCATCATAATTAACAGGGTTAGTATTAAAGTAACAAAATTTAGTCATAAACTCCATTTGTATTTTGCCAAATAGATAATATAAACCATCACAGTTCTTTTCTTAGAAGGGCAAAGAAGCCTGGTGCTGCACATGAAGTTGGTGTGCTGAATTAGTGCAGCTTTTAGTGTATGATGTGATTATGAAGGAAATTAACAATTTTCACCATCATGGTTTTAAAAGTGATTTTTTGTAGTACTACTTGTCTTACATGAAATCCACAGTACATGAATTTTGGTGGACGTAATATTTTGGGTTCTTGACTCCTACAGTACTAACTTTGCTTTTGCTGAATGTGGTGTATCCCCAGTGAACGTTCATCCAGCATACCCTGTGTTTAACACAGCCGCATTTGGACGGATGACACATCCATCTCCATCACAGGCATTTGTGCTGCCAACACCTTTCAGCACACAGTCACCGCCAATACTTCCTCCAGTGGCTGGCCACTCTCTTGGCAGAGGACACCAAATGCAACATCGACACTCACCTTATGAACCACCCAGCCAAACTGTTTATTATCCTTACTAGGTGGTCGGCATACGACACTGTGGTTGCCGGGACGTTAACTCTTGTTCAGACATATGGTTTGGAGTTGCCATCATGGAATGTTTATGGAACTCATTTCCCTATTTGATGATGTGGGGTATTGTTACATAGGTGCAAGGGAATGCAGAGTTGGGACAGAAACTGTGTTGTGTGGTCTATTAGGGTTCAGTTTAAGATGCCTCAGAGTTCTGGCGTTCTCTCATGGTGGAAATTGCACTTACTGCTATGGTCCAATGTACAGAGTATAAAACAGATGTTCTAAATGGTTAATCTCTTCACTGCCTCGGCGATCACTACATGTTATTCTGGAGATATATGTCTTGATGCTTGAGCAACTTAGCTCTTGCGATGCAATCCTTGAGTTGATGCGAAACATCGGTCTGGCATGTAACTGGAGCTCTCGAAATCCTCCAGATGAATTACACATGGGTGCAAGAGAATGCATAGTTGGGCTTGGCTGGAAGAAGGCAGAAGAATTGCAGCCTGATGGGGAAGTAGCAGTGTGGCAGGACAAATGGATAAATCCAGGGACATCATCCTCTCAGCTGTGCTTAAATTGCAGTGCTTACTTTTTCCGTCAAAAAATAAAGCAGAACAGTGTTACTGCATTTTCATATACAACCACGAGTATCTTGTGGCTGTCGGACCAGGTCTTCCCTGTGCCAGACATTGCTACACTGACGCTGACGGATCAAGTGTGATGGATAGACAAGCAGTCAGTGGTTGGCAGCCCAGGCAAGGAGGAGTGGAGGACCTTCCAGCTGCATCCTCGGAGGAAATACTGACGTGAACTTGTCTGTCATGGCGTTTTCCTCGAAGGGTATTCGCAGAAGGTTACCGGATTCAGCTCCCCAGTGTGAGGGTGCCGTTTGGTCGACGGTTGTCGGCCAAGAAAAGCACAGCCGTTGCTTTCGGTGCGCGAGTGGTGCTGGAGTGCAAGCCTGCAATGCTCCAAACTGGGGGCTGCCGTGCGAAGCTACAGTTACGGTTGCTTTCACCCTTGGTTTTACTCGTGCTAGCCTGATCGCACTGCGATACCGCATTCATCCAATCTTTGTGTACTTCCGTGTCCTTCTTTTGCTGCTGGTAGATAAGTCTTGTAGTTTTTCATTTTCCTAACTGAATCTCAGAGTGCATGCGACGTACGAATTACGAAATTCAGTCTGTTTTTCTCATTGATTTTCACGGTGCAGAAGCAGAGCTCATATGATCCGGCCAGTGACTTAACTGAACTGTGTTCAGTTTGTTTGTTAGAAGAAAAACTAGGGCCTGATAATTAGTCTTAACTTGGCCATATTCTTTCTTTTGACTTACGCACTCCCTCGTTGACTTATGTAAGCCCGTGCTTTCAAGGTTTACTTTACAAACAATTAGTCTTACATTGGATGGATCACATGATATATAAGATTAACATCCTTGGATTCGTATTCTAAAGCATTTTTATTTGTTAATAAAGCACTTTAAAATTTCTGATATTGTAAAAAATATGAGCAAAGTACTATGAAGGTTGAAGTCGAAGTTCAGCTATAGAAAGCTTCAATACCCTACTAAATGCTACTCCCTCCGTTCTGTATTATAATCCGTTTTGGCAAACTAAATTAGTTAGCCAAAGCAGCTTACAATACGGAAACAGAGGTTGTAAGAGCAACTCTAGTAGATACTGGAAAATCTCGTACCGGATAAATCGTATTCGGTAAGTTGGAAAATGATTATCCGGTACGAGAGAGCTGGGAGGGGTTCCGCTGCTTGGAGGCATTCCGCCGCGTCGGGAGCTCCTGCCTCCCTCGCGAGCATGGCGAGCACGAGCTCGTCGTCGGTGTCGTAGTCCGCTTGAAGACCGACAGGAGGTCGTCGAAGAGCACGATCATGCTCGTGCCCCGCTGCCACGCTGGCCGCAAATGACGACAACCTCGCCCGGAGGCAACGGAGGCAGGCGGTACTCGTCCTCCACCTCCTCCTCCGGGTCCGGCTGCTTCCTCCTCCGGCCACCGGACGAGCTCCGCCCACCGGCGGCTCTTGTACGAGCCGCGCTTGCGCGCGCCCTCCGAGCGGTGACGGCGACGGGCCTCCTCATCCTCCAGTTGCTCACGGCCTCCGCCGTGTCCGCCGGAGCCGCGCAAAGAGGAGTCGGCCATGGATCTGGAGGAGAGGAGGAGAGAGGAGCGGCCGAGTTCAACTAATTGCTCGCCGGAGGTGAGAGAGGCTAGCGGTGGCGGGAGACGGAAAGCGCGGAGGGATCGGGAACTGGTACCCTATCCGACCCCCGCTACCCATTATATACCATTATATACCGTCGGAGGCAACGCTTATTCGGAGGCTCGGATAAAAATTTCCCGGCCCACCCGAGATGCTGTATCTGCTCGGGCCAGAAAAAGAGCACATCCCGCATATCGACCGGAATTTTCCGGGCGGAGGGGTTTATACCGTATCTGCTAGATGCTCTGAATGCGTCGTAATCCGGAAAAAAAAGTATTCCCTCCGGTTCCAGCACCATCGATTCCCCGTCGTCTCGATCGGAGCCGTCAGTTTCCCGTATGGCACAAACGTAGCCGCTCAACCTTCGCCTTCCCTTCCGTCCCACAACCCCGCAGCTAGCCTAGACCGGGTCCACGCCGCCGGCGCCCCGCGAAATCTCCTCGCTTCGACTCCTCCTCCGCTCCCCTCCCCATCCTTCCGCCCCCACCTCACACCACCACCACCGCCTCCTCCCCCCGCCACCACCACCAGAACCCTACCCCAGCCCACACCCATGGCCAGCTTCGGCGTGGACACGCGCCCGGCCGCGGCGGGGGAGGGCGCGCTGTCCTTCCTCTCCCGGAGCCTGCGGGAGGACCTGCGCCTCATCCGCGCGCGGGCCGGGGAGCTCGAGACCTTCCTCAGCGCGCCCGTCCCGGAGCCCGAGCTCTTCACGCGCATCCGCCGGGCCTACACCACCACCACCTCCTCCTCCTCCTCCAGGACGCGCCTGGACCTGTCGGCCATAGGGAAGGCGTTCGAGTCCGAGGTGGGGAGGGGGTGGGGCGCCAAGGCCGGCTGGAGGTGGGAGGAGCAGGACGCCGGGGAGTGGGAGCCCATTCGGGCCGTCAAGGCGCGCCTCAGGGACCTCGACCGCAGGCGACAGGACCAGGCCTCCGACGTGCTCCACAAGGTCAAGCTCAGCTTGGTAAGCTTCCAGACACCCACCAGCGCTACTAGCATACTTACTGCGGATGTGAACTGCAGCCTTGCCGTTTGAGTTGCATCCACACAGGGAAGCAGCACTCGCCAATTCCAACACGGCGAGCTATCTCTGCTTTTTCAGTTCTCGAAAACTTTCGGGCTGATTGGGTTCTGAAATTTTAGCTTCATGTTAACGAAATTTGGGCCAATTTTGTCGTTTGCTTGTGTCCAACATCGAGTTTCCCCGTGATGTCGAGGAAGCATTCAGCGGTGTCATCTAACAAGCTTGAGCCGAGTTGTTCACAATACATCCTTAGCTTATCTGAACTCTGAAGTTATAGTTCTTACGGTTCATTGTTGTACTTGCAAGTTTGAAAAGCGAGGTGTAAAATCGCAATATGTTCGAGTCTAAGAATAATAATAGAGCTAGGGGATGAATTTTATGTAGGTCGATGCCATGCCTGTTCTTAGTTAATCTGAACACATTGAATTCAAATACCATCTACTTGCTAGTCTAAATAATGCAAGGCTAGTGCTGTAACAAACCCCAAGTTAATGAAGATTCTCACTAGTGGTGCAGTAAGCTCACCCAGTTTTGGGGTTTTCATGTTAGATTAAGTGTAAATAATGGAACCTTTAGTATTTTAAAGTCGAAATGATGATCTGGAACCAAAATTAAAATTCAGGGCACCAGAATCATCGCAGGATACCTCACATGTTAATTGTTCTGTGTGGTGTGAATGATGCATTAAAATTTTACCTAGAAGTCTGCATTTGAAATTGTACGTTTATTATTATCTGCAAAGTTACACAATTCGAGTTTGCCTTGCAATGCATTTATCTTAAATAAGCGTGTTCTGCGATTTACTTATTGCAGCTTGCTCTAGCAAATATTCTACTGATTGTCGTTGAGTACCTATATATGAGACTATCAGTGCACTAAAATGATGTACCATTGTGATTCCTATTGCAGAAATCTATGAGCTTTGCATCTCAAGCATCTGAGGTTAGTTATCTAGTTTCATATCATGTTGCCTTGTGCATTCGAGCATTACCTTTTTGTGCATATGTTAGTATCTTTTTACCAGCATTGATGAATCTAATTTTCTGTATAAATACCTACAACTGCAAGAGATGTTTTCTGAAGAACAATATTAATTGTGACATTTGCTGCCTTCAGTTCATTCCTCATGTATCATGTGTGTATTACTAACTATGGGAATTGGCAGAAATGTTCCTGTTTCCAGAATAAATGTCAAATACGGCTGTACAATCTGGGGAACAATAAATCCTTGGGTGTCCTTACAAAAAATTACAAACCCTTACATGCCCCTAGACCCACTTGACAGAGATACTCAGTTTTCTTCCTACTTAATTAAGTTTATAACAAATTGCTTTCTCGTCAATAAGAAGTGAGACTTTAATAGAGATCGACACGTGCCAGGAGCCAATAGTGCCATAGAATCTATGCCCTCTTGAGTGTCACCCTCATGGCCTTCCTCTTGCGATCTCTTTGTCCTACAGACACACTATAGTCTCTTGAGCATTTTGTCTCATGAGATCCACTAGTTTTTCTTTTATTTGCATTGTTTACTTAATTCTACTCAATAAAGTAAGAGTGTATGGAACATAATCTCTTGAGCACTATGGAACCTAATCTAGTCAGAATTTATGCCATTGTAACGCTATGAAACATCGCGGAGTGTAGGTGTGTCGGCTGATGCCATGCCAGATCAAAATAGATTTTATGAGTCTTGACTCCTGGCATGCGTCCACATTCATCAAAGTCTCTCTTCTTATGCGGGAGAAAGGTTGAAAACCGGGTACTACTATGGAAAATAGATTTCATGTGTCCTTCAATTCTTCGTATTTTTACTATATGTCCTCTTGAGTGCCACTGTCATGGCCTTCCTATGGGGATCTCTTTGTCCTACCAGACATCTCTTGAGCGTATTTGCTCATGGGATCCACTAGTTTTTCTTCTAATTGCATCTTCTACTTAAGTATACTATGAGTACTGCTAAAACAATCCAGTTTCATGGGCCTTAGTTTTCTGAGTCCTAGGCACCATGTCCTCTTGAGTGTCCCTCCTTTGTGGAGGTTGTACCCGTGTTGTCTTGGACAGAGATCCAGTGCCTCGCTATAGGCAAGGCACAGAGCGCCTGAGGCACAAGATCCACCGGCCATCCCCATCCAACGGCCCAAAACAGTCAACGAGAAATTGACCAGCTTCTTCCTCTGTACCTCACGCGCGCAAGGAAATCGAGTGCCTCGCTGCTGGTTCCATCCCGCCCGTCGCGGAGCTGCATGAGGGGTTCCCGTCAGGGCGCCGCGGGGAAGGGAGACGAGCCGCTCTGGCTGCTCCTCCAGGGTGAGCTCCGGCTGCGTCCGCCTGCCCTCCGGCGTCTGTCTCCCGCCATTCGGCGGCTGGCTCTGCCCTCCGCTCCGGCTCCGTCCGCCTGCCCTCCGGCGGCTGCCTCCGCCCCTTCCGACGGCCCCTCCGACGACCTCCTATGTGCCCCCCCTCCGCCGTCCTACTAAGCTCCCTCTGATGGCCCGGTCCGATTGCCACGGGCGCCCTGGAGCTGGCAGCAGGGAGGCAGCCGGACATGTCTGCATAGGGCTGAACTAGGGCTCGTCGGAAATCTTCACAGCGGGGACGAGGAGCTCGTCGGAGCGGGCCGGGGAGGAGAAGGCCGTGGGGGCGGAGGGGTTTGCCGGCGCCGTTTATCCGGTGGCCGCCGCCGGAGATCCCATGGCTCCCTTTCCCACGGCGGCGACGGCGGCAAAGCTCTCCACGGCAGTTCCACCCGCGAGGCGTTCCCTTCCCGCGATGATTTTCGCTCTAGCGCGTGAGGAACAGAGGAAGAAGTTGGTCCAATCTCGAGTTGACCGCTCCTGTCCATTGGATGGGAATGGATGGTGGATGTTGGGCCCGGAGGCACAGCGTGCCTTGCCTTAGGCGAGGCACTGGATCTCTGTCCGTTGTCTTCCTGTTCAATGAAATGAAACGCAAACTCTTTTGCGTTTTCTCGAAAAAAAGAGTCCTAGGCACCATGTCCCATAATGAAGCTTATTCTAGCTCAATGATTTAGCACCATTCACATGAGAAGTCTGCATGCATTCAGACATTGGATTTCATGTCTGTCTAGTGATCAGCTACCTGTTTCTGCTTTTTACATATCTTAATTAGTATTGATTCAACGCAGGAAGTTCCACCACTGGATTTAAACGAACTCCTTGCATATTTTCTAAAGCAATCTGGACCACTGTTTGACCAACTTGGCATTAAAAGAGGTATGGGCATGATTTTAGTTACAGATCTCGAGTCTGCAGAATTTTGGAACATATTCGTGTGAGCTTGTGCTGTACTTATTTTTCTTTGTTGTGTGGAATAGATGTGTGTGACAAGTTAGTGGAGTCTCTATGCAGCAAGCGCAAGGACCACTCTGCATATGAGCTGCTGTCAACTAGTGAACGATCTTCATTCAGAAATGATAATGGTTGTGATGAGCTTGACCTAAGAATAGCTAGCGTCCTACAAAGTACAGGACATAATTACGAAGGCGGATTTTGGGATGATGGACAAAAGTATGATACAGCTGACAAGAGACATGTTGCCATAGTCACTACGGCCAGTCTTCCCTGGATGACGGGAACGGCTGTAAACCCTTTGTTTCGAGCTGCATACTTGGCTAAATCTTCCAAGCAATATGTAACCTTAATGGTGCCATGGCTTTGCAAGTCAGATCAAGAGCTCGTCTATCCCAATAATATGACTTTTAGTTCTCCAGAAGACCAAGAAACTTATATAAGGGATTGGCTGGAGGAAAGAGTTGGATTTAAAACCGACTTCAAAATATCATTCTACCCTGGAAAGGTAGGGTTCCTCTTTCAGCCCAGTATGTCAAATGCCATGTGTATTAGTTGTCTAATCATTATTTTCTAATAACTGCAGTTTCAAAAAGAAAGGAGAAGTATAATTCCTGCCGGGGACACTTCACAATTTATACCATCAAAGGAAGCCGACATTGCAATTCTGGAAGAACCTGAACACCTGAACTGGTACCATCATGGAAAGCGCTGGACTGACAAATTTAATCATGTTGTTGGTGTTGTGCATACTAATTACTTAGAGTATATCAAGAGAGAGAAGAATGGTGCTATTCAAGCTTTTTTTGTCAAGCACATTAACAACCTTATTGCCAGAGCTTATTGCCATAAGGTACGGTGTTCGTTGCAGTGTTCGATTGTGCACAGTTAACTCTTCTTCATATACATGTATTCAGTTTAACTATGTGATAGGTTGTTTTTCTTTTCCAAGCTGATGGTATCAATATGATGTAGGTTTTGCGACTATCAGGAGCTACTCAAGATCTAGCTAGGTCCATGATCTGCAATGTACATGGTGTTAATCCCAAATTTCTGGAGGTTGGGGAGAGAATAGCATCGGAGATGGAGTCTGGCCAGCAGTCCATGTCCAAAGGAGCTTATTTTCTGGGGAAGATGGTGTGGGCCAAAGGCTACAGAGAACTGATAGATCTGCTTGCGAAGCACAAGACCGATTTGGATGGCTTCAAACTGGATGTCTATGGAAATGGTGAAGATTCACTTGAAGTGCAATCAGCTGCCAAGAAGTTGGATTTAAATCTTAATTTCCACAAAGGCCGGGATCATGCAGATGGTTCTCTTCATGGGTACAGACACGAACCATCCTGCTTGGAATGCCTTGTGTATCTTTGATGTCATTGATCTGAATGTTTCTCCTGATCTTTTTCCAGGTACAAAGTTTTCGTAAACCCAAGCATTAGTGATGTCCTCTGCACAGCAACTGCTGAGGCGCTAGCCATGGGCAAGTTTGTGGTGTGCGCAGATCACCCATCCAACGATTTCTTCAGGTCATTCCCAAACTGCCTGACATACACCACATCGGAGGACTTCGTCGCCAAAGTGAAGGAAGCAATGACCCGTGATCCCGAGCCCCTCACGCCCGAGCAACGATACAACCTCTCGTGGGAGGCTGCGACCCAGAGGTTTATGGAGCACTCCGAGCTGGACAAGGTCCTCAGCAGCAACAACGACTCTGCCAGCACCTCCGGACGCGCTAACAGCGTCGTCGACAGGAAGATGATGAGGAAATCAGCCTTGCTGCCAAACATGTCAGACATCGTAGACGGTGGGCTGGCCTTTGCCCACTACTGTTTCACGGGCAACGAGCTCCTCAGGCTGTCGACCGGGGCGGTACCCGGGACCCTCAATTACAACAAGCAACATAGCTCGGATCTGCACCTGCTGCCCCCTCAGGTACAGAATCCTATATACGGCTGGTAGAGACACAGCCCACTGCTGTTAGTAGTACATAGATAGGTCTGTAATCTGTGACACTAATTCTTCTTTCTTCCTCCTCTCCCTGATGCCAAAAGCAGCCTTGTTCATTATTATCATTACAAAACTACAAACTACTTGTAGCAAGCATTAGAGATAAAGAGTTTCGGTACCCTTTTTTCACATAGTATCTCTTTCTGGGTGGTACAATACTAGCAATGAGAATCCTATGCCCATGTCCCTGTGTGTACCGCACTGGTGGCACTGTTGCACTCATCTACTGCTCCACTGTTGTCTTCTTATCTATCTACACCTATGTGGTATATGCAGTAGTAGTACCATGATTTCATGGCAGGTAGAGCTTGGAATGTCTGCCTGGTACTACATTGCAATGCATCACTACATGCTGACTGTGGGTTCGGATTGGCTGACTTTGTGAGAGGCAAAGTCAGGTGACTTTGAGTCACTGACATGTGGGGCCTACCTTGTGTGGGGTCCACAAATCAGTGACCCAAAGTCAGCCAAAGTCAGCGAGGAGGAAGTCAGCAAATCTCATCCCCATGCTGTAGATGCACTGTGATCACCGAGTCACTGAGATAGACGGGTCCCTGGTAAATGCCACGTCATCCCTGCCTACTACTCTTATCAGCATGTGCTGGCGTGGCCCCACCGCCGCACCTGGGTAGGTAGGCAGGTAGGTTGGTACCCCATGCTGGCAGGCAGCTCTGGGCCTCTGATGGGTGGGCCTTGTGGCCACTACTTGTACGGTAGTACCGTGCTCTAGTATCTGCAAATTGCAATGGTTTGTTTTCGGATTTAGAGTGGTGACCTGCTGCTACTCTGTGGCCGTGAGGACCATATGCAGTTTAGTGCGGCACATTGTGGTGGAGAATTCGTGTCAGCCATTATGAGACTGGACGAGTGGTGGGCGCAGCAGCCCCCAGCTCTGGCTCTGAATTCTGAATGTGCTCGTACAGTGGAGCCAAATCCAGGGACAGGATTAGGATCGTCCCTCGCATCAGACGTGGAATAATTCTTAGTGGATGTAGAACGGTAAGCTAGGGGTTGGGTAAGCTAGGGGTTGGGGGAAGCCCCTCAGAGCATCTCCAAGCGGAGGCCCCAAATTCGACCCCTACGCGTCTGCGGACACCGACCGGACAACCCCAAAACTAGTGTCCTACAACCACAATGTTCAAATATTGACACTCAAATACATGCAAGCCATGCACGTCCATCATAGAGGTAGTTTTGATGTCTAAATAAATAGTTCACATCACGTTATTACAACATAATTGTATCTAAACAGATAAAAGTAGCCGGACATAAAAGTTCACATTATTCGGACACAAATCATTGCAACTTAAAATTCACTCCTTCCCCATGAAGACATACATATGCTCCACCAGATCATTGAGTAGTTGGATGTGCGCTACTTCATCTCGAAGTTGTCGATGCATCTCAAGGAATTGCATGACATGCTCCGCTTCTTGTTCAGGTAGCTGGACATGTTCTCCAGGCTTCTCAAAATCAGTGCGAGCTGCCCCTTCTCCCTCATCCTCCACAATCATGTTGTGCAAAATTACACAACAAGTCATGACCTGCCATAGAACCTCCGGATCCCACATTATTGCGGCTCCACGGACTATGCCCCAACGAGCTTGCAACACACCAAATGCCCTCTCGACATCTTTCCTAACAGCCTCCTGTGCAGCTGCAAATCCACATTTTTTGGGACCAGTGGGATTACTGATAGTCTTCACAAAATCCGCCCACTGAGGATATATACCATCTGCAAGATAGTATCCCATGGTGTAGTCGTGTCCGTTGACGGTGTAGTTGCATGGTGGAGCTTCCCCATCACAGAGCCTCTTGAACAGGGGAGAGCGCTGAAGCACATTGATGTCGTTGTGAGAACCAGGCATGCCAAAAAAAGCATGCCAAATCCACAAGTCTTGAGATGCCACGGGTTCAAGTACAATAGTGGCCTCCTTGCTGTGACCTTGGTATTGCCCACGCAATCCCGTTGGACAGTTTTTCCATTGCCAATGCATGCAATCTACTGAACCTAGCATACCAGGAAATCCTCTTGCTTCTCCTAGGGCCAATAGCCTTGCGGTGTCCTCAGCATTAGGTTCTCTCAGATATTTTGGCACAAACACCTTCACGACGGCATATGCAAAGTGCTCCATAGCCTCGATACATGTACTCTCTCCCATCCGGACATACTCGTCTATGGCATCCGCGGCTTTTCCATACGCAAGCATTCTCAAAGCAGCGGTGCATTTCTGCATAGGAGAGAAGGATAGTTTTCCGCAGCAATCATACTTCAACTTGAAATAGTCATCATACTTTGTTACTTTCTCTTGTATGTGCTCGAATAGTCTTGAGCTCATCCGGAACCGACGTCGGAAAAATCCCTCATGAAAGACCGGCTTCGGACGCTTGAAGTAATCGTCATATAGATCTCGAGCGCCTTTGAGCCTGTCACGGTCCACGGTGATCCGCCCGTTAATTGATCCCTTGAAGTTGAGAACATGCTCCTCCTTCTTCTCCATTTCCTCTTGAATGCTCATCATGGACATGGCGGCCTCCTCGTCTCCGTCGTCAAACATCTCTTCATCACTGGACCCGTCGATGAACTCCTTGTAAACCAACTCATCCATGGCCGACTAATCATACTCGTCGGACGAAGAATCCATGGCTACATGCATGAACACTTAATCAAAATCCGGTGCCGGCATTTACACAAACACTATGAGAGCGAGGTGGAGGTCGGGCGATGCTAAACGTACCGGGAGCGGACCTCCGGCGACCGCAGGGACTTGGCCGCAGACGCTGTGACTTGGGGGCGGGGGCGGCGGCGGCGGTCAGTCGCCGGCGGCGGAGCAGAGTGGTGCGGCCAAACTGGACAGAGCGGAGGAGGAAGAGGAAGAAGCAAGGTTTCCGTCCGATTTAAGGGAAAAATTGGGTAGGCCCGCATTGCCAGGTCCGACGTGGCGGACGCGTCCGGGCGCGTCCGGGCGGCGCCAAACCCGCCCTACATATGGGCTGGCTTTGGGGTGTGCCGGACCGCCCAGACGTTTGGGCTGACCATAGGGGGTGCGGTTGGGTGGAGGTTTTTGGGCCAAAAGCTGTCCGGGCTGTCTGCCCGGGCGTTTGGGGGCTCCGCTTGGAGATGCTCTCACGCATCGATACGTGGGGTTTCGGTTGTATATATATGGGCAGAAGCCAAGAGTCCTAGTACAATACATCTAGGTTACAACATATACAAACTACGTATATACATACGCTAACCCCCCCCCCCCCCCGCGGCAGTCGCAGGAGGACGTTCTCGGACGCAAAGGCTGGACCGAAAATCAAGAAAGAGTTGGGTCGGCAGTCCCTTGGTCATAACATCAGCAAACTGGAGAGCAGATGGTACATGCAGAACACGAGCTTCGCCGAGAGAAACTTTCTCACGAACGAAATGGATGTCAATCTCAATGTGCTTCATCGACGATGCTGAACTGGATTGCATGGCATGTATATGGCGGAGACATTGTCACAGTAGACAAGCGTAGCAGAACGGAGAGGTCGATGAAGTTCCTGCAGCAGTTGACGAAGCCAACAGCACCCAGCAACAGCGTGGGCGACAGCACGGTACTCAGCTTCTGCACTGGAACGAGACACGGTGGTTTGTATTTTCGAGGACCACGAAATCAAACTATCACCGTAGTAGACACGGTAGCCAGATGTTGAGCGTCGAGTGTCAGGACAGCCAGCCCAATCAGCACCAGAATAGGCAGTCAAGCCAGTCGAAGAAGAAGCACATAGGTGAAGGCCGAGATCCAGAGTGCCACGGACATAACGAAGAACACGCTTCACCATGGCAAGATGAGGCTGTCGAGGAGCATGCATCTGGAGACAAATCTGTTGAACCGCATATGATAGATCCGGACGCGTCAGTGTGAGGTACTGAAGAGCACCTCCAAGGCTCCTGTATTCCATAGCATCGGAGAGAAGCTCACCATCAGTGTCAAAGAGCTTAGCGTGAGTATCAACTGGGGTCGAAGTAGGGTGATAGTCAGCCATTCCAGCCCGCTATAGAATCTCGATGACATACTGTCGCTGGGACAGGAACAGACTATCAGAGGATCTGCTCACAGCGATGCCGAGGAAGAAGTGCAACTCGCCGAGATTAGTCATGGCAAACTCGCTGTGTAGCCTGGCTAGGAGACGCTGCAGGAAAACTGTGGAGGATGCAGTAACAATTATATCGTCGACATATAAGAGCAAGTAAGCGGTGTCAGGTCCGGAGCGCAGAACGAACAGCGAGGTGTCGGTGACGGAGGCAACAAATCCCAGTGTAGCCAGATAAGCAGCAAACCGTTGGTACCAGGCACGGGGAGCTTGCTTTAATCCATAAAGAGACTTGTGAAGCCGACACACATGATCCGGCTTAGACGCATCAACAAATTCGGGTGGCTGCTGACAGTACAGAACTTCATCAAGATAGTCATTGAGAAAAGCATTCTTGGCATCGAGTTGATGGATCGGCCAGGAGCTAGAGATGGCAATGTGAAGAACCAGTCTGATCGTAGCAGGCTTGACAACAGGGCTGAAAGTCTCATCATAGTCGATGCCTGGACGCTGATAGAATCCACGAACAACCCAGCGGGCCTTGTACCGAGCGAGAGTCCCATCAGAGTGGAATTTATGCCCAAAAATCCACTTTCCAGTCACGACATTCGCCCGAGGTGGACGAGGAACGAGGGACCAGGTCTTGTTGTCAAGAAGAGCCTGATGTTCATCTGCCATTGCCTGCGCCAGTAGGAGCTTTGCATGACCAGACGAAACATAGAGGGCACCGGAGCGATGGTGTTGTCCACAACTGAGAGATTTAGCCGATCAACCGGTCGAACGCGACGACCAGTCTGCATGGTCGTGGGAGCCAGAGTGGTGGACGGAGGGGGTGCAGAGGGCGCACCAGTCGAAGCAGCAGACGCACGAGACCGAGTCGAGGTAGACCGTGCGGAGGCGCGTCGCGCTGCCGTGGCAGGAATTTGTGGCGCGGCAGGAGCAGGGGCCGCGGCAGAGAATCGTGCCGCGGCAGGAGAAGGAGCCGTGGCAGAAAATCGTGCCGCTGCAGGCTCGCTGGGCTTGCGGCGGTCATGTGATGATCTGCAGCTAGCGGGTGGTGATCCTCGGCGTAGCAGCAGTTGGTGGGGCCACGCACGCTGGTGGGTCCCACAGGTCGGTGAATAGGAAATCCAGGCGCCGTGGCGAGGAGGGCGTGGGAGAGCCCCGTGCCTGAGCTGCGAGCTGAAACGAAAAAACATCCTCGTCGAAAACAACATGTCTTGAGATTATAATTTTCCCTGAAGTAGGATCATAGCAGCGATAACCACGGTGTTGCGAGGGATAGCCAAGGAAAACACACGGACAGACCGAGGGCTGACCTTGTGTTTAGCCGTGGAAACAACATTAGGAAAGCATAGACAGCCGAAAACACGCAAGGAGTCGTATGGTGGTGAACGATCATGAAGGCGCGTATAGGGAGGGTATGAGCGAGCAAATTGCTTTGCAAGGACGTCTATTGATGAGGTAGGTGGCAGTGGCAAGAGCTTCGGCCCAAAAAGTGTCAGGAAGATGAGCCTGAAACATGAGAGTGCGCATAGTGTCGTTAATTGTTCTAATGGCGCGCTCGGACTTGCCGTTATGTTGAGAGGTGTACGGGCCCGAGAGACGGAAAGTCGTGCCATTATCAGTCTGAAGGGAGCGTATGGTGGTGCCAAATTGAGTTTGAACATAAGCGGTTTTTTTTGCAAGGGTGGCATGCACACAAGATTTCTGACGCAAGGGAAAGGTCCAATAAAAGTGAGAATAGTCATCGACAATAACAAGGTAGTATTAAAAACCAGAATTACTAATAATTGGAGAGGTTCACAAATCACAATGTATCAACTCAAACTTAGCACTAGACGCAGAAGTAGACAAACTAAAGGGTAGACGCACATGTTTGCCAAGTTGACAGGCATGACATACACTGGAGCGCCTAAGTTTATTACACTATTAGGGAAAATCTCTTAAGAACCGACATAGCATCTTGACCAGGGTGTCCAAGTCTTCGGTGCCATAGATCAGCAGTGGTGGTGGCGAGCATGGCGACACGTGGTGCACGATGAGGGGTGCCAGGAAACTTGTAGAGATCCCCTTCACTATGGCAGCGAAGGATCACGCGACGAGTCTTCGGGTCCTTCACGGAAAAACCAAAAGCGTAAAATTCGACCGAACAGAAATTGTCTAGTAAATTTACGAATGGAAAGTAAATTTCTAATTAAGTGTGGAACAAGTAGGACATGGTTGAGTTTAAAACGATGACCAGATGGAGATTGAAAGAAGGTGTGGCCGGAGGAAGATATGGGCATGGAGGTGCCGTTTCCTACCGTGACAAAGTGTGGACGAGAAAGAGGGGCAGAGAACAAGATGTTACCCTCGTCGTTCGTCATGTGGGAGGTGGCGCCCGAGTCCATGACCCAGCCACCCTGCTGGTAGAGGTTGTTGAGGGCGGCGATCAGACCGGCGTTGTCCCACGCCGGCGAGTTGGAGGTCGACGGCCGGGCCCGACTGGTAGAGCGGGGCGAACATGGTGGCGTACGCCTGTGGGCGCGGGCCGATGATGCCGGGAGCGGGCGAGGGGTGGCGCCACTGACCCGAGCTCGACGCACCAGGAGAGAAGCACACCCACTGGCCGGACGGAGCAGGGCTCGCGGTGCGCGGGGAGGAGACGCCTGGCTTGCCGTCGTTCTTGTTCTTCCTCTTCGGAGGAGGAGGCACGGCGGAGGTCGAGGACTCGCCACGACAGGCTGTGCCGTTGCACACCGGAGCGGGGGCACGCGCCTGAGCGACAAGAGCGGTGGAGGCGGCGTTGGTGGCCGCGTTCGCCTGCTGCATCTCCTCCATAAGGAGCTTGCTCCGGGCGCAAATGAAGGTGGGCATCGGATCGGTCATGGAGATGACCGTGGCCGCAAAGGCGAACTAGGGCCGAGACCGCGCAAGGTGTTGAGGACGAGGGCGCACGCGGAGACGGGCGAGTCGTTGTCGGCGAGCGCGTCCGAGAGCTGTTTCTGGCGACGGCAGTAATCGGTGATCGAAGACGTGCCTTGTACGAGCTGACGGAAGTCGTTGTCGAGGTAGATCGCCTTGCTGGCCTTGTTGGCGGAGAAGAGGTCGAGGATGGCGAGCCACAGCTGGCGAGCCGTCTGATCGCGGGCAAGCACCATGTCGGCGACGTCCTCATGGATGGCCGAGTGGAGGTGGTTAAGGACGGTGTAGTCGTCCGCCTTCCAGGCCGCGTCGGTGAAGGCAGCGGGGGTGGTGCCGTCAACGTGGCCGATGAGACCGGCGCGACCAAGGGAAGCCTTGAGGTAGATGCTCCACTTGGTGTAGTTGGCGGCGTCGAGGTTGAGCACCACGGGCGCGACCACCGTGTGGTATGCCACCGGTGGAGGGCACGATGGCTCCAGAGGAGGAGTCGATGACGCTCGGAGTGGTGGCCATGGAGGCAGCGGCTAGGGTTAGAAGTCGGCGGCTAGGGTTTGGATCGGTTATCAAATTTGATACCATGTAGAACGGTAAGCTAGGGTTTAGGGGAAGCCTCTCACGCATCAATACGTGGGGTTCCTGTTGTATATATATGGGCAGAAGCCAAGAGTCCTAGTACAATACATACGCTAACAGTGGAGCTTTGGTGTTCAAATTTGAACTTGTGAAATCAAAATGAACTGTTTCATGTGAAATCCTGCCTGGAGGCAAGAGTTTCCCTCCCTGTGTTATCCTTGCTGTGCCTTGTGCGCAGTTATTCGTTCCTCCACTTGTCCATCTGCAGACAGGAGCCGGATTTGCTGGGATCGATCCCTGAACTGACCTCACATTTGTCGCTCCAATTCTCTCGGCATCATCACCTCCACCGTGCTAGTATGACATGCTACTGTGGCCGGGGTTAGGGTTTCTGATTGTACCATGTAGGAGGTGTGACGACGGCAGCTCACATGACCATGATTAGCTCCGTTGTGGAGCCTAGCGGCGAAACAATGAGTAGCTCCGCGACCGGATGGGATGGCATTGGACGGATGGGAGGCCGTGGTTATCTTCTTCCCTCGAGCTCCTCCTGGTATGGTAGCCATTTTTTTACAGCCATGGGCAATGCTAAAGCTTTGCCTTTCTACCAATGTGCGTGTAGAAAGTAGAGGAATACTACAGCTGCTCCAGATTACTGCTACCGCGCGCGGCTGCCTTTGCTTTGGTTCGACGTTTCTGTCTGAATCTCCACTGTTTGGAGGTTCAGGCTGGCGACTGTGCGCTGCCCTGGCCGAAATGGATCATAGTGACGACAGGGAATAAAAACTGTACTGTAAAACGTACACGTAGCCGCGGCTAGCTGCTCCCTCCGTTCCAATTGACTGACACAGATACACCCACTTGTGGTGCATAGCAAGTCAATTAAATTAGAACGGAGTGAGTACCAACCACGCCCAAAGCTCGTCGTCGCCGCCTTTCTTGCCCTCCATGATTACGGCTTTAATCGATGAGAAGCGGGTAGGGTATCAATCATCGAAACGGAACGGTGACAGAAACGGCGTGGGAAGGCGACACGTCTTCGGAGCACCACACTTGCTGGGCACATGCGGAATGGATCCCCTGTGCAGCCAGTGCAACCGTGTAGGAGAATTGCAGCGGTTTCGCTTCCGCTCTTTGGATGAAATTCTGTGTACACATTTTTAAGTGGCCAACTGACGTTTGGCGCATCTTCTCCTTCCCAATAGTTTGAGTTTTTCGTTTGGCGCGTGAATCCGGGTCCAAAATGCAGGAGGAATTAATTACATTTTAGCATCATAACTAGGGCTAGATTAACGAGTTAGTGCCTGAGTTTTCGGCGAGCCGTTACAAATTGCACAAATTTTTGGTTGATCTCAATATAACAGAAAACCTGACAAGCTGGACCCACACGTCAGCTGGTGGAGCCCGCCCGTTAGGGTTGAATTTTGTCAACCCCAGCTCGGAGGGGGCGACATCGACGTCGACAACTACATGGGGAGCATGGCGACGTGGAGGAGTGACTCAGGACGCGAGGCTCTTCAAGCTTCGCCAGCTTCCTGGAGTCGCGAGGGAGCTCCAGGAACCTACGAGCAAGGCAGGGCAACGTCATTGAGGGGATTAACGCAGCCGCGGCCGGAGCCGGAGTTGGGGAAGACGACCGCCACACCGACGATTAGAGGAGAAGTGGCTTCATTCCTTCCACGGGTACTATTAGGACGACGAGGCGGAGCTAACAAACACGAAAATGGAACTCGGAGAGGCCACGACGACAAGGAGCACGATGTCAATGGTGGCGCGCTCTGGGACGTTGACCGCGTTGTTAGCGCACATGGCACAACGAGCTTCCCGAGCAGCCCAGAGGCCCCGCCGCGTCCTTCTCTTCCTCCTCGTGGAGTAGCTCTTGCTGGGGCAGCCTGAATCGACGCCGCGTGTATGTCTTCCTTCTCTCTGATCAAGCGCAGCCGCACTCGATTCACTGATCCCGCCACTCCTCGGTCGTCTCCGACCCCCTCAATGTCGTCAGGGTGAGCAACTGGCCAATTTGCGCTATTTTCCACGCTCGCGCACTTCCTGTAGCCGCTTCCCGTCGTGTCCCACTGTGCGCCGCCGCTCGGGGACGTCGTCGGAGCTCCTCTGGCTACCATATGGTTCTTTAGCACCTCCAATAGGTGTTGCTCCGCCACTCCGGAGCTGGGTTGACCAAATTCAACCTTGATAGGCGGGCCCCACCAGCTGACGCATGGGTCCAATCTGTCAGGTTTGCTGTTAAATTGAGATCAACCAAAATTTGTGCAATTTCTAATGGTTTGCCCCAAAACTAGCACATGTGAGCAAAATTTAACACGCACTAACTCGTTAACCTAACCCCACAACTGTAGTACCAAAATGTAATTTCCTCAAAATGCAGAATGTGAGCTGAACATCCATAAATGGTGACTGGCCATCAAAGCTATACTTGAGTCCTAGTTTGGACGCCGCATGCCACCCCAACCACACCGAATGACAACCACAATATAATCCAAATCGTGTTAAGGAAAAGGAGAGAGTGGAAGGCAATATCGCCATCAGATTCTGGTGGGGGCCGGCGAGGGCAAAACAGCAAAGCAGCCTTCAAATCGAAAAGGAAAAGGGTATAAAAAAGGGTATAGTGGCAGTACTCTGTCTATGGCTAGGTTTAGCATTATTTGCAAGAGACCAGGGTCAAGATTCTCATGCAGATCATGTCCCGTAGTGGGTTGTTGGTGGTGGTGGCGCTGCATTACCTCTTGCCCAGGGCACCCCGGGAGATGGCTGCTCGATCGTCGTCATCCATGTCCTTGTGCCGTTTTCGTGCTATACTCGTGTCACTCTCGTCCCATGCCTCATGGAAGGCCTGGGTGACGTTCTCTAGCCATGACCATTCACTAGATGGTGAAATATGTGGATAAATCTGTACTGTATTACTGCATTCTTATGATAAGAATGGAGGTCTGATTGAGCTTCTTTTTCTTCTAGCGATTGATCTTCTTTCGTTATGTGTTTCCTTGTTCCTGTGAGAACGATTCATGATTGAACATCTAGAAGTACGTACTTTTCCCACATCAGAAAGAGGAGGAAGAAGGGAGCGATCACTATGCAAGTTTCCACTATTTTTTCTTCTCCACTAATCTTGGATTCGATTAGGTAATCTCTTACTATTAACAAATAAGTGGCCCATGTTCAACAATGGATGCATTGCTTTCGTTCTGCGACTTCCAAGCAAACGATAGAAATCCGGAGCTTAGCTGATTGCTTGATAGCTATATATGAAGAAAAGGTAGGTAGGGTTGCTTAGTTTATCCAAATTTCTTGTCCTAATTAAGCCCTTTAGGTTTATGACTGAACGGAAAGCAAACCAAGACTTGAACCGATCGATGTTGGCGACTTGGTGTAACATGCATCTTTCACACGTGTTAGGGAGTTGGACCGGTCAAGAGCTAAAAGGTTCTCTATCTTTAAGCTCTAACATCATACTTAAAGGGCATGCTTCCTTAGATTATCGATAAATTTTGAACAGAACGTTCTTACACATTTATTTTCAGCTACTCTTGCAACTCTTGCAATATGAACACATCATATTCTTGTAAATAGCTCGGTTGTCACATGGAAGGACAACATACTTTTGCAGCTCCGCCACTATATATGAAGTATGAACACATCATATCTTGCAAATAGCTCGGTTGTCACATGCAAGGACAACAAAGATTCTTCAATAACTAAGGCCAAACCTTTTCTCAAAGGAATAACAAGATCGAAGATCTCATCTTGCGAAAAAGCTAGAAAGAGAGTGTTGCTACAAAAAGTAACAAATTCACAAATAATGGCTGACAGGTAGGCGAGCACACGTTGTGCTGAGAGCCCACCTAGCAGTGATTGTAATTACGCTTTATCTAACAGCTGACATGCACTCCAACTAATAATCATGAGACTGAAAAAAAGGAATAATAGGAGTTAACATGCTTATTTAGTTTTTTTTGAAATATATTAAGCATCCATTTAACCTAAGCCAACTACATAAAATGAAAAATATTTTCGCTAAGCAAAAGACAGCCTCTGGCATCTGAATGGCTTAGCCTTTGCTTTCCCTCTTCTTTATATAAAACAATACTATATCTTTTTAAATTTGCCAAACTACCCTACCACCTCCTAAAAAGCATACACGACCACATAATTTGTGGGACTCCATGCCCTCCTTTTGAAGAGGTCCATATTGGCATCATTACAAAGCTTCAAAATGCAAAGGATATATTTGATTGTACCACAAAGTAACTGAATATTGTTTTGTGTTTTTGAGACATTCCTATTGCTACATGTTTTTCTATGTTATCTTCATTGTCTTGTCTGTAAGAACTTTTAGCGGTTGTAAAAAGCGTTGCAAAAAGTTGTAACATGGAGAATTTGACAATGGCATGAAAAACAAAGTATTTAGGAATTGATGAATGAACTCACATCAGTCCCAATGAAAGATAAGAGTAACTTAATTAACCAACATGATGATGTATATGCCTCCAGCTAACATGGGACAAATATGAAGCGACACTACCCATTGTGTAACTAGCACATGATCATTGAAATATTTAGTTAAAATGCAATAGGTTTAGAGAGACTTTCCACTTTTGTAATGTGGTAATTAACCAAAATTATCTAGTGCGAACCTAGCACCCTATTACAAATACATGGTGGTGCAAAGTGGATTCAAGTGGTTGGTCACCGTATCAGGTTGTCGTTTTCTAGCTTGATGTTACTTGGTCTAGACAAACTCGTAGAGAGGATGTTACGAAAGAGACATCCCATCGTGACATATGCATCAAGTTTCAACTTCAGATTCTTCTTCTACACTAGAAGGATACTATGTATCCAGAATATCGATAGTGATATAACTACTCCCTAGTCATATATACGGCGGTTGTCGTAAGTGTAGAGGAATAAGGCGTAGTCAGGGTCTCCTCTCTTTCTCCCCCGCGCGCCCGTCGCCCCTCTGCGGCGGCGGCGCGCCCGACCGCTCCCTCCCGCCTCCCACCCTCCCTCTCCTCTCTCCCCCGTCGCCGCCGCCGGCGAGGGCCGCCGGTGGCAGCGGCTTGCCTCTCCCCACGCTAGGTTAGATGGAGGCGAGGCTCTAGCTCCCTGGCGGCGGTGCTCTTCGGGCGGCGGCGGTTCGGCTCCAGCCGGGTTGCGACGTGACGGCGGCGACGTCCGCAGTGCAGCGGGGCAGCGCAGCGTGGTGGACGGCGGCGTGGGCAGGGCCCTGTGGCCCAGATCGGAGCCCGAAGGGCCCATCTGGGTCGGGAAGGGCCGGCCTTTCTTGCTGTGTGTGCTGCAGCCGGAGGTGAGGTAGTCAGTGTTGGGGGCAGCGGCGACGGCGGCCGGCTTGTTGCAGCGTGGCTGTGGGCTTTACGGGCCCGATCTGGGCCCGACCGGACCTATTAGGACTGGTGTGCCCCTGCGGGGGCTTTACAGGCCCGCTGGGCTCGGCCGGACCTGACGGGGACTGGTGTGCTCTGCGGCCGCGTCCGGTCGACTACCGTCCTCGACGGTGGAGGTTGTTCTCTCCCGCGCGGCCGCGGTATTGCTACCCCGGTACAAGCTACTCCTCACCTTCGTCGCACATGCCTCGTGACGATTGCGTCGGTGTGACGACGTCGGTGGCTTCGTAACCGTTTTGGCGCATGTTGGCGGGCGGCTTGCCTCGTGGTGTCGAGGCTCGTCCTCGCGGGGCTCCTGTACTACGGATTGTCCGGGGTTGTGGATGGGTTTTTCGGGAGAAATCCTTGTCGGTTCGTCCGACACCGACGCGGTGCCGCCTTTGGGTGGCATCTTTCCTTCCTGAAGGGTGTCGTGGATACCCTTCATCCACTTCCCTTTGTGCCGGGGGAAACCCTAGATCAGTGCGCTGATCCGGCAGCAGCGTGGGTTTCCTTCTTGAAGGTGCTGCTTGGTACTCGTCGATTCGGCGCTAGGAGCGTGGTGGTACTTCTTCGGAGAGGGCGCAGCGATTGCGGGTCATCATCGTTTAGTCAATCCGCCTATGTCGCTTTTTTCTTTCTTCTTTTTCTTGCCTTTCTTTGGGTGTGTGTTGGCTGTCGCCCCAGCCATGTCTCTCGTTGGTTGTTGGTTGTATCGGTTTTGCTATATTAATATAGCGGGGCTACGGCCTATTTCGTCATAAGGCGTAGTCACCAAATCTTAGATTTGACAAAGATACTCACTCGAGATTGAGCTTGCTGACTCATAGCCAAATCTACATCGTATTCGGTAACATTCTCTTTCAAATATCCCACACAAACCAATTATTGAGCCATCAAGTGGCACTTATAAAACAAAAGAGTTCAAACATTTCTTGAATGTTTTATCTAGGAAAAGTATAATTTTGGATATATGTCACTATCAAGCATCAACCGTATATTAAGGACTTAAGAAGAGCACAATTGCAACAATAATTAATTTTGTATGTGGTACCGGCACAATGGCATGCAGTGCCATGTTGCTTAGTTTCTTTCACAAAACTATTGGAATATGCGGAAGCTGGAGGTGGTGTATATCACATTAATATAATTTTCATAAGTACAATGTGACCACGGGGTTGGTGTTTTCGCTTGTGCATCCACAAAAGATATATACTCCCTCCGTTTTTTAATATAAGATGTTTTAGGTGGTACACATGTTGTCTATATGCACATTAAAATGAGTGAATATGCACACAAAATTGTGTCTACATACATTTATGTGTATGTGCATGTGGATAAAATCTAAAACATCTTATATTAAAAAACGGAGGGAGTAGTTATGATTTCTAACTAAGGAAAACACATGGGTGATCAATGAACTTTCTCAATATAAACATATGGGTGTTCAGTGACCAGCTCGCTCATCCCGACTCTTTTCCTCTTTCTATTTTTATCGGCATTTTGCAGTTGATTCCCTCAGCTTGACTGTACATGCGGCTGGGATGAAATTCCTAGTTTACCCACCGTCGTGTTGAGGGAGTGAATGATGGCGTCTCGGGAGCCGTGAAGGTGTAAAAAGATGGAAAAGAGGGTGGTAAACAAAGAAGCAAAGCACAAGACAACACAAAGCGAGCCCTTCTCTCTCGTCTCGCGGACACACAGTAGAGAAGTGGGAAGCTGAACTGCAGACAGACAGAGAGGGAGAGGGAGAGCAAGCAGCTAGCGACAAAGGATCTCGTCGTCTTCCCGAGGCCGACTGCGGGCGCCTCCCGCTCGCGGACCCTCACAGCCGGGGTCCCCCCGCACGATGGCTGCGCGTGCGCTGGCGGCGAGGAGGGGGAGGGGAGCAGGCTGCGTTCCGGCGGCGGTGAGGAGGGGCGGCGGTCTCCGCGCGAAGCAGGCCGGCCTGGCCAGCTGCCGCGGCGCCTAGACATCGCGGCGCGCCCCGCGACCCCGAGCTCGCCTCCCGCACTCGCTCACTCTTTCGACTCACTGGTGGTTCACTGTCGTTTCTTGCGCCGTCGGCGGCGGCGCCGCTCTCAAAAGCTAGGGTTTTTTTTTGTTCGTGGTGCGGATGGCGGTTGGGGAGGCGCTGCGGCGGCTCTGCGAGGAGATCGGCTGGTCCTACGCCGTCTTCTGGAAGGCCATCGGCGCCGCCGACCCCGTGTAAGCTCCCCTGCTTCCATCTCCAACAGCTTTTTGTGCTGCATCTTCTGTAAGTTTGGATTGGTATGTCTCCGGATTTTGTAATGCTAGTTCGAGAGTATGAAAGATTCAAGTAGCTGTGCTCCTCATTTTGTTAACAATGGTGTCTTTGAGCTGGGAACAGAGGGGATTAGCACTTACATTGAGAGTGTGTACATGTCTTGCAATTTACGTTCTTGTGTTCTGAACTTGGTCCCTGTCATTACTGTTTTTCTTACCTGCATTTTTTCCCCTTGGATATGTTCAGGCATTTGGTGTGGGAGGATGGCTACTGCGGCCACACCCCATGCCTCTCCGGATCTGAGGCTTCTCAAGCTTCGGCCACTGAGCTCGGGTGTGATGCTGCTGTTGACACCATTTGCTCGCTCGTTAGGAAGGTCATGGCCTCGCAGGTTCATATTGTGGGAGAAGGGTAAGCAAAAGCATAGCACTTTCTTCCCCCCTTCACTGTTTTTCCATCGTGTGGTCAGATGCAGTTTCATGGTTCCTTCACCATTGCATTTGGCTGCCGCAAATGAGACAAATGCATTGTTCCTGGTTAGTTGCTCTTTCGATTAATGGGATGTGCTTGTGGATTTTCAGGACCGTGGGCCGTGCTGCGTTCACCGGCAATCATCAATGGATCGTCCATCGTACCGCGGATGATCACGGGCTTTCATCCGAGGTAGTACTTGCTTCCTTGTGAAATGGTACAAGTGCTAACAGATTTCAGGTTTCACTGGTTCAGTTTTGCTGGGACATCATTTAAAGCATCAAGTCAGGGAATTTATATTCTTGCAATAAGTCTTGTGGGGGGACCTTCTGCTTGAACTTTTGGCTTTCAGTGGCTGCAAAATAATGGCACTGGATTTGGTTGTTGTAAATGAGCATTTACATGGGTCGTTATATGCAAAAACATAATACATGTGAATATATTTTATTGTCTTGACTACACCATAATGCTAGTACTTTGTTATACTTGAATTTTTTGTTTTGCTTCTTTTATTTTCGGAGATCTTACGCTGGTCTCACCATGATAGGTTGCTTCTGAGATGCATTGTCAGTTCAGAGCTGGCATTGAGGTGAGTAGGGTTGAACATTGTGAATGGTAAACTATGTTTAGTGCCGTGCTTTTGGAACTCAATAAAGTTTCTTGTTCTGCAGACTATTGCGATTATTCCTGTGCTGCCACGCGGCGTGCTACAGCTGGGCTCTACTGGTGTGGTATGATATCCATACTTTACTTTAGATGCATGCTAGAAAGCGTAGATAGATCTTGTTCCCCCTATGTAATAGGGCAAATGCCCCATTGTGTGAAGTTTGTAACTGTTTCACCATTGTATTAGATGTGAGGTAGCATTAGTATGTCAAGCGTCGACTGTGGTCCAATATGTCATATCGAGATTCCTTTTGAACCATCACGTCATGCAAAAAATGTACTCCTGTGCTGGATGGTATGGGAGTTTTAAAGAACAATGATGCATGGAGAAATGATTACATTCCACCTGGGAAGTTCAAATTCTGGATATAAAATGTGAAGACCTATTCTTTGTGCTACTTTTAGTTCAGAAGTTGTGAATACTAACTCATGGCAGCTTTTGATATATGCTGCTAGAGCGTGGCAAGAACATACCTCTATATGTTCTGCAGTGCTATAAACACTTTTCTGTGTTGCAAAGGAATATCTAGAAATGTTGGCATTTTTCCAATAGTACACGTCTTCTATCGTGTAGAGAAGTTTTAGAAAATAGAAAGCAAAAAATCTTGAAAAGTCAAATGGTTTTATTTCAGGTTTCATGATTATCAGTTCATCACTGTGGCTTGATAGAACTTCTATTCTCCATATCTTTGAGTTAATAACCTATTATTTTTGCATTCTGGCAGGTTACAGAGAACACAGTTTTGTGATGCATGCGAAGAAATTGTGCTCGCAGCTGAACCAGCGGTCAAGTATGGCTGTATCTGCTTCAGTAAAAAGTACTTTGAGTCAGTCGCGCCCTCTACATGGTACCTCAAACATCCACTCTGCAGACAATTCCTCAATGGTTTTTAGTCAATTCCCAGTGACACGTGAACAATACAGACATGCTGATATCGCAATTGCGTCAAGTAGCAGTTCACCAAATGCATCTTGGTTTGAGGGTGCACAACAGAATGGTCGAACTCTTAGAGAGCATATTGTCTGTACTAAACCCAACGGTATGTCTGTACAACAAGTGTCTTATTGTGACAGTCGAGTTGGAAGTAATACACAGAGTGCTGCAATAAGCACCGGTTTGATCTCATCGCTTGGCATCAGTGAAACAACAGCAAGTGTCGATGAACAACATTGGGCAGTTAGATTTGGTATCGGTACAGATTTGGCGAGAAATGCCCTGCTAAAGTCGCTTGCTTACCAAACCCTTTTATACATGAAACTACCAATGTAAATCTGTCACGTGGAAGAGTTGACTTGTCCCATGGGACTACTGGTCATGGAAGTTATGATTTCCTCCCTGGAGGTGCCAGAGTTGTCAGTGCTAACTTATGTACCAGTGCATCAAGTCAAGTATCAGAACAAGGAAGCCATTCCACTTCAGGGTTGTTACTGCAGAAACAGCCTCCAGTTTCTTGTATGGTTCCCCAATCTTCCGAATTCACCATGAAAATGGTGAGCCAAGAAAGAAGTTCATTTGAAGCTCATCCACCTGTTTCTTCTGAAGTTGATGTTCAGGTTTCTAATGGATTGAATGGCATTTCCCAAGAGAATCTATTGAGTAGGTCAGGTCATATGCACCAACGTCAAAATGTCAGTAGAGCAAATGATCCACATCTTGCTGTGAGCACACAAGGTCTGAAGAATGTGGACAGTTGCACTCTGCCAGGTATGCCCAGTGAGACAGCTCACTCATTGCTTTTGCAGCCAATGTGGGATAATGACTTGTTTGATATACTTGGTCCTGAATTTCATCAGTTGTGCCACAATGTGGATGGTAATTTGCCCCTGGTGTGACGCAAAATCTCAGAGTTCAGATAGAGATGCACCTGAACCCTCGATTTGTCCTGATTCTTCTCCACTCTTCAGTTCACTAGACAATGACATTCCTTATTCTGGGATCTTCTCACTAACTGATACTGATCAATTATTGGATGCTGTCATCTCAAATGTCAACCCGGTGGTAAGCAGAGTTCTGATGATAATGCTTCTTGCAAGACTACATTGACTGACATTCCAAGCACTTCTCATTTTGGTTCGAAAGAACTAAATCAGTGTGACTCCTCTGGCATTCCTCCAATGGTAATTAAGAATGAGTCCACCAGATTGTTAAACAACCATATTACTTTGATAAGACTGAGGATGGTTGCCTTTCCAAAATAATGGAACACAGAAATCCAGATACGTCTTTGGATTGAGAATGGTCAGAACATGAAATGTGAAAGTGCATCTGCTTCTAACAGCAAAGGTCTCGATGCACCAAGCAAGGCAAATCGAAAGAGATCTCGACCTGGAGAGAGTTCTAAGTCACGGCCAAAGGATCGGCAGCTGATACAGGACCGTATAAAGGAGCTCCGAGAAATGGTGCCTAATGGGGCTAAGGTATCCTCCTGTAGTCTCGCTGATTTTAAATATCTATTATGACACTTGTACTTTGAGTTGCACATGTGAACTCCAGAGCAGCTGCAGTGTTGTGATATCAATTTTTATCTCATTTGTGTCAGCAGTGTAGCATTGATGCTTTGTTGGAGAAGACAGTTAAGCATATGCTCTTCTTGCAAAGCATGACAAAGCATGCAGACAAGCTCAAGGATTCTACCGAATCTAAGGTATGCACATGCCTATTAGTTTTATTGTTGGGTTATAAGCTAGTTTGTGGTTGGGCTGCACAATTTGTAACTCTCGTTAGTTCGAAAATGTCCTTACATTGTCAAGTATTCACACAGATACTTGGCACTGAGAACGGTCCTGTATGGAAAGACTACTTCGAAGGTGGTGCAACCTGGGCCTTTGATGTTGGCTCTCAGTCTATGACATGTCCAATCATCGTTGAGGATCTTGACAGACCTCGTCAGATGCTTGTGGAGGTAATCGTTAGACACTGTTGTCGCTTGTTTTTTGTAATCTCATGCTTACCAACCATTGCATGTAATTGTGGTTCAGATGTGTTGACATGTTTTTCTGCAGATGATTTGTGAGGATAGAGGCATCTTCTTGGAGATAGCTGATTTTATCAAAGGGCTTGGATTGACCATCCTGAGAGGTGTAATGGAAGCACGGAAAAGTAAAATCTGGGCACGCTTTACTGTCGAGGTAATATAGCTAAATGTAAAGAGGTCATCACATCAATATAGCTGGAATGCCAGTGCTGATGCTTTGACGATGCCTATTGCATGTATTTCTATCGCTTTACATTTCTGCCTATGTTTAGCTTGGTGGTTGACTGGCATGTTCAATTGTTCATACAGGCAAACAGGGACGTAACCAGAATGGAAATCTTTCTCTCTCTTGTACGCTTATTGGAACCCAATTGTGATGGCAGCGGAGCAGCAGAGAACTCCAACAACGTAAAGATGCCTCTTGGCTTGGTTCACCAACCAGTCATCCCGGCAACAGGTCGTATCCAGTGAGGAGCAGAGAGAACCCTCAAGTCAATCAACTTTCAAGTGCTAAGAGCAGCAGGCAGCGCGGCACTGGAGTCAAACACTTTGAATTCTGCATCTGCGCAATTTTGCCATGACTAGCATTGCCAGTGCGCCGCTTGCTCTCCAGTGACAAGTTGCTGAGCGAAAATGCGCATCTTTATCTCCAGTCGCAAAAGTCTTTACACAAGATGCATCGAAGATGAGGCGCTGATTCAGCAAAATGATCATTAGGCAGTGTTATTGCTTGTACAATCTTAGTTTTGTTCGGTACTTTTGTTTTGCCGTATATTAGTGGATCTTTTGATGGATGGAAATTCTTGAGTTGATTCGTGTAGCGTTGATAATGGAGAAGCGATTTGTAAGTCTCTTAGAACTAGAAGCTGAACTGTTAGCATGTGATTCAGTGATTCCTTACAGTGACCTATGAGAAGCTACATTTTACTGTGTCAGCAGACTCTGCGCCATTTCTTCCATCAGGTTTCTGTTACACTTGTTGTTTGTCGCGTATCAACTTGAGGTTAAGCTGCTGTGCAGCAATTTTCACATGATCTCTCTTTGTATACTGGAAGACCAGATACTTAAATATCCTAAACACCCTGACTTTATGTGCAACCTGTGCACCAAATGTCGAAAATCCATTAAAAAAGGGACCAGCAGGGAGAGACCCTGTGACATTGTATGGCGAGGGAACGCGGAATGTTGAAAACCCATGCTATATGTTCTAAAAGGTTCTACAAGTAACCGCACAAAATTTCAATTGCAAGCTCAACTAAAAAGGGAAATGAAAAGAAGAAATTTGGATGATGTACTTTAACGGGCCCAATTCATACCTCAATTTGAATCAACTATTGTGCATAGCATGATACTGTATCCTTCCGGAAAATGCATGATGTAGCATGATACTCTATCCTTCCCGAAAATGCATGATGTATAAATTTTGTCAAAAGTCAATGCATTCTAAGTTTAACAAGTATATATACAAAAATACGAAGATCTACAATACCAAATCAATATCAGTAGATCCACCATAAGATATATTTGCATTCTAATATTTATTCAATATTGTAATTGTTGATATTCCCTTTGCTGTATTTGATCGAACTCAGTAAGGTTTGACTCTTAATTAAATTTACAAGTCATGGATTTCGGGATGAAGGGGGTACGTCGTTTTTGCTTATCGAGCTATGAGTTACATATACATTATTTAATGACATGATACATATACATTGTGTCAACATATTTTCATTGTTTTTTAGTTGGTTAACTTTTATCATCGGTTTCGATTCCCCTCTATGTTATACCTGTTTGGAGTAGAGTTTTTGCCGCTTTTTCCTGCCAGAAATGAACTTTTTTCTATAGAATTCTTGAGCTCAATACCCAAACCGTAGATGCCATGACTAAAAAAGGGAAGAAAACACAAGGCCATGTACAACAATGAGTTGCTAAAGGTAAGAAGATATGCCATCTCATCTATTCCCTCATGGAAACAAATAGGGATGAAAAGTGCAATAACTACTCTATTACATTACAATATCCAAAAAAACAATACTCAAATCTCCAATTAAGCAACTATATACCGCATACAATTCCAATATCCCAATCCCCAATTTTCCATATATATACCCCTTCACGTATTGTATACCCCCATCCCCCCTAAAATCTTGTAGCTGAAATGTATAGGTTTAAACTACCTTAACTAACCTATAACTACATACAGTGTCCCATGTTTACATAATTACACCCCAAAGACCTCTAGAGGTTTAAGATTAATGGCAGCCTATGTCTAGGCTTTTACCTTTTTATTTCTATACAAGCCCTAAATTATCGATTTTTTTTTGGATTTTCAGTAATTAATTGCGCTATGTATACTAGGCCACGAAGTCTCTCATGAGCTGAGCTGCGAAGGACTTGGTGGTCTGCATGTTCATGTCGTAGCCGGCGGTGCCGCCACCGCTGTCGGCGCCGTTGCTACTGGCGCTACCCATGAGGAACGACGCCGTCTGGTCGCCAGCGCCGTGTGGAAGCCCGAGCGTGAGAGAGACGCCGCCGTGCTGCCCGGCGAACGCGAATGGCGCCTGGTCCGAGCCGAACTGCGCGTACGGCCCTGGCGCGAACAGCGAGTACCCGGCGCCGCCCGCGTCGACGTCGTCCTGCTGGTGGTGGTCCCTCGCGCCGGCACCGCTCTCCATGAACTTCATGAGCAGCTCCCGGTGGCTCACCTCGTCGTGCTGCTGCCTCGCGGCCGCGGCGGCCGCGGCCTGCGCGTGGTGCAGCGCGGCCACGTCGAAGGATGCCGCCGGCTGATGCTGCTCGACGTCGGTCGCCCTCGCCTTCTTGAACCTTCCGCCAACGCCTTCCTCCTCGTCGTCGTAGTACCCCACCTGTACCCGGTGGTCCCCGGCGAGGTCGAGCAGGGACGCGTGAACGGCGGCGGCGGCGCCGTCGAGCTTGGATCCGCCCTCCGTGCCTCGAAGCGCCGCTCTGGGCATCGATCTAGGCGTGTCGTCCGCGCCGTCATTCACGTCCGCTTTGCCGCCCGCGGGACCAGACCTCCCCGCCTCATCGCCGTCCTGCTTCTCCTTGGTCTCCTCCAGGTACATCTCCTCCACCATGGGCTTCCACAGCCTCACCCTCGCGTTGATGAACCAGTTCGACACCTGAAATCAAACAAATCGAAAAAAGGGAAAAATCTCACCGATCAAACCAACCCACTGAACAGTAAAATGCTCCATTGGAACCGCCGAACCGGTCATCGCTCGATCAAAGTGAAAATGATCTTACCTGGCTCCTGGTGAGTCCGGTCTGCTTGGCGAGCATGATCTTGTCCGAATCCTTGGGGTATCTGCATGACGAGACCAAGGATCCGATCAACCAGTGAGAGGGCGACACGAGGACACTGAATACGTACGCGCCGCGCGTACGTTCGGACGTACGATGGACCACGCGTGCACTTGTGCATGCAAAACGCACCATGATGCATGTCTACGGTCCTACGTAGTACGTACACAGTATGTCTCTGGATTCTCTCTCCTTTTTGGATCATGATATCTCACTCTCTCTCTTACCACGTCACGTCAATGAGATAGACAGAGAGGGCATGATTGATTCAATTATCGAGTTCATAATTGTGTAATGAGTCACTAACTAGCACAGGTGAGTGAAGAGATCAGTGGAGCTTACGGGTGGAGGAAGTGCTCGAAGAGCCAAGCGCGGAGGATGGAGACGGAGCGCTCGGGGAGGCCGCGCTGGGGCCGCCACGCGCTGCTCTGCATCATGCCCAGCTGCTGCAGCGCCCGCTGCTGCCGGAGCTGGTGGTCGATGTACCGGAGCCTGGACCCGACGCCGCGCCCGCCGCCGGCGCCCACGTCGGCGTCCTCCTCCCCAAGGCGCGGCACGCCGCCCGCACCTGCGAGGCGATGGCGTCGCGGAGGCACCGGAACTGGCGCGAGATGGTGCGCAGAGCCAGCGACGTGTACGTCCGCGCCGACCCGGCGCCCGCCACCGCCTCGAACGACGACGACACCGACGCCATCTGCTGGTGGTACTGCCGGTACCGCTGCTCCACCTGCCATTCCAGAGACTTGTAATTAGTTCGTGTATTAGTTCAGTTGTTGGATACTAGTATTGATTAGCAGTGCTACTGTTAACCACCACAACTACACTCTCTGCTTCGATTAATTTCTGTTAACCCAATTCCCACACATGCATTTCAACCACAACCATGTAAGATCAATTTACAAATGACTGTAAGAACAGTTCAACTGAATCTGTAAAACATGCATGGGATACTTCTGAAGAATCTAGCACCAGCCAGGCCAAATGAAAAGCCACACTGCCAAACTGGCTACTGCTGTCTTCTCGATCAAGAAGCTTAGCACCAGCCAGGCCAAACAGGGCCTAGCTACCATATGTACTGGTAGTAAATACTATAGTATTAAGCTACTGAGAGAAAACAAAAAGAGACACACATTTGACCAGGCAACAAAATTAAAGGTTGCTTTGTACTGTCCTCAACAAACAACAACCAGAAATAATTCTATTTATACATGCATCAATGCTTTTCCTATATGAAAATATTAGTTAATAATATCACTAGAAGATATACTACTCTGATATATAAGAGAATAGCCACTTGTTGGTTTTTAAGCAGTACACTTATTCTGATGACTTGTCGCTTTATGATCTTTGGTATACATACTTTCCATTTCTTTACTATCACACCTGAAATAATTCTTTCTTAATTAATAGTTATCCCTTAAATTATCTGTAGCTGTGATCGTGCTTTCCAAAAGACAATTGTATACTGATAAGTGTTTAACAATAAAAGAAGAACCTGAAAATTAAAGTGATGGGGAATAGTTGGTACAAGGTGACAAGACACGTTTAATTGAAGAAAAGGAAAAGGGATGAGGAAAGCTTGGAATATCCAGCAAATCAAATTTGGCTATCCCAACAACTGTGTCACTCATCTTTCAGAAAAAGAAGCAACAAAGCAAGTGTAGCTGAAAAGCAAATGACTCAACATCCTTCCAATAACACTTGCCAAAACTATAGAGGCAAGGAAATCTCACAACCATCATCAATCTAACACTACCAAATTCAGAATGCAATGTTTCAGACAACAACAAAATTATCAGATTGTTTTTTCAAGGCCGTCCATTCTCTCGCAGAGAAAAAATACAAGAATTTTTTTGAAGCAAAAGAGGAAGAATACTTCTCCATGAATCGATAGCACCTTAACTTCAAAATTAGGAACAAAGGTAATTAGTTAAAGTGTACTTAGGTTACTGACCTCGTCAAGCATGTTAACCAGCTTGCCTTTCTTCATCTGCAGCTCCTGCCGCTCGGCCGTGGACATCTCCGGCGCGCCGCTGCTCTTAGACCCGCCGGCGCCGTCCTCCCCACCGCCACCCGACAGACCTTCGGAATCCTCTTTCTTCCTCACCGACGCAGCGCTCCTGGCTGCGGAGGCGGCCCTGGCGGCTTCGACGTCGTCCACGCCCTTGCTTACGCTCACCACCTCGTCGAGCAGCTCCTGCGCCGCCCTGAGGTACTTGGAGTTCATCACCATCTGCCCCTGCGACGCCGCCCCAAGCTGAAACCTCCCTTCGTCGCCGGCCACGGAGGCGACCGTGACAGGCTGCGTCTCGCGGGACGACAGGCTGAGCACGGCACTCACGCCATGAGCCTGATGCGTCGGTGGCGACATGACGTCGGCGGCGCCGGATGTGGCCGGGGTCCACAGGTTGTAGCCCGAAGGCGGTGCCTGGAGAGGGATGCCGACGAAGTGCTGCCCCGACGAGGGCGACGACTGCTGGTGCCCGCCGAAGGAGGCCGGGGTCATGGAGCTGACTGCCGAGTTGAGGAACATCATGTTGGACCCGGAGGGCGCGGGATCGCCGAAGCCGCCGGCGCCGTAGCTCGGGTTCATCAGGTAAAGTGTCTGCAGGCCATCGCTCCCGGTCTGGTGGATGTCCGTGCCCGCACCGCCATGGTAGTACGCCGCCATCTCGATCGCCGGCAACTATATAGTTCGATCGACGGCAAGGTCTTGGCTATGTACGTACGTATGTGCACTTGTGGCCACTAACTAAAATTCCCCTTGAATAGATGTCAAAAAATAAATCTCCTTGAATAAATCTCTCCCTCTCTCCGTCTCCAATTATCTTCTTTCCGTGGAGCTTGTTGTGGCTTTGACCTGTCAAAAACAATCAAGTGTCAAGAAGTTAAAAACATATAACAAGATGAAAAGAAGTGATTTTTCGGGTGATTTGTGAGGTATAATAGAATTTGATCCATGATCCATGTAGAGATCGAGAGGAAAGACAGAGAAGTAAGCTGCATGGGACTATGACATGTATGCATGGAAGAACACTCCAATACTCTAGCTGTAAGCTCAAAAGCTTAGAAGACGAGAGGATGAGAGAGGGACTAGAGAGAGAGAGATGTGTGCGTGGAATAGGCATCAGTATCACACAAATATAAAAAATAGGAAAAAGAGAAGGTACCCATCTTCATCAAGTGATTTAACAAAGAAACCTCATACAGATGTCAACGCAACCGGCACACATCATGAGCTTACCTCAAGAATCGATGCAGCTCATGATCAGCTGCTTGCATGCACACGTGCCTAGCTTGCATATAAGAAATCTCTCTCCTCTCTCTAAAAGAGCATGAGAGGTGAAGATCCTAGAGAGAGGCAGGAGGAGGAGAGGAAAGAGGAACAGCACGATGAAGAAGAAGGTATCTGGAGCATGAGATCACTCATGTCAGTGCTTAAGTACCTGCTGCAAGTTCCTTTCCCTTTTGCTCTCTACAGAGAAGACACTGGACTATATATCTTTCCGCGCAAGATCTCCTCCAGCTGAAAGGGAAAAGAAGAGATAGAGAGAGAGAGAGGGAGACCGATTGGTTAAGTCTTTAAGAGAGAGAAAATGAGAGAGGCCAGGGAAATGAAAAAGTCCAGGCAGTGGAGGAGGGATACCCACCTCCCACTTCCATTATCCTCACAACCCCACACACGCAGCTTTTCCCCCACTTCCCCTTTATTTTCTCTCTCTATCTCTAGCTACCTACAAGATTTTTTCCCTCCTCTCTTAATTTCTCTCTCACCAAGTGCTAGCTAGCATGCATTCTAGGTGTGGAACCATCTGTACCGTTTTGGCCTTGGTGTCTAGTTTCATCAAACATGACAATCAGAAAGGACTAGTCACATACTGTGTTGTACAAGCATGAGTTATTGAGGTGTACCCTCTAATAATTTCATTTTGGCCTTTCATTTAATTTTACAAAGTTATCATGTAGGCAATTAATAAAGGGATATATATACCCTTTACCTGATTTTTTTCTAAATTGTAATCAATTTTGTGAGCAATTGGATCTGGATGGAACGACATATCCTTGTTCTTGATCATGAATGGAATATCATCGATGACGGACCGTTCTCGCCACCTTCGGCACCACCACATACACACGTAGTCAATTATAGATTTTCATGTTTGTGAGATCATGCCCTCCATCTAAATCCCCTTGTCCAACCTAACCCTCACCGCTTCGCAAGGTCTCCTTGCTCAGCTCCATTTGTAACATCGTTCTCATAGCACCGGTGGATCTGCCTTGCTACCATAACCACTCCCCCGTGTCACCAGGGATCTCGCCTTGCGGTTCATAGCCTTTTTCGTGTTGAAGTTGCTTGCTTTTAAAAATGGCGCCAATTGGTGGCCGCCAATTTACGATGAAATTAAGTTTTTTTACGAGAAAACAATTTATATCTTAACTGCGACTTGTGTGAAACGTTGTTATCTATTCAATGCACCTAAAATGTATGTATTTGACATCGAACCTTCAAATTATCCATGAGTCGGAAGGACAGACTGAGTGACAAGTACTCTCTACGTTCCACATTATAAGAAGTTTTATCTTTTCGGAATCGGATGTATATAAACATATTTTAGAGTCTAGATTCACTCATTTTGCTCCGTATGTAGTCCGTATTGGAATCTCTAAAAGTTATTATATTTAGCAATGGAGGGAGTAGTATTCAAGGATGTGGAGCACGCGGCCGTTGAACGACTGATCGGCAGACGAATGGATAGGGATACATGTGGTGTATTATTAGCAAAGAAAGGTGTAGGGCACATCTGGGCACAAGAATTGAGATAGATACGGTGAGAGGGTATATGGAGTTATGGATAGCAATTGGTGCGCCCGTGTGCATGCTCAGATAGATAGGATAGACAGATGCAGGCAGACTGCACACACTCTGACACAGAAGAACTAGGAAGTGTCCACGTCCATGTCTAGGTCTAGGTCATATTTTCTCTCTCTTTTGGAAGCTGTGTGCGTCTAGTCTAGGTCAGAATTTTATTTAATACCATGTGTGACCTTGGCTTCTCTGTTCCTTTCCCTTGCCCCTGTCCCTTTTCACTCTCACTTTCTTATGCATGTATGACGTTCACCTTGTTTGTTAGGACATTTGTTTATGTCTATAATGGTCTACTTCACATCTTAATATTCTTCCTGATACATAAGCTAGTTCGGTGATTGCCTTTTCATCGCCTTGTATTTTTCTTAGTCAGGTGATGCTCTTTTGGAGGAAAAGCGATTGAAAGCTCAGGAATCCAAACAAACTGGCTGCATCTACGAATCTACTGTTATTAGAGAGGATATAGCATATCCATTGTTATTAGAGTGAACTGTGATGAACCTTATGACAGGTTTACATGACGAGTAGCATAAAATTTAAGAATCATACATCTATCTACGACACAATAATCCAAATACATAATTAAATTTAGCTTACAAATTTATATGTAACATTATAATATAATCAGCATATGCGCACATTTCACAACAAATCGAGCTTAAATTTCATATTGCTAATTACTATAAAATTATTCCAATATCTATCCTATTTTCCACACCTCCACATACATGACTTAACTCTGATGAGAATATTTCGAAGAATTTAAATTTGACGGCACAACTCCAGTAGCATCACACCCATACAAGTGTGGCAAAAAAATCTCGTAATATATTCTTCGATTTCACGAACATGTGGTTGTTAGCTAGATGTCGATATTTCCTTGAAAGGGTGAAGAAAAAAGTACAAAAGCAACATAAGTGGAACTAGGCATATGCTCCATGCACCCATGATGAAAACGATTGAATGGGATTTCATATTGTATTACTATCAAATAGTTTAGAGCCACAAGTGAACATTAATCTTTCCATTTATTTATCTCTTGATTTTTTTTCCTGAGATGTCTTCTTAGGATGTATTCAATTTATGTTAAAGTACAACCCAAATAAACCATGAGTTTCATGTCTAATATCATTGTGAACCATATTTTTTCTAGGGGCACATGGGTGTACAGTAATAGTTGCATGAAACATGAGTTTTATCCATTTACATCATGTTTTTTGGTCATAAGATTTCGCAAAACAAGTAAGAATCAATTCACATATAAGATCTACACCATATTGACTAGGGTTGCGTGCTTGTGAAACCTGTGTGATCAGAAAATATTAGGGCAAGTGCAACCACCCAAGAAACCTTGAGTTGGCTTCAGTTAGGTATGACCGTAAAACTCAAATTTCTTCATAGCATTTACTATGTTAGTGATTCGCGATATTGTTATCAGAAGAAATTAACTCTCTAAGGAAACAAACTTTAGAATAAATTGGAACTATCTTTTTATACCTATGAGTAATTTTGGATATGTACTGCATTTTAACTACACATATATATATTATCGTATGTTCTCCATACAAAATTCGGCCATACATTTGTAATGTATGTAGTTCTTAGAGATTTTTTTGTCATCACTCAGTATACCTAGCTATATTCCATCCATCTAGTACAGGAACGATGAAAAGAAAAAATAGTGGCATTCAAGCGCTTGATATTTATCTTTTCATTATTGATGTCCCTTTTAGGAACAATGTTCACATAAAAAACACAATAATTAAAATTTATCGTGTACATGACAATGATAAGCCTTTCCATGGTTTTATTAAAAAATCTTTATTTATTTTTGCGAATTCAAAAAGAAAAAGTTAGTGCGATGTGTGATCACCCGCAAGACTAAACCTCACACTTTATTGCTTTAGTTTTTAGGCATACGACACCATTTTTCATCAGATGCTACATACCAAGCAACAACAGGTAAAGAATACACATAGATGGAACAATCGAAATGGGGACCGCTACACACACGATATCGATCATGCAAAAAAATTGGTGCGGCATTATCGCTTCGTGTGATGCATATATAGGTGCTTATCCTTTTTGTAAATAAAAAAACACCGTTACACGCTATTCACACATCTCTCTCGTTTGTTGATATTTATTTTGGTCTTGAGTTTCAGCCACATAAGACCAATCTCTTTCCCTTTTCCGCCCCCAACATAGTGAAACCTTTCACATTATCGTCCTTTGTAGGAACTTTAATCCAGGATGTGGCGGTGGCTTGGCCGATTAATTCCTCTTTTTATCTATCGCTTATCCTGCTACTAGCTTGTCCATTCCTCTGTATTGACTTGTAGGTGGCGTCTGTATCGGTTTTGTTGGTGCGGTGCGGCGATGCTAACGCCAAACTGTATACATAATTGTCGACATTGATAACAAAAAAGTTCATACCCATATCGTAGTACCGCAAATTGATCCTGACAAGCGATCGCCGCGTCGATCGCGGGTAGAATTATTAACATGTTTTTAAAAGGTGCGAATAAAGCTTAAACCCATGATCCTTAATTAACATAACTCTCAATAGGATTACATAGACGAATGAGACTACACGGCACCAAAATTAATGTGCTTGATTAGTACTGTATTTCCATGGAACAATGTTCATCATATGGTACTATGTGCCACTGTTGCTGTAGCAATCAAGGGGCGTGCAAGAAGTCCTGGAGGAAGGAACAAAAGATCTGGTGAGCAGAGCAGGCATGGCATGGGGTCGTGACGCCGCCACGTCACCCGCTCGAAACGCCTCACCTGCCCCGAGCGCGTCTCTCCAGCCGACAGTGGGACCACAGGGATCCTCTGGGCCCGCATGTCATTCTGAGCGCTCACCAACCCAGCAACGCTTCTTTTTTTGAAATAACCGGCAACGCTTTTGGTGGTGGGCTTCCCCACGTGCCAACTACCGTGACTGGTCCGGGCCCACCCATTTACGCCGGTCCAGTGGGGACACGTGTCGACCTCCCAGTGGGACGACGAGAGGAAAGGCCGCTGTTCCGTTCGTGTGCGCTGTTGCGCGCGGCGCGGGGGATGATCCTGTGCAGGGGGGAAGAGGGATTTGGTGGGGGTGGGGCCCTGTACGTGGCGTCGCTGTTGTGTGGGCCCGGCTGAATGGGACGGGTCAAGGGCCCAGCCAATGGGTGCTCGGCAGCTTACGGCCCACGTCGCCGTCGGTGGTGGCTGCTTTCCCATTGGCTGCTCTCGCGCGCGAGGGTGGGCCCACCGGCGAGGACGAATATGTATGGGCGGGGCCCACCGGCGGACGGGACACGGAGACGACGAGCTAAGCGTGCGGAGGCATGAGCACGAGCGGTGTGGCCGTGTGCGACGCCCTGTCGGCTGGTTACGGCGGATGCAAGGGGCAGTGTGATCGCGCTCCGCTTTTGTACCCGATGGATATGCTACTCCTTTTTTTTTAGCCTTTTAAAAAAGAAAACTACAAGTCCACGAAACTACTGAATGTGGCCGTATGCACTGCGTCAACTCCTCACGAACCAAAGCCGCAACGGCCGCCGGGAGGCGGCGGTGTTGCGAAAAAACTCCCATGTTCCGCTCTTCCACACACACCCCACATGGCATATATGAAAGCGCCACTTGTCGCTCTTCCTCGATCCTTCGGAATGGCCGCGATGGTGTCCTCCCACCACTTGTTTATGGAAAGACCAGCAAGGGAGAGGAAACCCCAAACTCACCGTTAGGGGTGCAGATCATCTCCCACACGGCGGTGGTGAAGCTGCAGAGTAGAGGAGATGTTGGATTTTTTGACACATTGGACCACTTGCCCGAGTGAATTGTCAAAAAGGACCACTTGTGAGTCAAATTGCCAAATCTACCGTGGCGGCGTCTGCGCCAGGCGACGCGTGGCCAAGGCCGCCGTCGGCGACGGCGGCAACCAAGGCCGCCACCACCGGTGGCGGCATGTTGGACGGCGCGGTGACGTGGAACGCTGGAGGCCCTGCCGCCATGGCGGCTTCTGCATGTCGACATCGAAGGCAGGAGGCCGCCGCGGGCGGTGGCGGCCTTCGCTTCGCCATGCATGCACGTGGTCGTTTGAGCCTTAACTGCATGCATGCACCGTCTCGAGAGGAAAAAGAAACGAATTAACAACGCATCCATGCATGCATGTGGGGCAGGTTTCGTCGTGCTGGACAGCGCAACGGCCGGCTGGCGCCATGCATCGAGGCTCCAGTACTTGTTGTCGGGTGGAGCGAAGGCCGCCATGGCGGCAGGGCCGCGCCGTCCAACATGCCGCCACCGGTGGTGGCGGCCTTGGTTGCCGCCGTCGCCGACGGCGGCCTTGGCCACGCGTCGCCTGGCGCAGACGCCGCCACGGTAGATTTGGCAATTTGACTCACAGGTGGTCCTTTTTGACAATTCACTCGGGCAAGTGGTCCAATGTGTCAAAAATTCGAGATGTTGCACCGTCTCGGGGTGAATCCTGCAGAGTTTGCAAATAGAATCACGTGGCCATCCTCTAACTGCAAGATTGTCCGCGGCGAGCACTTTGCCATGAAGCACAAGCCAGGCGAAGAAGCGACACTTCGGTTCGACACGCGCCTTCCAAAGCTTGTCGGTCCTGAAGGGAGCGCATGTGCCAAAGAATTGATAGTTGTAAGCCGACGCCGTCGAAAAGACTCCTGATGCCGTCCACCTCCATTTGATGGAGTCCGACCTAGGCTGCAGCACCACGTCTTGCATCATGGGACAAAGTTTGAGAAATTGTTGGAGTTGGCTCGGTGTGGAGAGGTGACGAGGGCCCTTATCCAGTTTCTGTTGGTGAGCTCTTTTTGGACAGTCCTATTCTTCCGCGTGGCGATGGTGAACAGCTCCGGGAATTGCATCTTCAAAGCCCCTCCCGATGACCACCGGTCATGCCAAAAAATGCAGCGAGCCCCGTCTCCAATGGAGATGTCCGTGGAGGCACGGAACATCGCCATGTCTGTGGCATCACAAGGTAGGGCCAACCCTTGCGAAGGCCAAGAGGGGCCAGTCCACGTGTACCATGGCCACCTCAATCGCGTCGAATATCCCTAGACCGCCAAGGTTTGTAGGCCGGCAAACGATGCTCCAGTTCACCAAGGAGTGGGGGCGAGATCTGGGTACTGCGCTGGACTTCATCCATAGGAAGGCCCTCTGAATTTTTCCAATCCACCGGATGATCCACATAGGTAGCTTAAAACCCGAGAGGTGGTAGATTATCATGGAGCAGAGCACCACACGGCTGGCCCTCTCAATTTTTCCAATCCTCGGGATGATCCACTTAGGTAGCTTAAAAACCTCTGAATCTACTCTTTCAATTTCGAATAGCTGATTTCTTGAATATATATTTATCAAACACGCATAGGAAGTTTAACTGATCATATGTTTCATATAAATTTTTTTTTGCTGGATTCATTTATTGTGTTGGGTAACCGAAATTGGATGTGTAGTCAAACAACAATTTTAGGACATCACCGAAAGAAAAAAAAATCTGAGAAGTTATAAGATAGGACTTGCTCCTGCATCGTTCCCATGGGCGACTCAGGTGATGAAAAACCTAGCCACCAGTAGAGCTTCCCCACCATCAACTTTTTTTCTCGCCGTCGGCAAGCAAAGCCCTCGTCGATGGACGACGGCGACGGGGATCTCTCTTCTGGGTTGGTGGACCATAGGAGCGTTCAGTGGTGTTGTCGAGCGTGGATGCGTGGCGGCATTCAGCGGTGGTCGTGGGTGAGCGTGGAGGCGCATTAGTGGCGAAACGAGTTAGCGTTGACAACTGGGTTGAATGCGGTCACGACTTGGTGAACACGATGAGGGCATGACATCGCCTCCGTTTTTAAGTACATGCTACATGATTCTGATACAGGTGCGGATACGGATTTTGTTAGGCGGATATCCGACGGATCTGGTGTTGCTATTATATGACAGCTACGGATTATCCGTCATTTTTAGCAGATTATTTAAACTTCTCAATTATGATTATCCGATTAAGTTAGCTCAGTCGGTCCTCCAAATACCCAATTAATACGTTGACTCATTGACCTAACCACACATGTGTTTCCGTATATACATACATATCTCCGTTGTATGCCAACGTGCACATGAACATACATATCTCCGTTGGATGCCAACGCCGTCGTGCACCCATGCGCCGCAGTCTGGCTTTGACGAGATGGGCAAAGATGCTGCCGACCAGTGGCGGCGCCAGTAGGGGGTCGAGGGCACGCGGTCGACCCGGCCCACATTTAGGCGAAAAAAAATTAGATAGCAGAGAAAGAAAAGTTCACGGCACTCTCTCGTCCCGAAGTCACCGAGACGCCCCTGCGCCCTGCGCCCTGCTTTTCTCTCTCGTCCCGCTCGATCTCCAGGCTCCAGCGCCGCCACCCGCACCCGCCACGCCCTCGCCGGACGCCGCCACTCTCCGCCCCCATCGCGCCGGCGCCGGCCACCGCCCTGCCCACCCCGGCCGCCCTGCCCCGCCCCGGCGCCCCGACCTCTGTCTCCGGCGCCGCCCCGGCCCTCTGTCTCATGCCAAGTCGATGGTGAAGTACGAGGGCGGGTACACCGTGGAGACGGTCTTCGACGGCAGCAAGCCGGGGATCGAGCCCTACGCCGTCGAGGTCACCCAGGGCGGCGAGCTGCTCGTCATGGACTCCATGAATAGCAACATCTACAGGATCGCGCTGCCGCTGTCCCGATGTGAGCCCCTTTCTCTGTCTAGTCCTACCAGGAACATGGCTGTAAGAAAGATCAGTGATACAGGTAAGCTAAAATGTCAAGTGGGGTATATGCACATGGTTTTGTCTGTTCCTTGAGCATCCTATGTATGCCTTTTGCCATTTGTTGGGTTTCTGCAGCATGCATTAAGCACCTGGCACCTGCATAAATATGAAATTGAATCTGTTTGAACCTTTTTTGTGTTGAATACACTTGCTTTTTTGACTAAATTTTGTGAGCTATAATATTGTGAGACTTCGACTTATTTACATTGTTCTTTCCGTACAATTGTGGATTACATGTGTTGTCAAAAAAAAAATTCGCCGGTGGCACACGTTTTACTGTTCGCCCCCCCTCGTCTCAATTCCTGACTCCGCCACTGCTGCCGACGGTGGTAAAGCTCTGCCTCAACTCTGCACTCTAATTTATTCATGAGTTTTTAGTTTCCAGACGCAAGTTCATGGGTAGGTCGTTGTTAATTTCTTGACATACTAGCAGGATAGAAGTCACGTCTCGTGCAAATCCCACCTACCATATTATTATCTCTAGCGTCTTGTTTGCTGCACTTTGCAAGCTACTAATCTAGTTAAAATCTGACAGCATATTTTCAAATCATTGAAACTAGAAGTGACGGAGCAAAACCGGACAGTAGTTGATTACATATCATGCCATTGTTCATATAACTGAAATTTATTTACGTTGATGATCAATTTTGGTCGTGGGCCGACTAGCCAGGTATTTGATGGCCTTGACGTAGTTACCTGCGTCAAAAGAATATGGGTTAGGTTAAGACTTCAAGTGCAGAGTGTATAGTATAGAAAAGACGGTTTTCTCCATGAGGGATGACTCGAGGGTTTAATATCGAACTCTCGGAGAATCAGTAGTGAAAGATTTATCTTCTTATCGTTCTCTTGAAAACCTACAAAACAAAATAAATTGTTTTGTGCCCTCAACCTCACCAAGTGGTTGTCAAGCACAAGGTGTGAGAATGATATCAAAATAAAATGAATGCAAAACAGTAAATAAATATGCAATGATGATAAATAAATATGCAAGGATGGTGTAAATGATGATATTTTTGGGTTTTGTATTGTGAATGCAAGATATAAACGTGTTTTTGTATTTTCGGATTTTTAAATGGCAGAAAATGTAAAGTGGATAAAAGTTGTTGGAAAGGTGTTTTTATGATTAAAAATGGACCGGGATTCATGGTTTCACAAATGCACTCTCTCTTTAATAAAGTGATAGATAATGAAACACTAGAATTGACATATGAGATTGCAACAAAAAGGTTTCATGACAAGTTACTAATTATATGGGCATCACGTCCTAACATAGAGATCTTTTGTTTATTAATCTATCTTATACTCCACCAAGATGCGAACTAAATCATAACACCTTAATAATTAAGATAAATCAGAGTATAGCATTAAGTTTCATGACATGAAGTTAAAATAAGAACATGCTAGATCTAGTCATGGAGTAGTGGCAATGGTCACACCCACATCTCCGGTAGCAAGGTATTTTTCTTTATCCCTAGTGAGGCAACAAAGTAAGGTAAAAACCCAAGTGAATCGCGGAACTTTCTCTCACGTTCACCGCACTAGCCACCCCCCGTTACTCCAACTAATGCACACGTTCCCCATCACACGCTCTCATACACATGCTTGATCATAACAAGTAAACAAGAGCGGGGTACATAATATGTATCTACTTTCATAACTGAAACAAAACTATTGCAATCTCAAAGATATATTAACTCATAAAAAGATCCACCACAAAGGTATTACATAGATGACCGTAATCATGTTCAGCAGCTCATGCGGTACTAATTAGTGAAGCTCAAGAGAGGAGAGATACATAAGTTACTTTCACAAACCCATAGTCCAGGGGTGGACTACTCCCTCTTCATCATGGAGACGGTGGAGAAATCGTTGGAGAAGATGGAGACCACGCCGGCAGCGCCCCGCCGGAGATTTCCCCCTCCAATCTGCAACTTCAGGTCTCTGTTTCGTGGTTTCTGTGTTTCGGCGGCGCTCCTCTCCGAAGGGCATCGGGGACTATTTTTATAGTCGTTTTTAGGTCAAGACGGAGGCTCGGAAAAAAAGATCGACGGCAACGGAGCTCCGAGGCCCCAGATGGTGGGTCCCACGCGGTCAAGGAATCTGGCCGCGTGGGCCACCCTCTTCTGGCCCTCGGGCCTCCGTTTGTTCGCTTCCTTCGCTCCCACGCTTCGTTCCTTCCAAAAACTGATGCTCGTAAATTATTAGGTCATTTGGACGTCGTTTGGGTCCCTGAAACATCAAAATATAGAAAATATGGTTTTCTGCCTGTGCAGGGTTAATTCCAGAAAAATAGGGAAACAATGAAATATTACCAAAATCAATATAAATCAATGATATAACCCTTATATGATGCAAATATGATTGAAATATAAGTAATATAATGCAAAGTTCATGTATGCATTTTACATGCATCAGTATTCATTTGTAATATTTCTTCAGCATCGGTATCTAGTTAGTGTCACAGTAAATTCTAAAAAAAAATAGTGTCACAGTGTTTGTAAAAAAAAAGTAAGCTGGGAACAACCCAACAAAGTGTCATGCACGCATAATAATGGACTCAGCTTGGACATTGTCTAGTTTTATGCACTTGGATAAAACTATTTTTCACATTTTTTGAACGGTAAATACACTTATGTCTTTTTGCGCAAATTTCTTCTAGATTTTTTATCCAATTTCGGTTCGAGTCCCTGCCGTTTGCATTCCGAATCCGTAGTCCGATATAATTCACATCGAAATCCGTATCCGATCATTATCTGATCCGCTCCGAATACGAAAAAATAAATATGATAAAAATATATGGAGAAAGCAATATCCGATCTGATCCGATTCCTTTACCTCCCGAGTTGAACCCATCAAGGAGGTGGTGAAGTCTAACTTCAAAACTCCACCAGCTAGAGGCATGTCAAGGGAGTGACCAAACCATGTAGGACGTGTACACGACATTGAACTGTGATAGGTCGTAAAACTACGATTGTGCTACTTGTGACGTACATTGTGAATAAGTCATTTACACGTGTTTTTTGCCATTTGAATGACGTTTATGATAAATGTGATGTGTATTTTGGATGTAGATGTGAAAGAAAGTTTATCTGGTAAATGTGATGGGTATATTTTGGATGTGTTGTCTGTACGACAATGTGTCACATGTTGATCATTCAAATACATACTCGCTTCGAGGAGCAGTTTGTCGCCGCGCAAGGTTTGCCTTGCTAATTTTATGGCTGTGTATATTTCATAGTAGTACGATAACAGGTGGTTAGATCCTTTCCTCGGAGAATCTCCAATCGGACTTGGCTATTTTGACCCCCCCCCCCCCCCCCCCCCCCCTATATGCCTGAGCACACATATGGACGTTCCCACGAACTAGATCCGGCCAACCTTAAATGTACGGGGCTGCAAACACGCCTACCTCAAATCCATACAATCGATGCAACGTAGATCATCATCACCGGAGAATATATGCAACACAAATGATATCACAATTTCATCATCAGACAAATTCGAATCTATTTAGATGACCGGACAAGTTCATCATGTATCGTACAAGTTCAGCGAATGAGCACATCGGACGAGTTTAGCAAAATATAGGTATATAGACAGACAGACAGGACTAGATCACAACAGAGCCTTGCCCTTCTCCTTTTTCATGCCGTGGTGGTACTACGTCTCGAAGATGGTGTAGCAGTCGAGGAGGAGGTGTCGTCGTCGCAAGAGGGGATGCTGGCCAGGATTCTAACGACGTGGGCCTAGTCGTTAGCGAAAAAGACGACATTGGCTTCGACAACTTTCTTCTTCATCGCCTCCCGTCTCTGCCGAGGTCATGAACTTGTGCACGACCTCTAGCGGGACCTGGTCATCCTCTCCCAGATCATATGTGGTTGTGGCCTCCTCGTGGGCCCTCTGCCTGTCGCCCCGATAAGCCTAGGCCTCTGACACCGGTGTCCGTCTCGACGAGCTATGAGTAACGTACATCGGAGTCCAGCCGGACGGCCTGCACCAGCCTCCAGCCGGGGTGGAGATTGTACCGGTGGGGCTGACGTGACTAACAGGGAGGGGACTGGACAATAGAGTGAAACGGAGTGGACGAGAAAGATAGAGTTAGTTCCGTTGTGGGGAGTGAGGACGGACTGGACTATCCTGGGCAGTCCGATGTGTCCGGATCGTCCTGTATCAGCCCCACATATTTGCTAGGTTTGAGGGGTCTGAGTGGGTCCAAATATTTAGTCTTGTTTGGTCTGTCCACAGAACAAACGGGGCAAATAGGGGGCCTGGTTGGGGGTGATCTTAAAATCACACAAATTGCACTTTATATATTTGAAATGAGGAAGCACGATACACTAGATATAAAATGTTTGGAAGTTACACTGGTAGAAAAAGGGCATGTGGTCCCGGTTCGGCTGGGCCATCAGTCCCGGTTGCCCAACCGGGACTGGCCAATCGGGACTAATGCTAGTCCCGGTTGGGCCACGAACCGGGACCAATGGGTGCCCACGTGGCCAGTTCTGGCTGGGCGTGGGGGGAGACTCATTGGTCCCGGTTCTTGTTAAGAACCGGGACCAATGAGTGTTTTTTTTGTATTTAGGGTTTAGGGTCTCCCTCTCGCCGGTGCCCCCTCTCGCGGTGCCCCCTCTCCCTCTCGCCGGTGCCCCTCTCGCCGGTGCCTCCGTCGTCTCCCCTTCTTCGCATCGCCGACGTGCTCTCCATCTCTCACTCGCCGGCATATCGAGGCCAAGCTTCGATATTTCTGTGCAGGTACTACTCGCCGGCTCTCCATCTCGCACTCAATTCGATGCATGGTACTACATACAGCAATGAAGGAACCACTATTACACATCATCGTCATGAATATATTACACACAGCTCATTCGTCGTGCTTGGTCGAACATATTAAATGTACACACGAGTTTCATGCATATATACATCTCTTTTACACTCCCATTTTAACCGGCCCATAGTATTCTCCCTTTGGATCTAGGACCTCTGCATCTAAGAATCCCGCAATTTCCTCTTGAATTGCGCGTACGCGATCTTGTGGTAGAAGACCGTCCCGCAGCCGTTCGATCTAATTTAAAGAAGGGGTCAATATATATATATGAATGAAACTAAACACAATTGATGGCAATAAACTAAAATTGTGAATATTGTTTACGTACTTCAAGTTGTTCTAAGAACCGGCTCTTGGATCGCTCTTGGGTCGTCTGGCGAATGAACTCGCAAACGTAGTATCCACATAAATTATTCCCATGTTCCTGCCTCAAGCACTTTACGAGAACAGAGTTCAATCAAAATAATAATCAAGCATGATAATGGTATTGAAACTAAAATCAAAGAGATGCGCGGAATAATAATCAAGCATGATAACTTACACTTATTTGTTCAAATGTAAGCTTCGGCGCCCAAATACCCCTAGCCTTGGCGGTGAACCGTTTCCAAGCCCTGTCCGGCAAAGAAAATGAATAAAGGAGTTATATATTAATTGCTTGCTACCAGGGAATGAACGGAAAGTTGCCGATATAGTGCCATAATGATTGAAATTACCCTTGGAGGCATTCCTGCATGTCCGCCCACTCCTCAAGGGGTTTACGTTTCGAGTCCATGACAAGTACTACTCCTTTGTCAGGTTTAATGATTAGCAGAATAAAGTGGAAGCTGCGCACGCATAAGTCATCAATTATACACTTAACATCGAGTAAGCGAAATAGAATGTGTACAAGACAGTAACACTCACCCGTAGTTGTAAGGAAATAGTATTTCCCTTTTGGTTTCGTTAAACCTTAACGCCCTTACCAAGTTATCCTCTGTGTCGTTGTAATGACGTTTGAGAGATACTTGATGAATGTAGTATGGGTCAATGAACCCAATGTCATAGATTTGTCCTCTTTTGCATTGGAGAATCTTCATTCTGCATAATTAATATAGTGATGAGTAAGATTATACATGCAATGAACGAGCTGAGCTAGCTAGAGACTTAATTACAGAAATAATACTTACAGACAATAGGCACTGAGGATAGCTTTGTCGATGGCGTCTTGTTGGTATAACTGAAATAATTCAGGAAATTCAATCATTACCACGCCATTTCCATGCCCGTAATGCTCGTTTCTATAGGCCACGTAGATCCAGTTTGCCCCTTCCTCACAGGCTCGCATGTACCACTTATGCAATCTGCGCATTTTTGTTGGTAGATCGTTGACTAGCTCAGGTTTGACGAGACTATTCCCGTACTGGTATTGGTATGCTACTTCCTGGAACTCTTGTAATTGCGCTAAGTAGTCCGGAATAGACATGCCATGAGCAGCGGCCGCTTCTCCGTATATTGCAACAAACTCAGGATCGATAGCGACATCACCTGTGCTCGACCCCTCGGCGGTATTGGAAAACACTTTGAGCGGGGGGCACGACTGGTTTTTCTGTTCTCCGAGCTGGGGAACTGATTTCCCGCTTGCACTACTACTCTTCGACCGCTCCTTATTTGCCTGAACCGACTTGCGAATCTGGCGGTCATAGTCTGGTGTCAGCCTTGGCGGGGGTTGTTCAAGGGTCTTCAGCATTTTGAAGACGGCGGCTTTTTCTGCTGGGGTGGAGGGGAACTCTGCCGCTTTCGGCTTCTTCAGGCTAGCCAACCACTCTTGATGTTGGGCATTTACGTCCGCGGCATTTTCCTCCACCGTACGGTCATAAGGTCTGATGGGAAGATTCTTATGAGGTACTTTTGGGAGGGGCGACCTTTTACGTTTCGGTGATCGCTTACCCCTCATAGTACCAGCGGTGGGCGGAGACGGCTGAGGCGGCGGCGGAGACGGCTGACGCGGCGGTGGAGACGGCTGCGCTGGAGACTGGTGAGGCGGTGAAGAGGACTGTTGCGCTGGAGAATGCTGAGGCGGTGAAGAGGACTGTTGCGCTGGAGACTGGTGAGGAGTCGATGGCCTTGGCTGCCAGTTTGGAAGCACGATGAATTCCTTTGGCCATAGAATGGTCCCTTTCTTGGCTTCTCCAAGTTCAAGCACCTCCCCATCTTCACCTGCAGGGTGTTCCAGCTTCAGCTCCTCAAAATCTTTCATCACTTCATCCACCCCGACAACAGCGTAGCCATGTGGAACCGGAGAGAAATGGTAAGTTGGATTAGGTCCAATTGGTACGGCATAGCCGACCGCCACCTTCATGGTTAAGTTAAAAACTTTCACATGCAGCTCACAAGGTGTGCTCTCCGTGATATCATCCACTGGGTAGCGACGAAGTGGAGCCACCGTCACTGCATCATCAGTACCATCCTGGAGCTCCGTGGAAGCCACGCTGCTTTTCCGATTCGATGGGCCGCCGGTACCATCGCATGCAGCTTCTACCATGTGCCGCTGAGATTGGCCGCTAGTACCTTGCTGGCTAAGTGCGGCAATTTGATCCTTCTGCCGCTTTAATTCTTCTTCTATATTACGCAGCCGGTCTGCAGCAGCGCGTGCTTCCATTGCCTCCCTTTCCTTTCTCCTCTGATGGCTTCTATCAGGAAATTTCTTCCTGTGCTCGGGAATCGCAATTGTCTTGGGCTTGGAGCCTGGTACGCCTCGTGTTCGTCCGTCGTGTTCCTCATTCCCAAGGGCGCGTGTGAGCTCGTCATCCTCTCTATCGGGAATGAACCGTCCCTCTGCAACATCCTTTACTGCATTTCTAATGCCTTCGATGGGTAGTAGGGGATTATCTTTGTGTCTTCTGTTATATATGCACTTCCCTTCTGCGTCCAACGTGCCCCCATGCCCGTAAAACCAATTTCTTGCCCGTTCGATCCATGCGAGTGGCTCTGGAGTGATCCCTTTAGCCAGCAGGTCCGCCTCAAGTTTCTCCCACTTAGGCATGCTAAAGGCGTAGCCACCAGGCCCCATAGTATGGTGGTAGATCTTTTTAGCAGCATTTGCCTTATTTTTTGCAGACTTTTCCTGAGCTTCCTCCGATTTCTTGTACGCCACAAATTCTTCCCAGTCGTCCCTTATCTTCTCATACCCTTTATCGAAGTCCGGAGTCTTATTTTTCTGACAAACTCGCTGTTCAATCTTTTCTTCCAGTTCTTGAATAGCTCGGCCATCTTCTTAAGAGCCCAGTCCCTGACTTTTTGCTCCATGTTTTTCCGGGCAATCTTTTCTGCCTCATTTGGATCCTCCTCATCTGGATCCACCTCTGGCGCCGGCAGGGTGAAATTAAGCATGAGCTTTCTCCAAAGTCTTTCTTTGCCCACCTCGCCGACATATCTTCAAGTGCATTTCTTCTAATTCCATCTAAATATTGACGCCGAAATACAAACATGATTGACCATTACAAACTACTACATATTTGAATATTCTACAAAATATATAAAAAATGCTCAAAAACAAATACTACCTGTTCATTACAAAATAAAAAACATGTTTGCAAACACGAATTTTGCCAACATTTGGGCGAATATTCAAACATGATCGACCATTACAAACTACTACATATTTTAACATTCTACAAAATATTTCAAAAATGCTCACAAAAAAATGCTACCTATCTACAACAAAATAAAAACATATTTAAACACTGTAAATTGGCTAACATTTTGGTGAACAACAATATACATTGTACAAAAAAAATCACAAGGGATCCAAAAAAAATGCTACCAAATTGGGGCGGCGTGGCGTCGACGGCGTGGGGGCGTGCGGCCGGCGTCGGGGGCGGCGACGGCGAGGCGGCGTCAGGGTAGGGCAGGGGTGTGGGCATGCGGCCGGCGTCGGGGGCGCGAGACGCGTCGACGGCGTTGGGGCGGCGCGGCGTCGGGGGCGGCGTCGACGGCGTGGGGGCGGCCGTGGAGGGCGCGAGCGGGGGCGCGGCCGTGGAGGAGAGGTGGCGCGTGGAGGAGGTGGCGTGGCCGTCCAGGGCGCGGCGGACGTCGACGGCGGCGGCGGCGGGGCGCGTCGTGGGGGCGGCGCAGAGGTCGGGCAGCCTCACGGCGTAGTTTCGCTCCGTCGCGCGCTTCAGTGTCCTTCGTCGATTTGGAGATGAAATGAGGAAGGAGAAGGGGCAGACAGTTTATACCAGGCCTCATTGGTCCCGGTTGCTGCCACGAACCGGGACCAAATGGCAAATTAATGCCAGCGTCCATGGACTCATTGGTCCGGTTCTTGGTATAAACCGGGACCAAAGAGTCCTATTTCAAAATTATTTCGAACTTTTCAGTTCTGAATTGTTGTTCCCGCCTTTTTTTTCTTATTTAGGTGTTTGAATATGAATTTCACATGGTTTTGAATCTGAAAAGACTTTCAACATGAAAAGTGTTTAAATTTCAATAAATAAACCAAAACCATTTTCTGTTTTTTCAAATTACTTATCTAAATATCGATTTTTGTTTTTCGATTGTCAAAAATGACATTTTTTGTGAAGCAAGTACAACAAATATGGTGCAAAATGGCACCCATCCAATTATCACACAAAGTAGACCATATTTTATAGATAATCCACAAATATTAGTAATTTTCTCGGTTTCTAGCTAATTTCGCCTACTTAAACGACTTTATGCCTATTTTTCGAAAGTAATTCAAATTGAACTACAAGTGTGTGATAGTTTGCTCTGAATTTTTTTCAAAAATGATTTTAAGGTGCACAAGTAGTGGTTATATCACAGAACCGTCGATAGTTTTGGATAATTCGACCCTTACAATGAATAGTAATGGCGGCCATTTTTACCGTTCTTTATAAAAAGTCAAAGAAAGTTAAAAAAATACTCAAAATGAAATCCTTTGGCATGGAGTACTTTCATGTGTACTAGTTGGTAGGATAAACGATAAACTTGAGTTTTGACATAGTTTACAAAAAACTTCTTCATAGACTTGGAAATGCAGAGATAAAGAATACATTTTACACAATCGTCGTCTTAGCTAGACCAGAAGTAGTTAATGACAACAATCTTGGGTACATAGACGAACCATAGGTTAGTCATACTCCTGCCTAGGCCTATAATACTCGTCCTCGTAGTCGTCGTAGTCGCCGCCGTCGTCGTCGCTGTCGTCGGGCGGCGCTCGCCTGGACTGGAAGCGAGGGTAGCGCAGGCGGGGTTATCGCCGGCCGTGATGTAGTTCATGACGCTCTGGAGAGTCTGGCCGCTCCACCACAGCCGACGGCCAGCCTCGTTGAAGTTCGAAGGAGGCGGGCCGTCCTCCTCGTACCTAGCGAGCGCCCTCTCACGCCGATTGATGAAGAAGTCGTCCCAAGTCGGGCGGTAGTCGGGATGCCAGCGGGGATCGATCCGCTGCTCCGGAGTGAGCTCGAGGTAGTAGTGGTTCGTGATGGCCGCCCGGCGCGCCAAACCTTGAGGGACAGGAGGGACCGGCACGCCTCCGGTGCTCAGCCTCCAGCCGGCGGGGACGTCGTAGCCGGGCGGGCAGGGGTAGTTCGAGGCGCAAAGCGCCTCCGCCTCCGAGTATGTTAGAGTGGGTACGGTGGAAGCCATGGGAGAGTGATGAGGTTGCAGATATGAGTTTAGATGTGCTATGCCAATGGAGGCCATGCATGACTACATATATATAGTGAGAATCCCACCAATAAGGAAGAAGCACACGGATCATGTGTTTCTTTCGAGCGCTTGTAGGCCGTTGGATCAGGGGTGTGTTTCTTTTGAAGGCTTGTGAGCTGTTGGATATCACTTTGTGAGCCACCACCCGGGAGTAAAGGGAATCCCACCAATAAGGAAGAAGCACATGGATCGTGTGTTTCTTTCAAGCGCTTGTGAGACGTTGGATCAGGGGTGTGTTTCTTTTGAGGGATTGTGAGCTGTTGGATCAGCAGTATCACGACCACTTCGTGAGCCACATCAAGGTTTAATACATTCCATAGAATGCATTACATAAAAGGTTTAATACATTATTACACATGATCCAACGTCTCACAAGCGCTTGAAAGAAACACACCCCTGATCCAACATCACCAACATTATTCTACATAAACGGACTTGCTGGCTCGAAGGCCGTAGGATTAGGGGGAACGGCGGGAGGAGCCAGCCCCGTGGGCGGACGCCCGGTTCTCGCGCGCACGTTTGCGGCGGAGGGCAAGATCCATGGAGGATGAGTCTTTCAGCGCCCAATCCAGCTCGGAAGCCTCCTTCGCCTTGAGCTGGTAGGCAGTCTTGGCTCGCTGGACAGGGTAGTCGCGGACAGACTGGAAGGAGGCTTCCATGGCCTCCTGTATCTGCAACCCACAACCCTCTTCCCCGTCGTCGTTCCAGTCGAAGTCGTCGTCCTCCTCCTCCTCCGCGGGAGGAGCGGCGGCGCCTGGTGGAGCAGGAGGCCGGTAGCTGGGCATTCCTCTCCACGCCGGGCTCGTGGGCATACGGCGGGATAGGCTCCCGCGGTTGCGCCCAAGCGCGCTCTGCCGAGCACGCTCGACCTCGTCCAGAAGGCGCTGCGGCGGGCGTGGCGGATCCATCTCGTGGAGACGATGCGTTCGTGGCTAGGAATGGTGGATTAGGGTTTACCCCGTCGGCGACAATATATAAAGACCTCCAGGGCAGCGCTGGGGGAGGACACGTGCCCAGGGCAGCGCTGGGGAGGACACGTGTCGTGACCGCAAAGCCCGCCTTTAGTCCCGGTTGGTGTTACCAACCGGGACTAAAGAAGCACACGGATCGTGTGTTTCTTTCAAGCGCTTGTGAGACGTTGGATCAGGGGTGTGTTTCTTTTGAGGGATTGTGAGCTGTTGGATCAGCAGTATCACGACCACTTCGTGAGCCACATGACCCGGTTGGTGTTACCAACCGGGACTAAAGAAGCACACGTACCCTATATATAGCCCCCCTCCCGGACATGTTCAGCACTCAGTGCACTGTACTATTTTGGACAGTACCGGGTAGCAGAGAGCAAGATTTCTGAGAGGCAGGAGTTCCTAGAGCGGAGGCTGAAGGTGAACCCTCCCCTCGGTCGGATCCAAGCAGCGGCAAGGCGCTCTGATGATTAGCAACATCCCCAACACTTGTTCGGACGGTTGCAAATCATCAGAGACGTCTTGCCGCTGTTTGGATCGAAGGCCGATTTGCCGTCTCACGAGCCACCGGTGGGCTGTATGACGGGGAAACCGTGTGTTTTGGGCGTGTTTTTACCAAGGTGCTGCCCTCTCCCTCCCCTACCTAGGTGTTTGATCAAATTCCCCACTCATTTTTTCAGATCTCGGCGACGATGTCCCGGTTGGTGGATGGTTCTTCATAGGGATCCTTCTCACGTGAGTATTGACCCTGTGATGGTTCCTGCTCTTTGGGTGCGCAGCGCCGGCCGCTCAGCACCCCGTGGCTTAGGACCCGACAAAAGTTAGTGATATTATTCGTGATGTATTATGGTTAAATAAAAATGGACCCGAGCTATGTATTATGGTTTTCACCACATAAAGGTTTAATACATTACTACACATCACATTGATTTACATAAATGCCATGAACCCTTCTTCGCGTATGTCCCTGGCCTATGATCGCTTCGGCCGTAACCATGGAGCATCTTCATTATTTAACGGGATGCTTGGGTCAGTTTTCACTGTGAAGGGCGGAATTTCATCAAACTTATCATAATCTGCTGACATGTCTGTCTTGTCCTCGACTCCCACGATGTTTCTTTTCCCTGAAAGAACTATGTGACGCTTTGGCTCATCGTCTGATGTATTCGTTTGCTTATTTTTTTCTTTTTTTCGGTCTGGAGGACATGTCCTTCACATAGAAAACCTGAGCCACATCATTGGCTAGGACGAATGGTTCGTTCCTGTAACAACCAAGATTCTTGAGATCCACTGTTGTCATTCCGTACAGCTGGTCTACCTTTATCCCTTCTCCATTCATGTTGACCCAACTGCACCGAAACAAAGGGACCTTAAAAGTAGGTCCATAGTCAAGTTCCCATATCTCCTCTATGTAACCATAGTATGTGTCCTTTTGCCCATTCTCGTCTGTTGCATCAAAGCGGACACCACTGTTTGGTTGGTGCTCTTTTTATCTTGGGCGATCGTGTAAAATGTATTCCCATTTATCTCGTACCCTTGGAAATTCAATACAGTCGAAGATGGTGACGCGGCCAACAAGTAGAGCTGATCTCCGACAGTGGTGTCATTCATGAGCTGTAATCGCAACCAACTGCCGAAAGTCTCCATGTGTTTTTCTTTAATCCAGGAGTCAGCCTCCCCGGGTTCTTGGAGCGTACATAATTCTTGTGTTCCTCGATATACGGAGCCACGAAGGTGGAACTTTGTAGAACTGTGTAGTGTGCTTGAGTTAAAGAATGCCCGTCCCTACATATCAGTGCTTTCTTTCCTAGCGTGCCTTTTCCACTCAGTCTCCCCTCATGCCGCGATTCAGGAACACCAATCGGCTTAAGGTCAGGAATAAAGTCAACACAGAACTCAATGACCTCCTCTGTTCCATAGCCCTTTGAGATGCTTCCTTCTGGCCTAGCACGGTTATGAACATATTTCTTCAAGACTCCCATGAACCTCTCGAAGGGGAACATATTGTGTAGAAATACAGGACCGAGAATGGCAATCTCGTCGACTAGGTGAACCAGGAGATGCGTCATAATATTGAAGAATGATGGGGGGAACACCAACTCGAAGCTGACAAGACATTGGACCACAGCCTTCTGTAAACTTGGTAGAGTTACTGGATCGATGACCTTCTGAGATATTGCATTGAGGAATGCACATAGCTTCACAATGGGTACTCGAACATTTTCCGGTAGAAGCCCCCTCAATGCAACCGGAAGCAACTGCGTCATAATCACGTGGCAATCATGAGACTTCAGGTTCTGGAATTTTTTCTCTGCCATATTTATTATTCCCTTTATATTTGACGAGAAGCCAGCCGGGACCTTGATACTGCTCAGGCATTCAAAAAAGATTTCCTTCTCTGCTTTGGTAAGAGCGTAGCTGCTTAAGTATTGACGCCCTTTATCCGTCTGCTTGTTGTATGGGTCTTTCATACGTTGCTGGTCCTCCCGTGCTTCTGGTGTATCTTTTGTCTTCCCATACACGCCCAGGAAGCCTAGCAGGTTCACGCAAAGATTCTTCGTCACGTGCATCACGTCGATTGAAGACCGGACCTCTAGGACTTTCCAATAGGGTAGCTCCCAAAATATAGATTTCTTCTTCCATATGGGTACGTGGTTGTCAGCGTCATTCGGAACAGATAGACTGCCAGGACCCTTTCCAAAGATTACTTCTAAATCCTTGACCATGTCATATATAACATCACCATCAGGGAGGTTAGGCTTCTTCCGGCGATCTGCCTCACCGTTGAAATGCTTGCCTTTCTTTCTTACGGCATGACTGTTCGGAAGAAATCGACGATGCCCCAGGTACACGTTCTTGTTTCCCAAATGTATACTTTCAGTCTTATCTAAACAGTGCGTGCATGCATTGTATCCCTTGTTTGACTGTCCTGAAATGTTACTAAGAGCAGGCCAATCATTGATGGTTACGAACAACAACGCTCGTAGGTCAAATTCCTGTTGTTTGTGCTCATCCCACACACGTACACCTGGTTCGGACCACAACTGCAAAAGTTCATCAACTAATGGCCTTAGGTACACATCAATGTCGTTGCCGGGTTGCTTCGGGCCTTGGATGAGCACTGGCATCATAATGAACTTCCGCTTCATGCACAACCAAGGAGGAAGGTTGTAGATACATAGAGTCACGGGCCAAGTGCTATGACTGGAGCTCTGCTCCCCAAAAGGATTAAAGCCATCTGTACTTAGACCAAATCTTAAGTTCCTTGCGTCATCTGAAAATGTCGGGAACTCTCTGTCGATTTTTCTCCACTGGGACCCATCGGCGGGGTGTCTCAACTTCCCGTCTTTCTTACGCTCTTCTTTGTGCCATCGCAACAACCTGGCATGCTCTTTGTTTCTGAACAGACGTTTCAACCGTGGTATTATAGGAGCATACCACATCACCTTAGCAGGAACCCTCTTCCGGGGGGGCTCGTCATCGCCCTCAACATCACCAGGGTCATCTTGTCTGATCTTGTACCGCAGTGCATTGCATACCGGGCATTTATCCATATTCTCGTACTCCTCACCGCGGTACAGGATGCAGTCATTAATGCATGCATGTATCTTCTGCACATCTAATCCTAGAGGGCAGATAGCCTTCTTTGCTTCGTATGTAGTCTCGGGCAATTCGTTATCCTTTGGAAGCTTCGGCTTCATTATTTTCAGTAACTTCTCAAATCCCTTGTCAGAACAACCAGTCTCTGCCTTCCATTTCAGCAGTTCCAGTGTGGTACCGAGCTTTGTGCTGCCATCTTCGCAATTTGGGTACAGCAACTTTTTGTGATCCTCTAGCATGGCCTCCAACTTTAGCTTCTCCTTTTCTGTATCGCATTCTCGCTTTGCATCAGAAATGACCCCACCAAGACCATCAGCGGGCTCATCTGATGCCCGATGTTCACCTCCTTCTTCTTCAACGTCTTCCATTACAGTATCACCGCATTCCTCAGGGAACATAGGATAGTTGTCATCATCCTCCTCTTCTTCATTGTCTTCCATCCTAACCCCTCTTTCTCCGTGCTTGGTCCAACAATTATAGCTGGGCATGAAACCTCTCCGAAGCACGTGGTCTTGAATGGTTTTCGGGTCAGAGTACTCCCTGACGTTCCGACACTTCTCACATGGACAAGGCATAAAATTATCCACTTTGTTTGCCTCAGCCACTTCGAGAAATTTATGCAGGCCTGCAATAAACTCGGAACTGCGTCGTTCGCCGTACATCCATCGCATCCGTGCATCCATCTGCATCATATAATTAAGTTTATCAAATACCATTACAATAACATCTTGAATAGTGAAATGACCACCGTACATCGACACGTGCAATATTTCTGTATCAATTACAGATGAAAAGGATAAAGTTGCTAACCTCGGCCGAGGATATCATCTTGTGTGAACTTAAGTGTGGCTCGGGCATTTCATCGAACACATCTTGTGCGTGGCAAAGGAAAAAAAAACTAGCACCCACTTCCCACCAATCCAACCAGAAAAAAAACAGAGGAGAGAAGAGAGGGGTGGGTTATTTATAGGCAGGGGAGGGGTATTGGTACGAACCGGGACCAAAGCTCCGGGCACGCCACGTGTCTGGCACTGGAGCATTGGTCCCGGTTCGTGGCACGAACCGGGACCAATGTCCCCAACCGAACCGGGACCAATGGTCCACGGGGCCCTGGCAGCTCGAACCGGGACCAGTGCCAGGCATTGGTCCCGGTTTTTCTATGAACCGGGATTAATGGCTGGTTGACTCTGGACGAAAGGTGGTTTTTCTACTAGTGTTAGTTGCGCAAGAGAACACGATCGAACCATTGGTGGGTTCAGGACATGATCTCTCTTCCACTACAACTGTGCATCCACTGACTTGACAAGCTTCGTGGTTATGCATGTAAAGCATTTCTCGTGCACACGGGTGCTGTAGTGCTACAGCTATACTTCTCATTAAGCAGCTCAACGATCTCCCTGTTGGTTCAGTTCATCAGTTGGAGAGTGGAATGGAGACGTGACAAGAAGACTTGATCGTGTCAACTCTGTAGACATATAGGTAGGCGTGACAAGATAAGCTTATGCTGGTCTTTCATGTCTCCAAACCAATTAATCAATTACACTTTTCGCTGTCGATCGATCGGCCAATCTAGCTGCATCAGCAGGTTAATTAGCATGCCTGAATTAACAACGGTTAAACAAGAATACCACGTGCGGCGCCAACACACTTCAACTTATATCAAGGCAGGTGGCTCTTAACACATTGTATAGCAAAATGATGAGGTGGTACCCGTGAGGAGGGAGGCGAAGCCCGGTCGGCGGCAGAAGCGGGCTTCTTCTCCCTTCGCTCGATGATGGCGGTGCGCGGGCGTGGGGCGCGGCGGCGCGGTGACTGGCGCTGGCGATGGCATCGTTGACGTTTTGCCGGCCACGTTGAGGGTTGTGTGGCGGTGGTGCTCGCCGCGACGGCGGATCTGATTTCCTAGCGGTGCAGATTCCTCCTGCATCCCTCTCGCCCCCCATTTGACCCTTGGTTTGTCTAGTGGTGGCGATCTAGTTTGAATAAAGGTGGTATGATGGTGGCGCTAGTGGTCTTCTTCTGCCCAACTTATCGATATGACGGGTGCCGGTTGTTCTCGATATGGCCGTCGACGAGTTCTGGATGACTTCGCTCACGGTCTACACAGATCGGCGTATGTGCTCTTAGACTTCTGGATCTGATGGCATCCGGTCGTGCGCTGATGTGAAACTCCCTACAGACACTTCCACCTCAAGACCGCTATGTCCTCCTCGTGGACCCGTCACTCGAGTACAAGCTAGAGCTCTCCATGTTAAGTTGAACTCGCTCCTCTCTATGTGTGATTTCGACACCCCTTTGAACGGATTGCTACTTCATTATGATACACTATGTGTAGCTCAGGTTCGAGAGCTACAAGGATCATCAAGAGAAGGCAGAAGGCACCAAGGAAGATGATAAAGAAGAGGGACAAAAAGAACAACAAGGAGAATGGAGCCAAGAAGAAAAGACGCTTTTGGATCGGTACGTACTACCGCCAGCGACCCCGGTACAACCGGCGTTGCTCACTCGAGGCTGTCCTACCAGCTTTCCACAAGCCTTAGGAGCGGTTCTACTGCCGCCAGCCAGGAGCGGTACTACCGGACGCCTCAAGAGAGCTACAGGTATCCGCAACTCTTTTCCTGGTAGTAGGCCGGTACTACCGGCCGGCTTGCGGGTACTACCGCGTCGACGCCCCCGACTCGTGACACCGCCTGAGAAGTCACTAAGGGTGGTACTATCACCCCAGTCGATGCATGTGTTCATATCCCTGATCCATGTAATCTCATCCACAACTTACCCCTTAGCCCCTAGTAATATAAATAGTCCCCCTATGTCTAGATAGATCTAGGGTTAGACGAGAGATAAATTCTTGAGCATGTGCTCCTTGATCTCTATGTGGATTTACCCAAGACCTCTCAATTAAACGCACTATTGAGTTGTATCCTAGGCCTCTCCTAGTGAAAAGTCTCGCAAATGGATGATTCTACCTCGCAGTGTCTCATCCCTATTTGTAAAATCAACTGAAAATTAGCTCCACCGGATGAGAAAATAATAGTCTTTTTTTAAACTAGATCAACATATTATTACAATTAGTGATCATTTCACAATCCATAACAAATTTATCGAGGTTGTAAAAAACAAATGTATCAAATTGACTGAGAAAAAGTATTGATGCTCAGTCAACTGAGACCTTCGTCCTACATATGCATGCATGCACTAGTCAGCTCTCATGTACAAATAAGTCATTGTCCAAATAGGACAGTGACCTCCAGGTTATGTTCACCTCTCTAGTTAAGTTCACCTGACTGAAAGCACCAATACCAGGAGGGGACGTGTCTGCGAATAGTACGGGGTGCTTCCGCGACATTATATTGTAGGACCTCAGTGCATATCTAGTGATCCCACCCATAACATGCTCCCATGCTCCCATTTTTGAAAAATTCAATTTTGGTAGTTTCAAAAATTCTGCAAAAAATTGAGAATGTTAACACGGAATGTGTCGACATGCTCCAAAAATTACAGATCCAAAATAGAAATACACATTGAGAAACAAAAAAGACAAATATAGCATGAATAGTGTCACTGTTTTTTTTGACACTATTCATGCTATATTTGTCTTTTTTGTTTCTCAATGTGCTTTTCGATTTGGATCTGAAATTGTTGGAGCATGTTGACACATTCCGTGTCAACATCCACACTTTTTTGCAGAATTTTTGAAACAACACATTTTGAAATTTTTCAAATGGGAGCATGGGAGCATGGAGGGGATGGGATCACTAGATATTTTCCCATTGTAGGACATGCACATGCATGCATGTGTACATCTGCCAAAAATTTTTTTTAAAGGATCCGTCACAAAGTACAGGAACTCAGCACAAATTACAACCAGGTCCAACAAAGATAGGAAATAACAAAAAGACCCTGTAAAAAGCACAAAGCTCCCTGAGCCACCTGAAGGAATCACAGACGGATCCACCACCGAACTCAATTGTTCCATGTCTTTGTCCAAGTTTCAAATATAGAAGTGGTGTTCTTCTCGTAAACGTGTTTCTTGAAAGCCCAACTTAACCAGGCACGCCACGGTACGGCGGGAAAGCCTACCGACAGAAGAAAGAATGGCGACGACGATGTGAAAAATGGAGGCATATCTTAGGTGACTGTTTGAAACCATCAGAAAGAGAGAAAAAAGAAGATGAAGTTGGGTCTATATAGTGTCAATATTTTCCAAAAAAAAAAACTTGACTCTAGATTCTAATACAAAATGATCCATATGTAAAATCCGAACAAGAATTGAGACGGTAGGGGTAGGACATAGTAGCAGCCAACTCCAAAGCGGCTAAAATTTCCGACCACTCGATCCCAAACGCAATTTCAGCATGCAAATCATAACTGGGGAAAAGAAAGCAGATCATGCCACAGCGTGCGGCAATGTTAAAACATTGTGTGTAGCGTGACATGACCTCTCTCTCCAAATATAAAGTGCACACTGCACAGCAAGCGACGGTGCACGTACTACTGTTTGCCATCCGTCTCTAGCACCCAAACCGACATGACCCATCGACATGACTCGATAGGTCAACCATTAATAGAGGGGGCATGGAGGTCACGTAGGACACCTGTGCGTCCCACTTATGAATTAACAGTAATCTATGTCCATGAGATGCACAATCAATCTGCATTGTTTTGACAATCTCTCATATACAATGTGCTCATCAGCGCCTGACCTGGTGACGTGGATCATCCAACGCACATTAGCATGGCGTACGCCTACTGTTTGAATCGGAGTTTGAAACCCAACAAACTTCTCCTCATAAGGATAGATTGGGCGATTCAGCTGAGATCCCATGTGTCTTCTTCGTCGAGATATGTGAATTTGATCCTATGGACGTCTCTACTTAAGATTTGTACCACCGGAAATATAGTCCTGGAGGATCCAAGAGAAAATAAACCAAAATATAAATTTGTTTATGCACACACTATATAGTTCATAGAAAAACAAGGATTTGCAAGTTCAGATATGGTAGTTTAATGGTGCCCCCTTAAAAGAAGGTAATTTGAGCCCCTCCACACGCGAAAAATGAAAAGTGGTGCGTGGTACACAGTTCTCTCACCACAGATGAAACATAGTGGCCGACTTGTCACGATGTGGGTAATGCGTCTAATGGAGAGGGCACGCGTAGATTCGGTGGGGTGTTTTTAGATTCAAATTCGAAGATGAAAAGGCGCGATTGACTCTTTCTGGTTAACAATACACAACTTTGAATATGATTTTCACGTCTAGTATATATGTAAAAAAAATAGTATATGTACTTGTACATATAAAATAAAGTATTAACATATTTCACAAGATAAATACAATGATAAAATTTACAAATTCAATCCATATACTTTCGTATATAATACTAGTCAAAGTCATATTTTAAAGACCGTGCAAAATTTTGTTAACTAAAGACCGTGCAAATTTTGAGTTGGAGTGAGAAGTAGTTAGCTAGTTAGTGTGCTTACCAAACACCGTTCAGCGGGGCCTACCATGTATACGTGGACAAAAAATGCAAAATATGTTATCTATAATCTAACGTTATATATTGAGTTTATTGTCTAACAAGTTCAATCCAACCTTATGCATGCGAGGAATTTTCTTTTTAAAGAGAAGAACCCAACGGCTCTGCATCGGTTGATGTACAAAATCATACTCCCTCCGTCCCAATGCATGTGGCGCATTAGTTTTGCGTGCACAAAGTTTGACCATCAAATTAACCACTAATATATGAGAATTATAACATAAAAATTATATCATTAGAAACTTTATTTGAACACAAATTCAACAGTATAAATTTTATGGTACATAGCACACATTTTGTTAATCAAATTGATGGTTAAACATCGTGCACACAAAATAAGTACGCCACATAAATAGGGATGGGGGAGTATTAGTTATTATTTAATAAGACGGGCAAAATTAGGCAGGGATGCCGAGTCAACTAGAAAAAGCAAAAGCCGTCATCAGGTGCAGAGGTTTGATATAAACTGTATATGTCCGTTCTTGGAAAGACCCTTAATCACATAGGTTTTCAATAATACCATCTATCAGCATAGACGGGGTTTTGAAAGGTCTTGCAATAACATCTCGAACAGTTTTGGTCCGCACATTCTAGAGTGCAGAGGTCTGAAATAAATTGTATATGTTCATTCATGCGCATTGTTAACATTTACTGAATGAGGGTTGGTCCACAACTCTCACGTCCATTTTTCACCCTTCAAAAGTCTACAACGTAAAATGACAAACTGAATAACTCGGAAATGAAGCTCATCCGTAAAAAAGTACTTAAACACTTTCCTATAAACTCTTACGAAAATAGGGCAAAATATGTTTGGTTTTGAAGCCTACTATGATGAGTTAATGTGACTGATTATAGAGAATCTATCCGTAATAAAGAAAGGTATTTTGCCGAAAATGCCAAGGAGAACCTGGGGACGCCCCTCCTCCATATCTCACCATCCCCTTCCTAACTAGCCAACGCTAATGATTTTTCCACCCACCATATGACCATCCTCTATATTGTATTTTTTCTGTGTTAGGTCCGCATTTCTATGGTATAAATGTCCAAGGTCCCACATATGCCACAGAATGACATTGACTTTAACCTGACGGCGGAGATTAAATGCCATCCCTTATCCATCTAGCTTAATTAATTCACATTTAACGGTTACAAAAACTAAACAGAATATAACACTACAAATTTAGTTGGCTCTTTTATACTTTTAACTTGTCACCTATGGTCAATCTTTCGAATGATTTTTTTTTTACACTCATGTAAACTTGACATCGAGCAATACAATATCGCAGTAATTACAAATATGAAATTTGCTACCATATTACAAGATAAAAAAAATCAAAAACATGCGTGACTATTCAATTGGCTCCACATATGTAAATCTTTCAAATGATTTTTTTACACCCGTGTTGACTCGACATCCGGCAATGTTATATCGTAGTAATTACAAATATGATTTTTTAAACCATATTACAAGATAAAAAATCAGAACATGTGTGAGTATTCAATGCCTCCTTTATATTTTTTTCACTTGCCACATATGGTAAATCTTTCGAATGATTTTTTTACACCCATGTAAACTCGACATCCGGCAATACCATATCGTAGTAATTACAAATATGATTTTTTTCTACCATATTACAAGATATAAAATCAAAACATGTGTCACTATTCAATTGGCTCTTTTACATTGCCACATATGGTAAATCTTTCGAATATTTTCTTTACACTTATATAAACTCGACATTTGACAATGCCATATCGTAATTATTAGAAATATGATTTTTTTTCACCACATTACAAGATAAAAATCAAAACATGTGTGAGTATTCAATTGGCTCTTTTATATTTTTTTCACTTGTCACATATGGCAAATTTTTCGAATGGTTTTTTTTACACCCTTGTAAACTCGACATGCGGCAATGCCATGTCGTAGTAATTACAAATATGAATTTTTCTACAATATTACAAGTTTTCATTTATTGTTAAATACCATTCATATTATTACAAACATAATTTTTTCAGATGTCTATATTTGACCATGTTTTACTTAAATATATTTGATTTTTTTCTTCGTGGTAAAGGAAATTAACACATGCATGGATCCTTTTTCCACTGGCCGCATGAAAAAAACTAGGTCATTTTCTCATTAGAGGAGAGAAAAACTCCAACATGCAACTGTAAATAAATTAGTACTAACTAATGGAGAAGAGAGAAGGCGATGCATGCTTACCGAGAGAAAAGCACCTCTATTACCGTTGCTAATTTGAACCAATTTTTTTTGAAAGCCATGTATGCACCAAAAAGTCGAGAATGCATTTAATGCTAGTTATTGTCCAGCATTTATTTCTCAGCTATGAACTCCACGGCTGGCCCACGTTGACTAGTATTTTCTCAGTATAAACATGTATTCGCAATTACTACTGCTTTTACACATCATTACTGCTACTTTCTTTCCGAATCACGACTTGGTTCCTAACCCTTGATTCCCTCCGCGCGCGTTGCCATGAGTCAAAAGTCCGGGTCAAGTATTTTGCTAGTATACATAATTTGGACTTACGAGCATATAGTTTTTTTGGTTTCCTAATAAACATCAAGAATGGCTTTGGAATCCTTCCAAATACTAAGAGCATCTCCACCGGGGGCCTCCAATGGGGTGTCCGGCACCCCCCCCCCCCCCCCCCCCAATTGAGGCCCAATTTGGGGGTGTCGGACACATGTCCACCCAAGCGAAAGGTGCAGCCCACAGCGGCGCCCCCCAAACGGCCCTAATTTTGAGCATTAGATCGAACACCTTGCGGGCACAGGAACCGCCGCCGGTTCACCTTCGCGACACGTCAGAACACGGCGGTTAGTGTGGACGTGCAACCGCCGCCGCGTCGCTTCGGGGTGGCGTTCGCACCGCTTCGCATCAATATAACGATCCCGGTTAGTGTGGACGTGCAACCGCCGCCGCGTCGCTTCGGGGTGGCGTTCGCACCGCTTCGCATCAATATAACCATCCTCGCCGGCCGCACGTCGCTCACATTCTCTCCACGCACCACCATCCACAACTCGCTCGCCATGTCGTTGCCTGAGAAGGAGGCCGTGGTGGCCGATCAGGAGCAGGAGAAGGAGACTGTGGTGGCCGATCAGAAGCAGGAGAAGGAGGCCGTGGTGGCCGATCCGAAGCAGGAGGCCATGGTGGCCGCCGATCAGAAGCAGGAGGCCGAGCCCGATCAGGAGCAGGACGCCGAGCCCGCAACTCCATCCCCGGCACGCCCTGATCTCTCACTGTGGGAACCTTGGTCCCCGTGGCTGTCCCGTGTGGCTGGTGCACATGCAGCACCGGCCGTCCCCCAGGCAGCACCAGAGTGGCAGCTGGGAACTCCAGACGCGGCGCCGGCCGACGACGAGCCTGGAACACCGCCGCCAAATGCCGATTCGGATGACGACGAGTAGTTGTTAGGGTTTCTAGCTGTAATCGAATGTCAAATTCATGCATGCATTAATAAAAGTCTCAAATAGTTGCGGCTACCCAATTGTTCAACCGCGCCGGATAACATCCCGGCCATGACATAGTTTCGACCGCGCTGGAGAACTAGTCTCGAATGTCGGCCATCAAAAGGGCGCCCCGGCGCAATGGTGCATGCCGATCACACGTCGGCTTCTTCGTCCTCGGCCCCCTCGCCTTCCTCTTCGGATTCCTCGACCGCAACTGCTTTGGCCGCCGCCTTCTCAGCCTGGATGCACCTCCATTCGGACACGAAGTAGGCCTTCTGGTTGGGGCTCATGTCGCTCGTGTTGGTGGCCATGTACAGACGCTCCTCCTTCTTCGCATGGGCCTTGAGCTTGGTCTTTTGCATCTTGAAGAAGGTGTCCCACTTCTTTTCGGCCGCCTCGAAAAGCTTCTTCTTCTGGGCACTCGACGCGGCCACCTCGTTGACGTAGAGCTGCACCGACTCTTGGATGCTGCACGAGGAGGCCGTCGTCTTCTTTCCATCCCTGGCGGCCGCCTTGCACGCCTTGAATCCCATTGCTGGACGATCCGCGCTGGCGGCCGACAGCTTCCTTTCATCTCCCTCGTCTTGGTCCTTGCAATGACGCTTCCATTTGGGGCAATCGCGAAGCGCTTCCCAACAATGCATCAACTTGTATGCCTTCTTACGATCCATCACCAACTCGACGTACATGTGGAGGGCATCGTTCAACTGCGTACACAAACACAAGTCAAATATGTTTGTAAACATGGCCGGTTTCAAATAAGACACAAGTTAAGATGACCGGCTTACTTTGTCTTGGTCATTCTTGCCACTCTCATCTCTATTCATTATTTGCTCATGGCAACCATGCAACTTGCTAGTGAGTGTCGAGATGACGCCCCACCGGCTTTCAACCGATTTGACATTGTGAGTGGGCAACACATCCTGAGGTGGATATGACCTTCTTTCGGTGTAGTCCTTATGTATGCGTAGCCAATACGCATCCTTCTTTTGGTTGGCGCCGGTCGTGTCGCTTATGCTCACGGCCATCCACAACTCGCACAACAACACGTCCTCCGTGTCGGTCCAAGTCCGCCCTCTGTAACCTACCTTCCTGTCGCCATCCTCATCCTCTTCGCCTTGCTCTTCTTCGCCCTCCCCGTCTTCGCTGTGGCCTTGGTCACCATTCTCTTCTTTGCCCTGGCCGAACTGGTCGGCGTCGGCGCGTCCGTAGGCACCACCGGAGATCAGTTCAGCCATCGCTACGGCGCCACCATCCTACGCCACAAAACGGCGATACACATTGCAATAAGTGTACAACAATTTGCATCCGGCGCCGGCAATAAGTTCATTGCACCAACAATTTGCATCTGGCGCCGGCAATAAGTGCACACACCAACAATTTGCATCCGGCGCCGGCAATAAGTGCGCACAACAACAATCCGCCGGGCAACACAATAAATGAGCAGATCAGCAAGATAAATAGCACGCACCTGGCCGAGTGGGTCGGCCGCATTGGCGCCTTGGTCATGCCCGAAGAGGTGGCCGCGGGAAGCGGTCGCGTCGCCGCTTTTGGATGTCGTCCGCCGCATCGCCGGCGAGTTGGCGAACAACGGCGCCTTGTTCAGATCGGTGGATGGCTCGTCGGGGGAGATGGACTGCCGCGAAAGCTGCGACTGGTAGTAGGCGTCGTCGAAGTAGGCCGGGGCAGACGGCGACTGATACGTCTCAAACGTATCTATAATTTTTGATGTTCCATGATGTTATTATATCAATTGCTACATGTTTTGGCTATACTTTATATCATTTTTATGCATTTTCTGGGACTAACCTATTAACAAGATGCCACAGTGCCAGTTCCCTGTTTTCCGCTGTTATTGGTTTCAGAAAATCTATTAAGGAAATATTTTCGGAATTGGACGAAACAAAAGACATCGTCAATAATATCACGAGGAGATCACGGAGTCCAAAGGGGAGTCGGAGCAGACCCACCAGGGGGCCACACCACACTAGGGCGCGGCCTAGGGTGGGCCCGCGCCCACCTATGGCGTGGTGGCCCCCCTCGGCCACCGACGCCGCCTCTTCGCCTATATATTCTCCGCGACGCGAAAACCCTATTACGGTCGATCATATTCCACGAAAAGTTCCGTCGCGGCCGTCATCGTCAATCTCAGATCGGAGGAGTTCTGAAGCTCTTCCCGGCACCCTGCCGGAGGGGAGATCATCACCGGAGGGCTCTACATCACCATGTCTGCCTCCGGAGTGATGCGTGAGTAGTCCACCCCTGGACTACGGGTCCATAGCAGTAGCTAGATGGTTGTCTCTCTACCTTGTGCCTCCATGTTTAGATCTTGTGAGCTGCCTAACATGATCAAGATCATCTTATTGTAATGCTAGATGTTGTGTTTGCTGGGATCCGATGAATATTGATACCATGTTTATTCAAGTTGTTTATCTATGTGCTTTTGATCTTGCATGCTCTCCGTTGCTAGTAGATGCTTTGGGCAAGTAGATGCTTGTGACTCCAAGAGGGGGTATTTATGCTCTGATAGTGGGTTCAGTCTCTAGATATCTGGATCAGTGACAGAAAGGTCTAAGATGGTAGATGTGCTGTTGCTACTAGGGATAAAACATTGGTGCAGTGTCCAAGGGCACTTGTATTGATTACATTACACACTTTACTTCATGCAATAATCTGTTGTTAGCAACTTAATACTGAACAGGATGCGGATGCTGCCTTGAAGGTGGATTATTTAGGCATAGATGCGGTTGGAATAACGGTCTATGTACTTTGTTGTAATGCCCAACTAGATTTCATAGTAGACATCTTGTCATGTATTGCTTTGTTATGCCCTCTCTATTTGTCAATTGCCCAGCTGTAATTTGTTTACCCAACATGCTAGTTATCTATTCTGAGAGAGACACCACTAGTGAACTGTGGACCCTGGTCCAATTTCCTCATACTGTTTACACAACCTGCTGCAATCATCTGTTTCCTGTTACTTGCTGTTTTTCCTGCTGTTTTCCACACCATACGTTTAACTCTTTGTTTCTGCAAGACCGGAGAGATTGACAACCTCTCTGTTTCGTGTTGGGCAAAGTTCTGATTTGTGTCTGTGCAGATTCCACATTGGTGCAAGCTCCCTAGCGCCAGGGGGAGTCAACATCAACAACCTTCCGATAGATCGTCAAGTCCTACTGGATTGATAACCTTGGGTAGATTATTCAAGGGAAAACTTCTGCTGTCTACATCATAACCTTCCTCTTGGGGTTCACCAACACGTAGCCATCAGTGACCCGCAAAACACGGTGGCGCTGGCTGGGCTAGAGCTACTTTGGCTCATGGCGATCAACATCTCGGCCGTATCTTTTGGCGAGGGCTCATTCACCGCCTTGTCCTTCGCCTTCAGTCGCCTGAGTTGCCGAAGTTGGGAAGCAGCTGTGCGCATCTCCGCCTGGCTCAGCGCCGCCTTGGTCGGTGGCGCTGGCTGGGCTAGAGCTACTTTGGCTCATGGCGATCAACATCTCGGCCGTATCTTTTGGCGAGGGCTCATTCACCGCCTTGTCCTTCGCCTTCAGTCGCCTGAGTTGCCGAAGTTGGGAAGCGGCTGTGCGCATCTCCGCCTGGCTCAGCGCCGCCTTGGTCGGCGGCACCGAAAGCTCCTGCGGCTCCCGCTTCATCGTCTTATTCTTCGGCTGCGATGTCGGCGACGGCTTGCGACCCTTCAGTTTTGAGAGGCCGACGGCCTTGGGCGGCATGGTGGTGGAAGGCGGAAGGCGAGGAGGTCGCGGCGGCGGCGCAAGGGTTTTGGAAATGGTGGGAAGATCCAGAATTTTGGCGCCGGGGCGGCAATGTAGATGAAGGGGAATTGGGCACGCCGACGCTGTGAGTATGACGGGCGGGCCACCCCTGTCGGAGGCCATGTCCACCCCATGTCCGGCACCCCAGAGAGGACCTCCAAGTTTGGAGGCCCTCTCGGGGGGTGCCGGACACGATTTCGCTCGGCCCGACCCTTTGCGGGGTGCCGGTGGTGGGCGATTTTGCCGTTCGGACCCCCATTGGGCCTTTGGGGGGTCGTTTGGAGGGTGCCGGTGGAGATGCTCTAAGCTCCCTAAAATTTAAGAGCTCTCCTTGATTGTGGTCCCACCCTAAAATTGAAGAGCTCTACTAAGCTCCCTAAAATTGAATAGTATAAATAATCAAAGCCCAAAACAACCGAGGGGCAAAAAAATATTCCAGCACTTTTTAGGTTGTGAAAAAAATCTCTAAGAATATAGAGCTCTCGATGCTTGTGGCCCCAAGTTTCAGGTTGTGAAAAAATTATTTTCTGTCTCGTATCGGTCGCTTGGCAGCTGTGTGGTGGGTTGCGTAGAGAGAGTTTCTTTAGCATGGACTGAGTCGTACACCATCATGTTATTACCATCCATTCGTGTTGAGAATACTAGATATACGTTATGTTCATGACGTGAATTTGCAGGGCATAAAAATAAGCATACAACTTTTTTATTATATTATTAAACAAAGTCTAACAAAAAATACATTAGTCGATCAAAACCATCTTCCTAGCGATATCTGTTGCAACACCTAAAAATGATAATAGGATGGTCCTGGTCGCTTCCAAATATCCTAACCTCACACCAACGCACACCATCTAAATCGGAGGCCTCACGAAACCGACCAAAGGCGAGCCGGGAACATAAACCGGTTCACTAACCTCTCGGAGTGCATGGTCTGTGCACGCTCTATAAGTCGCCACCTCCTTTTTCCGCCTACCAATTTTGAGGAGAGATCAACGCATTGACCTTGTCAGACATGTCGTCGACGACGCCACGACGCGAGACAACGCCACCATCCCGCGCGGGTCCATCAGCACAGGTCCGCCGTTGAGACCCCGTTGTGCCACACCGTCGAGACTCGCTATTATCAATGTGCGTCTCGACGCAGTTCTCTGTCGCCACATACCACCATCGTCCGATATGGGAGACCTAGATCTAGGGTTTTCCCGTAACAACGTGGGCGAGAAAACGAGCGTTGCACAACTGATGCCTTCTATAAGGTTTTGCTAATTCTCAATCTATTATTTTAGGACACATGTCCACTATTTGTTAATGGTGTTGCTAATTCTCAATCTATTATGATTTTCTTAAAGAGCGTTCTCAAGGAATTACCATGAAGTTTTTTTTTGTTTCACGGCTTGGTAATGGTCCATCAAGGCAATTATCTTTACAGTCTGACAGTATCTTCTTCTAAGTTTTGGGAATGACATTAGAATTTTTCATAGTAATAGTTGTTTTTCGAATCTTTTTGGTATAGAAACAGTTTTTCAATTGTATTAAGCGACATTTTCGTGTATAACATAGTTGAATGTGTATGTGTGCGTGCATTTTTCTAACACCAGTGACAAATGATACTCATGTAGCGTCGTGACTTTGTTATCTTAAAAGTTATCAAGACATATCTATCTATATTTAATTATTTTATCAACCTCTAATGTTTTGTGTGAAATAAATTTGGTTTGTGACAAAAAAAAAATACATTGCTAGACGATGAAGATGATAATGTAAAAACAAATAAGTTTATAGATAATGAAATTATTCTCACGTATTGAATACTAAAGACATGTTATAGTTCAATATCAATTGGACGCGACAACGCGCACCTTACCCTTCTAGTGTCATAAAACGCATGATTCCATAGCTTTGCATTCAAGATGGCCGAACCGTCAGGAATAAGACTTGTGACGTCTTTGTGAGCCGTTTGCGACAAAGGCTTGCCCACAGGAGTGCATGCGTATCCAGCAGATTTGCGATATGGCCGGAGATTCTGTTGCCGGCGGAAGTAAGATGGAGTGGACGGCTGGGAGTATCGTCGTGACTCGTGAAGCTAGCGTCAAAGATCAATGACGCCATGCGGTGCGTCATCCATAGATTTTCTTTTCCTTTCGTGGCAATGGACAGTAATTACAGTAGGACTGTAGGACACCTAGCAATTAAGTTGCTGCTACTTGCCCTAGTAAAGAGAAGTCAAGTGTTGTCGTGTCATGTGGCTGAAAAGATTTGGACAATGACGTACAGATCATGTCTTGTCTCTTTTTCCAATTTTCTTTTTGGAAAGATCTGTGTACTAAGTATTGGGATATCTTTTTTATTTAGCTTAATGGGATATCTGATAGTCTAGTAATAGTATAGTCTAGCTAGGCTTAGCCTAGGCTGATTGTTTCTGGGCCTACATGGCACTGTTAAATTTTAGATATAGGAACTAATGATGGATATATGGATCGAATCGTCGAAATGACACTAGTTCTTGATCCTTGGATAGCTACCTAGCTAGATGAAAACACTAGTGTGATATATATAATTTTATTCTTAACCACAAAACAGCCTCTCGAGATGAGAGTGACAGGGCAACCACCAGATCGAGCACCGGCATGAGTCGAGTCACCTTTTAGCTCAATGCAGTGTACCTTTCTATACCTGACATGACACCACCGCCTGTATCAAATTCCTTTTTTTCAGCTTAACCTAAAATTCTATTTGGACAGTAAAATTAACCAACACTATCTGCAATCTGAAGATAATTCTACGTACAAATCAACTCTCAACGGTGTCCGCCAAGTCTAGCTAGATGGAGTCGAGTTAGCTAACCAAAGGATGGAAAGGTTGAGGAAAGGGAGGCAAGAAAGCAATGGTACAGGTCCAGGTTCGTTAGATAAAACAATTCAAATGCTTCGACATGTCCAAGCGTAAGGCTTTCTGTCAATAACGACTTGTATTTCGAGATCCAACAGTTTGCTCTGTCAATCACCTGAGTATCTGACTCATCACATCAGTTTTCCAACTGAACTCATCATTTAACTGCACAAACACACCGGCCCCGTTTGGAACACAGTAGATTCTCTGTTCCTGGGGCAATGGAACCGATATTTACCACTTAATTCATGTGTCCCCAACAACGCACAGAACATTTTCAGAAGTCTGATGATGAAATGTATACTCCTGGGCTAATACTTGCGTGAAGTGTAGTTCATCACTGTTGTTTTGTTGGAACCGTATCCTATTTCTTATCACTTGATACAATTCTATCCTGATACAGTTGTGTTATCTGAATTCATGTGGACGACTGACAAGATGTTGATTTCTAAGTACTGAATTTTTCTGACATTTGGCAGTTTGGGAAAAACCACGATTGTTGGAGAACATGGATTATTTAGTACGGCGTACTTTATTGGCCTTTACGGGTGTTGTTCTATTCAGTTTTTGTTGATACTGTGATTTTGGATGGTTCATAATATCTTTTTATTGGAAGGTGATACCACCTATGAGATATATTGGTTCACCAAACTCACAATTGTCAAGAAAATAGATTAACTCTTCTGCCACAAGCATTTTTAGTTCACATGTTATGGTTCTATGTTGAATAAGGAAAGCCTATATAGCTAAAAGAGTGAATCCCTATTCCACAATTCTGCATTTGTGACACTTATTACCCCATTTGGTGAAACAAAATCACAGATGCACCATATTAAAAAAAATTGAATACGGTTTTACCCCCATTTTGTCATTTTGCATGTTTCATTAGAATAGACCAGTATCTTGGGTCTATGTGCGTCAAAATATGTAAAGATCGGAGAACCTCATCAGCATAATGTCCAACCTTCTCTTCACCATTTGTTCAATTTTTTGTCGTTGTCCCGATTTTTTAAGCCTCTATCATTACCTCATACCTTGCGCAACGAAAAAGGGTCCAAAGTTTCTAAAATGGATAATATATTGGATTTTTCACTAGATAGGTAATTCGGCATTACTTAAGTCACCATGAGAACATGATTTGCGACAAAGGTATTACCATAGAAATCAATTTGGAAAGGTTACGTTACAGTTCTCGGTTAAGTGTGGTAGAGTGGTAGCATGCCTTATATATCCAAAACATTCAAGATTCCTAGCGAAGCTCAGCCACACGATGCAGTCACATGATTGCTAAAGAACCGAGGAGCAGTCTAAGTGAAAATAATGTGGGAAACTATGAGATTGCGAGGCAGCGAGGCGGTGGCATTAATCCATGGGACGAGCAAAAGAAAAGAGTTTAAAAAGGAAAACGTCCACTTATGGTCATATTAATATATTATCCACGTATATAATTAATTTTCCATAGTACGTCACAGTTAGCTAGTTAAAGCACTTGCTGGGGTTGAGAATTACATATCTACACCATAATTTACACGTGCCATGGTTGACCATTTGCTTCCCACATAGTATGTCATGTGGAAATGTGCTCGCAAGCAGTAGCACAAAACCTTGTATGAAGCATCATTATAGAACACAATTACAGTTGTATGTTAGATTGCAGTCACAATTGTTGCCTACAATTTTCAATTTATCAATCTTTCATTACACGATTGCAGGACATGCTTTACCTTGTAGAGTGCACTACCGTGGGAGTATTTTGATGAGTTTATACAAACATTTAAGTGTAATATTTCCTACTATTATCAAGTCATGAGTCAACACTTCACGAGGTTGTTGACTCTATTTTTAATATGTACATATAACGCTAGTACCACTGAGGTTATTCCCTTTTCGGTACTACATAATCGAAACTGTGAATTTTACACGCAACTCTGGTTCTAGAACGTTGTCAAAACATATCATCTGTACCTAAATTTGTGTAGAATGTACACAGGACTAGTATTTAAACCAGATCAACCTTTTGCATAAGTATATTCTTTATAGTGTTTCTAGTTGTCTTTCTAGACCATCTTTCATAGTTTATTGAAATATGTAACTATGTAATAGCAAACTTCCATACTGTAATAACGACTTCCATAATCATATTGAAACGTTAATTTTTTAAGATGTCGCTTATGGGTGTAAAACATATTAATAATCCAACAATCGTTCTCTTTTGTCTCGTGTGTTGAGTTATCTTGTATGCATATGCAATTAATTGCGAATTTTTAGGTGAGGCGGATTTTATTCAAATACTATCAGATATTCGTCTACTATGACAACAATGATGATAACATAAGGTTTAAAAATGCTAAACATATATACACAAATGATAGATGGGCCTCATGTACTCATATTATCAGTGAACATAACCTAACTCATAGGTTAAGTGGTTATGTAAGTTAGTTAGTTTGAAGGAAAAAGTTGATCTAATGACATCAGGAGTAGTGCAAATATTTCTGGCGACATTTTGAAGACCATAATTTCCCCATGGAAATGTTGTTTACACCCCCAAAGATATGTGTTGTATTTTTCATTTAATTTAGAGTGTGAATTTCCCAAATCAAATAATACTCGATGGACGCGTGGGGGAGATATTCGGCAACAAATGAGCATATTGAGATATTTTCAGAGAAAAATACAAGACAAACTTTTTAAAATTCACATTGAACTATACTTTTATATTTGTCTTTTTAACATGAGATGTATACTTGTACTTACTTTAAAAAGTTATTCTCGTATGCTTAGAAAAATTATATGGTTACTTATAGAAATATATTGCCAATCTTATCATGTTGATGGTCTAATCCAACTACGATGAATTATACGAGTTCAATTACTCAACATCAAATTTCTACTGTCTCAAGTTCAATTGACCAACATAATATATAGATTTCTTGACCTCCTTTGGGAAGAATTTATTTTTATGTGAAGAAAACACTTCTAGAAATGCAACACATTGAGGAATATGGTGGAATATGGCGATCTAACATGCAACTCCACTCATATATGCCATCTCACTAAAATTAGATGCAGGGGATCAGTTGACAATCCGGCATCGAAGGACTCTCCCTCGAGTGAGCAAGTTCAATCTGACTGAAAGATTGTCTCAAGTGGATTGACTGTCTATCATTGGATTTGGAATTTTGGCCTTGGTAACAAGAATGGTTGGGTCATTGTAAATGTCAAAAAGGATAGAAGGTCTAGCCAAATCCTTGTCGATGTCCCATGAGCGCTAAACTGCTTGGCTCCTATAAGAAGAAATATGTGGTCCTATACAACTCATGTCAGAAACAATTAGGTACTTTATGGTGCTGATAGATGATTCTACTAGATGGTCACATGTGTGTCTATTATCCCTGCGGAACCGGGGCCGAGCTAGGAAAAAAATCCTGTCGCAGAATATCAACTAGCAAAATAAAATGGGACGTGAGCAACTGAGCATGCTTGTTTGGGCGGTGTTTGAGTGTAAAATAGCTCTGTTTCGCTGTCATTGGGTTTAATTGGTGCACATAGATAAATTTGGACCCCAATTGCTAGTAAATTTCTTTTTGTCCCTAGTGTGCCTGCACCATTGCAAAGCCTATGCAGCTTTGCCCATGTGCGGAGCCATGTCTTTATTGAATTAATTGCCCAAATTATCATATTTTAAAAAAATCATGATGAATATAGGAAAAAAATAACAATGCACAATGCATCTGAATTTACTTCACGTGCATGTAATGATTATTGCATGGCTTTAGGCATACATCTAGAAAATATAGTACATTATGTTCATACTAGAAATAGATTAGTTGAATCACTTATAAGAGTAAAATTAATTATTAGACCACTATTATAGAACTGTCATTTTATCACCATCTTGTTGGGGACATTCGGTATTACACAGTGAGAATATGTCTCCAGCTAGACCAACTGTGTATCATACGAATTTCTCGCTTCAACTAGTACGTGACCACCATATGTGTACATCAATGGGGGCAAAAACAATCAGTGTGGGATATAATTATTCATCAATTATAAATACGTCGAGATGATATAGGAATTCAGATCCATGTACTAAAGAAAATCCATGTACTAAATACGTCGAGATGATATAGGAAAACAATCCATGTACTAAATACGTCGAGATGATATAGGATAATAGCCCCCCAACAAGAGACCTATTAACAACCCGTTATATTAATTCAACTTTATGAGGAAAATTCCCATCATTAGAGGGAAACCAAAAATGCCAATAAATAAATTGGAATGTTATAGGAATTCAGATCCATGTACTAAAGAATATGACTCATAAGTTTCAATAATCATGCATTTGCAACAGATAGCAAATAACCTAACATGCGCATATACTGACCTTAAAGGTGTCACTAAATCATATATCTCTACAGTTAATACATCATAACGAATTGAGGTACCAAATAAAACCACTCATCTCCCAAATGCAAAGGACAAAAGTTGGATACAAGGACAAGAGTTCTCACCAGATTTCACGAAAACAAAGAAAATCAAATAATCTAACAGTAAATGCAAATGAACCTAAAGTTGATAGACACCACTCGGATCCAACTCAAATGTGCACACAGATCGATTCCAATTTTGGGTGTGGGACATCAGAACACCTAAAGGTGTTGAGAAAATATCATCTCTATGCACGTTGGTGACCTTAATATTATCGGGAGTACACAAAACATAAATGAGGCACGCAATAATGTAATAGAGGAAATTGAAATGAAAGATTTGAAAAATCCGAGCTCTTCTTTGGGTTACAACTTGATCACCTTTTATCGGGAATATTTGTTTACAAACATGTTTATATACCTAAAGTTATAGGAAAAATCAATATGGATAAATCATATCCACCGAAAACACCCATGGTCTTTAGATTCCTTGATACAAATGAAGCTACTTTTTACCCCAGACGATGCGGAAGAGATATTAGGCCATAAGTTTCCATATCTCATTGCCATTAGAGCGCTAATGTACCTTGCAAATTGACTAGGTTTGGTATTTCATTTGCAGTAAATTAACTAGCTAGGTATAGGCAAAACCAATAAAAAAATCATTGGGTGGGAGTAAAGAATGTCTTTACATATCCACATGGCACAAAAGATCTTTGCTTTATTCTATCAAAATAATCAATACACTATGGTCTGCTATACCGAGCGTGCCTATCTATGTGATCCCCATAATGCCATGTCACAATATATGTTTTGTGTTCTTATAAAAGTGGAGTTGCCTTTTTATGGAAGTCGACAAAATAGACTTTAGTAGTAACTCCCAGTAATCATTTTAAGATAATTGTGCTATACCAAACATCAAATGTATGTGTATGTTTTCTCAGGATGATTAACGACATTGAAATTGTGTGTGGTATTAGTTCATTAGAATCACCAACCAGTAATTATGAAGATAATGTTGCTTGCATTTCTCAAATGGATATGGGTTATACAAAAAATAATATCGCAAAACAAGTTGGTTCTAAATTATTTTTTCTTCAAGAATTACTCAAAAATGGAGAAATTTTGTATTTTTACAAATCAAATCATGTGACAATCGGATTTGTTCACTAAGTCCTCACCAACAGTTGCATTCCATAAATGTATTTGTATGAGTCGACTTCAAATTTGTAAAACCTCGGAGGAGGTGGTACGCATAGAACTATAACCCTATTGATTATCTGATTGTACTATTTTCCCTTATGAGTTTACCAATTAGGTTTCTTATATTTTAGTGAGAATAATAATATGTCATATTGTTTTCTCCTTATATTTTTTCCACTAGGTTTATAATGGAGCTTTCAATGGTATATTTAGTTTCTATATTTCTTCGTGTATTCTCTCCACTGGGTTTTTGGGGGAGAGACCTTCGAGATCATGCAACGAGACTCAGTACCATACGAGGAATTCTATAGACGATATTTATGCACAATGAGTCTTCAAAATAATGAATGCTACAAAGAGAATGTCAGAAACAAGTTTAAAATTGAGAATGACCGAAGCTGCTTACTATTTAAAAGTATCAAGAGCAGTTACTTGTTGTTGCCACGCAAAATTGCCGCGCAGCACCACGATACCCGTCGTACTTTCGTGACGACGAACCGATTGCTTTCCGAGCAAAGCAACAAAGATCCCCTCGCTTTCGTGGAGGAGAGACGGCCGCTTTTCAGCGCAAAACGGCAAAGATCAACCGAACCCTGGTAGAGCTCGGCAGGAGAAAAAACATGAAGAAAACGATAGATAAAAAGTACGTAAAAAAGTAGATGTATTATTGGATGAATGTCGATTGATTGGGTCTTCAATCGGCCACGGCCTTCACATTTATATAGGCACGCTGGACTTGGCGTATAGGAATAGAACTCTAAAACTGAACCGAATAAGATATGTCCTCGATCTTTTGATTCGGTTACGTACAATCTGTAGACGCTCCATCTTCTATCCCCTGCACGTCACGTACAAATACTTGTGGCCTTACAAGGAAATAATAAGATATTCCGGCCACAATCTAACCGTATCAGCTAATGCAGATCTCGTAGGCCTCATGCATCACCATGCAATATTTTCCTTGTACACTTGCCTAAATGACAGTCTTTGCAAACCTCAAACTCGATTTACCATCTGAAGTTAGCTGGGACATGTCCTAGGCATCGGCGCATTAACTCGATTTATTTTAGAATCTGCCGAAAACTCGTCCTAGCTCGCTGTTAATCCATGCAACACTCCATATATTGGTCTTCAGGAAATAAAGTTGTATGCTTGCTCTGGCTTCTTGATATTTGTACTCGAATCTCATTGAGCCTGCATTTTGAACTAAACAGCAAGTCCAATATATATGTCAACCAATAATCTAAACACAATCATTTAAATTAATTTGGCTTATAAAATGCCTAGCAGCCAAATTATACCTTCAACACATGCCCCCCTGTTTTTGGTATAATTGGATTTATCAAAAACACTTTAGCAATACCTTAGTTCGATGCTTAGAACTTCACTGGCCATATAGTTGCTTAGGGCGATGTTCAAAGAACACATCGGCCACTGTTTTCATTATGACGATATTTCAAATAACATATCGTCCAAACTTTTCAGGGCGATATTTCAATAAAATATCGGCCATAATATCTTCAAGCTCCGGGTGCACGAAATTCAGCGGGCAATGCAAACACCAGATTAACATTCGTATCAGTAGCTATTGCCTCGCTATTTTCTGAATCCTCGTTACCAATTGTGTCCTCTGCGGGGTTAGCAACTATGTCATCTGTGGCTTTACTCTCTTTCCCCTCAATGCACTTCTTCCTCCAAATTTTTCTAAGAATCATTGGTCTTTCTCGATTGACCAATTCATCGTATTTTTCCTTGGCTATTTCTTCTCTCATCTCCAATGCCCGCAGCCGTTGTACTCGTCGTTTCTGAGTGTGTGTTAGTCCCGCCGGGCACCACCGAATTCCTGGCTTAGTCCCTGGGGCGACTGACTTAATTATGTTGCCCCCCAAGTCTCTCGGCCTATAACGTTGTACTGCTGTTCCTGTGACAAATAATTTGTCCTTGGCCGAAATACTTCTCTGCTGATCAGATACACTACCGGATCCATTATTCTGCCCTCCCATATTACCTGAATTCCTTCGTTGCGTAGACGTGCTGAAACAAGATTTCAAGCCTATTGGAGACGACCTCATAGATGTACATGAGCTGCTCTTTCTCATAGTTGGATCGGTGTGCATGCTAGCTGATCCAGTTTTCTGACTTGTACTGGAAGATGCAACGAGTGTATTAACCAAACTATCCTCCAGTGTACCAGCGTCTTTCCTCTGAACCGAGCCACACCTTACTGCATCAACGTATGTTCCTTCTGACTTATTCTCAGCAGCATCATCCATTTCACCAGCATCAGTACGTACAACTGCCGTGCCTAAACAAGTGTGCACATCAGGCTCTGAATAAGCTCGTATATTAGTATCTTTTGCTGTACTACTGTCGATGCAACCACACTCAGCTCTATCACGTGCTTCTGGATGACTTTTACGATTGATCGGCACCCACTTAAACCTCTGACCACCAATATGAACTGTGCCATCAGCATGATGTGCCGCTGATCGGTTTCGCCGAATCACAACTGTATCATGCAATTGAGTTCCATGCTTAAACTGAGCTCTTCTTTGATGCTTTGGTTTTCTGTACACAGACCCTGATGGCACCCACTTTGGCTGAAAATAACTTGGCCCTGTTGGGTTTGGGTATGGCGACCAAAGATAAAATCCCCTCGGAGAAAATTGTGTATACATAGGAGGTGTACAGCCCCAATAAGCCGACTTCATTGGATAGCACGGCTGCTGATAAAATGAATTTCTTTTCCATCGCTCATGACCACGAGGTCCTGAAGGAAGCCTAGGATGCTTAACACCTCCAAGCCGATTAGACACATTGTTGGCCTTGCGTGAAGTGTATTTCTCCAACAACATGCTAACTGTCGGCTTTATGCTTGGAGCTTGTCTCTTTTTTCCATTGACTTTCCACACTCCTACTTCTGAATTTTTTGGTTTTATCATCCTCAGTGTAGCACTATCATCAACAACAACATTTTTCCCTTTGGTAGATTCGGTCTGATCCGACCGAATAAGAACTTTCTTATTCTCAAAGTCAATAACATCGATAGAAAAAGAATCACTATCAAGTTTCATTTTAGTACTTTGTAAATGTAAATCGTCCATCATCAACAGCCGATTGCACCTGTCTTCGGAATACATCACAATCATTAGTAGAGTGAGAAAACGAATTGTGCAACTTACAATAAGCTCCTTTACCCAATTCGTCTGGAGGTGGAATAGTATGACCTTCTCTCACCCTAATTATTTTTCCTTGCAGCAATATATCAAAAATTATATCACACTTGCTGACATCAAAAGTATACTTAAATTCCTCTTTTCTAGCAGGTGTGGACTTCATAGCAGAACATGCAAAAGGATTAGACTTTGGCACTTGAACCCATTCGGCTACACATAGGTCAATGTCGTCTTCACTAGCCGAATTGTTGTCATAATCTAAAGCATTAGCCGTTTTGTTCTCCTTCTCTTTATCATTAAACCGGCTGTTTTGTTTAATTTCCTTAGTCCGGTTTTCGTGCGCCAAAGCCTTATGAGCATGCGACGTTTGCAACGGAGACCCACTAAAATATGAATCAGCTACCGGCCCGTACGGAACCCCGGTACCGATAGGTTGCAGTGGTGGTGTATAGATAGGTTGCTGCAAATTAGAATTTAAGCTGATGCTTCGGTTATTGCTGCTGTAATTTTGTGAAGCCGAAGCTGAAATTGTAACAGCAGGAGGAGCAATGCTAGGTACAAAATTGTTGGCCGATATGCTAGTATATTTACGGCCATTGCTAACATTATTAAAAGGTACGTTACCTTGCATAACAGTAGCCGATGCAACAGGTGTATGAATATTACTAGGCAAATTACTGAATCTACTAGTTTCCAATGGCATCAGCTTTCCAGCAGAATTTTCATGCACTACCGAACGAACTTGACCAGAAAGACTTATTTCAAGCTGCTCCTTAAATTCATCAGATGTATTATCTAAAGTTTGAGTAATAGTGCGTGTCATATTTCTCACATCAGAATCATATTTCCTAGCTACAGACAAATCAATTAGATGAGTAATTTCTTTGATTGTCTTTTTTACCTTAGCGCCGAGTGGATCGGAAGAACTCGGCGTAGCTATCTTCTTGATGACGCCGTTTCTTGTCTTCTGGTATCCAGCCAAAATTTGTTTCATCATCTCGCTTGCTCTTTCTCAATCTCCCGTTCAACTCGCGCCGATCCTCTTCCGACAGATCTTCGAGTGTAACGGCGATGGTGATGTCCGGGTCGACGTCGCTACCGTTCTTGATAACGGTATTCATAGTGTGTATGTTCTTGTTCTTCGTCCCCAGCGGAGTCGCCAATTGTGTTGCCACGCAAAATTGCCGCGCAGCACCACGATACCCGTCGTACTTTCGTGACGACGAACCGATTGCTTTCCGAGCAAAGCAACAAAGATCCCCTCGCTTTCGTGGAGGAGAGACGGCCGCTTTTCAGCGCAAAACGGCAAAGATCAACCGAACCCTGGTAGAGCTCGGCAGGAGAAAAAACATGAAGAAAACGATAGATAAAAAGTACGTAAAAAAGTAGATGTATTATTGGATGAATGTCGATTGATTGGGTCTTCAATCGGCCACGGCCTTCACATTTATATAGGCACGCTGGACTTGGCGTATAGGAATAGAACTCTAAAACTGAACCGAATAAGATATGTCCTCGATCTTTTGATTCGGTTACGTACAATCTGTAGACGCTCCATCTTCTATCCCCTGCACGTCACGTACAAATACTTGTGGCCTTACAAGGAAATAATAAGATATTCCGGCCACAATCTAACCGTATCAGCTAATGCAGATCTCGTAGGCCTCATGCATCACCATGCAATATTTTCCTTGTACACTTGCCTAAATGACAGTCTTTGCAAACCTCAAACTCGATTTACCATCTGAAGTTAGCTGGGACATGTCCTAGGCATCGGCGCATTAACTCGATTTATTTTAGAATCTGCCGAAAACTCGTCCTAGCTCGCTGTTAATCCATGCAACACTCCATATATTGGTCTTCAGGAAATAAAGTTGTATGCTTGCTCTGGCTTCTTGATATTTGTACTCGAATCTCATTGAGCCTGCATTTTGAACTAAACAGCAAGTCCAATATATATGTCAACCAATAATCTAAACACAATCATTTAAATTAATTTGGCTTATAAAATGCCTAGCAGCCAAATTATACCTTCAACACTTGTGTCCAAACGCCGGACAGCAGTGTGTCTATCTGCAGTTTGAAGTTAAAAATCCCACGTGCAAATCAACTCAGACGTAGCCAGAGGTTCGCCAAGTATACACGGAGTTAACCAAAGATTAAGGAGTTTAGTTAGGCAAGAAAAAATGGCACGTGTCCATATATGTTAGATAAAACATTCAAAAGCTTGGACAAGTACAAGGGTAAGGCTATCTATGAATAACGACCGGTATTTCAAGACACGACAGTTTGCTTGACTCGTTGCAAGTTTGCAACAGATTTCTAACTGAACTCCCCTACAAAAAAATAATAATAACTGAACTCATATACGCTGACCATTTCTAACGCAAACATACGGCCCGTTCAGAACACAGTATTTTTCTGTTGCTGGGGCAATGGACCAGCTACATACAAGTAAAATCCATGTGTTCTTTACAGGGCAAAACATCTTCAGTTACAGATGTTTAATGACGGTTGTCCATAAACCCAGTGAACTCTCCAGAGAGTGATATTTGATTCACCAGTAAAACAACACAGGGGGCAAAATGGTACAGCTATACAATTAAATCACTTCATAATTTACAAGCCTCGGTCCAATGAATTAAAGAATGGTGTGCTACATACTATTCCTAGTAGAACTCGCTGAAACCTCTTGTTCTAGATTCCATCAGGGTACCCTAATTTACATACCTTCTGATATACAACTGTACAAATTTTAACTGGGGGGAAAACACCACCGCTCTCTGAATCCAACTTTGCGCTGTCAAAATTCATTCGGGCAAACTGAGGCCCAGGAAGCTTGATGGTCCACCGCAGAGGTAACGGCTCAGGCCTAGAATTTAAAGCTCGTGTATCAAGATGATGTCTAATTCGGTCAAAGTTGATAAGTGAACGAGGCTTGTTCCTTGCGACCCTTCTCATGGATGTCTTCTATGAGCTTCTGAAGCTCCGGGAAGAGTGTCACGAGCACCTGTTCTATCATCGCATAAGTGAGCTGCTTCACGCACACAGTGGACTGCAACACAGCATGAGGAGTCATGGAAGTTAGAATGGTGCTGTTTGGATGCTAGATTTTGGATCTTTTTTTTTTGGTTTACTTACTTGCAGGAAGTAGTAGATGTCCCTTGCACTGCGTTGGTACTGCTTGTACCCAATTATGCTGACTAACGTAGATGGAGTCCCACCTGGAAAGGGCATCGCGAATTAAGTTAGTTGGACTACATGACTGAGCACAATTTTGCATATTTGTTACTCCTATCACATGTCAGAATTTGCACACATACACCAACCTATCTTTGCTGTGTAGATATTTATGAATATAAAAGCTATGAACAGAACATGTCAATAAACTCACCTAAAAGAAGTTTCTTAACTTCACTGGCATTTCTAGATGCCTCCAACTGAAGCTCAAAAGAGCTTGTACTGCTCTTTCTGTTGCCAGTAGCCTCATCCGCACTCCCCATTGGGTGCTTGTCAGATTGACTCACACCTGCATCTCCTTGAAGTACGTCCAGCTTAGTGAAGAATACACCATTAGGCCAGAGAGTCTGTAGAATGGTAAATCTGTTAATGGCATGCAAATGGAGAACTGGAGTTCTTATCCAAATTGCAACTACCTAAAGCTAGCTCTTATTTCTTATGGCATGCACCTATAGTGGGACACACTTTATGGGTAGTCAGTAGTGGAAGTATTGGACCTTAGCATATAAGAACAATTTGCTAATTACTGTGGTATTTATGTCATGCTAGTTCTTAGCAAAACGTAATTTGGTACCCTATCTTCTCATAGATCATGTGGGCTAATAAGAAAAGAAAAATGTACTGCACAATTTGCATTCCTGATTCATGTGACACTTTTTCTAGTTGGAATAACTTTTACTCCCTCCGTTCCTAAATATAAGATGTTTTAGCCTTTTGCCAAATTCATGTCTATCTACATGTATGTAGACACATTTTAGTGTGTATGTTCACTCATTTAGGTCCGCACCTAGTCAACATGTGACACACTTAAAACATCTTATATTTAGGAACGGAGGGAGTACATGGTTTCCTGCAGATAATATAGCAAAACATTTCTAGAAGCTGAAATAATATTAGAACACTTCAGTTTACAGATAAAGTATCCAGTGGCTCCTTACATCTTGAATCCAACGGATTGCTAGTATAATGATCTCGTCTCTTCGAAGCCAATTGATCTGTCTTATAATCCAATCATCGATCGCATCTTCCATGACTAACTGCAAGATTTGTTTGGATATCCAGAGAACTTGTTTTCTGCAGATAACATAGGTATCAAGTCAAACATCATATTCTGCAATAGAAAGATAGAAACAATTTGGATTGCAGAAGTATTCTGAAAATATATCTGACTTGCATAGGGATTATCATGCAAAAAGTTTAAACAACCCTGAATAAACATGCCAATCGTAATCATCCAATATACTACCAAAATATGTGAAGTGAGAACTATCAATTATATCTAGAAATCGGTCAAGCAGCTCTTTCGCAATCCTCAGGGTGTCTAGAATATTGCCTTTACTTCACTCATTGCTACGTAACAACAGTAGAAAACTAGCAGCCAAATTATATAGAAGCATTAGAAAAAGTTTATGAAAAAAGAAATATCAAACCTTATCCAACCACGTCGCTTTAGTTGGAACACCTTGTCTACCAAATTCAATAAAGGCACGCTCACATTTGTTGGCATCCACTGCCGAATAAAAGAGAGTTTTTAGGGCACAATGGAAAAACCTTTAGAACATAAGTTCCTGCTATTTGAATCAAATGTTGCTACATATTAGAAAAGCATACCTCGGGAGGGATTGCAGATGGATCCTCAAATGGTTTTATAGATGACATGTTCGTAGAATCCGAAATTGCCCTCGCTTGTTTTTCTATTTGTTGGTTTACTTGTGCATCACAACTAGTGCATGCTTCAATGTGCTTAGTATCATTTGAAGTGTACCCTCCATTGTTCAATTCATTGTCGGAGTGACATGCACTATTTACAGATGAGGGGCGATCGTCACAGTTACTATCACCATCAGAAAGACTATGTGAACTTCCAAAGTGCCTATTCTGCAGATTCTGGTTATCTATCTCTTCCTGGTTCCAAGATAAAGACATCCTATTATCTGCAAATTGTGAATAAGGTGCGCTCGGGGATGATGTGCTGACCGCGCGTTTTAGACCATCTGAAACTCCTTTAACGTGTCGAACAATGTCATCCATGGCATCATCTACGTTGACTGCTGATGCAAAAATAAATAAATAAATCTTAGAGTGAGAAAATACTAAATATACAAGTTCATAATTGTGCAAACCAAAAGGAATGAGAATAGATTCACACCAGCCAATTTTTTGATAACAGAAGTGGATTTTCCAGCTGAGTAATTCTACAAAATAGAAAAGGAAATGAATTGTAAAGAACCACATGAAATTATGTGTTCATTCTTTTTCTTGTTATAAGGAGAAGGCACAAAATTTCGTTGTCTTGATACATACCTTTGAGGACTCACTAAGAAAATCCATAACTTCATGCTGCTCTGCAACATTAGCTATCGACAAGAGATCCTATTGAACAGAAATGATATTGTAAACAAATTTGAAGTAAATGTGGGATGAATGCTAGAGGACCAAAGCATACTTGAAGATATTTGTCCAGTAGAATACATCGCTGGTGCACAAGGTAATCATCAATACTAGACGAAAGGAAACTCTTTGGAGGCAAGTGCAATGAGTAATTAGGTATTTCCTTCAGTTGCCTATGAAGACGCTCGAAGTTTCGGTATCTACAAATAAATGTTGAAAGTCAGCACCATATATTATAATCAGAGGTACTCTGCTATTTCAAAGCTGTTAGAAATCTAGGAATATGCCAGTAATCATGCCTTCTTTTCACAAACCAGGCCTTGTTATCTGCACCAGTCACAGCAATAGAATAAACTGCAAAAGATTTTGAACCAAGTTTCTCGAAATATGCACCCACTACCTGCAAACAAAAATACAAAACCACAACTTCAGTAAAATAAGGGTATCAACAGGATAAAACTTCACATAGATAGCTAGAAAATGCACCAACAATAGCAGGATGGTAGGATACAAGGGCTATGCATGGGAGTAATCATCTAAGAACAGAACATACTATTTGAAGGAACATACAAAGTAGTTATCTTACAGAACTAGTAAACCAAACAGTAAACTGTATATGCGTTGATTCTCATTGGACACCAAATGGTAGAAGTAACAGGACCAAATAAACTCACATGTTATCCATTTAAATACTAAACAGAAAAAGAAAGCAAATGGCATAACGATGGTTACTTAGGTAAGGATGAAAACAGCAGCATATATATGGTAAGCGATAGATTGAACACATGGAATGTAATTGCACGACAATTAAAACACCAACCTCACACCATAACAACTCATTAGTAATAGATAGAACAAAATTACGAGCGACTTGACAAACACAAAATTAGCTATTAGCATGTGATTGTTATCGATGTCTGAAACTATCTCAGAACAGATTGTGCCTAGTACCTAGCATTATAGCAGCCTTCCATGCATAAATAATTTGGTCACTGATGAGTACTAATTGCACAACAATATTACATGGTTTATTTCCATTTATTCAGTAGCATCAACCAATCATATAATTCTCGATTTCTGGAAATAAAAGATACTGAAAAGAGTGGCAGTGATAGGGTCAGCAAAACTTACCCGGCACCTTATCTTCGGAGCATATATTAGTACCTCACCATGTGAGGCAGGACCTGAACCTTTGTCATCTTGATTTTTCCATGTATTTAAGCTTTCACTGGAGATCCTGGTTTGATTACCTTTGGGCAAATGTCTTTTCTCCATATCAGGACTACTATTAGACCGCTTTAGCTGAGCTTTTGTGTTCTTGACAGCTTCAGAATGTTTTTCCTTGCTGCTGTAATAAACCTGACTCTGCTCTTTTGATTTCACTTCATCTGTATTTTGCGAAACAAGTGGATGACTGCCTGTGACAAAAGTGGACTGAGCATTCCTATTTGAACCTTGCATCAAATGGACCATGTACTTGTCATCAACCGATGTAATTCTCTCATTGAAGTTAGGGGATAACTCTTTTCCAGCCGTTACTGCATTTCGAATGTTATCTACTCCTGCAGCTTTTCCTTTTGATGGATGCTCCACTTTCACCATTTTCTTTTGGTAATTTCTCCCAATAGCCCACATGTTCTCAAGATTCTCCGGAGCAAGGACCTGGGACCGCCTTTTAGTAGCTGCATCCAATACCAATGCCCAATCTGCCTGACGAGGCTGAGCAGTACTCCCATGGTCATCCACTGACACTTTTGACTTGTCACCCTCAAGGGAAGTCATCCCAGAACTACTTGCTAGTAAGCCACTTGATTCTCCAGACAACTTTTGCGATTCTGCTTGACGACCCTGGGGACCTCCTTTATAAGATGAATGGTCATTTGTTACTGTAACGACAGAATTAGTCTTGTTTACGCTGCCTCCAATGTTTGTGTCTTTGTTGTTTAGAAAATAGATAATAAGCTCATTCACATAGCTAGGAAAAGAAAGAAAGTAAATTAGTAATACGTTAAGCACCAGCATAAAAAAAATAAGTAGTTAATCAACCGATCGTAACTTTTCTAAATTTCAAAACAACGGGTTATTGCATCTACTGATTACATGCAGTACTTTTTGAACATGAAAGCTGTGGTGGAAAATAATCAGGAAGATCTTGAGAAACAAAATGCATTGAATTTCTTCTGGACATGTCATGAACACATGAACTGAAATACCCAGAAGATGATTAACTGAAAATAAAAGGCATGTAATAGAGAAACTAAGAGCTTACATAGGACTTGCAAAGTTCATCACTGGCTGCAAGACTAAGCAAGTCAGTAGTTCCCTGGAGAAGCAGCGAACCAATGGACTCTGTGCATCTTGTGCTCTCAACACTAGGGCCATAATGCCCCCAACTAGGTCTTGAAGAACCTATAACCCAGTTTAAAAATCAATTGTTGGATAAATGGATTACAACGAAGCTAAGAGCGGTAGCCCTACCTTGTATTCATGTTCTGAAGATAACAATGCAGGGTGAAGTTCCTGTGAAACGATTAGGTGCTGCTTCAATCTCTCATCTCTTTCCTCAGAAGACAATGTTCCCATGACATCAACACCAATTTGAGACTGATTTTTTCGAAATATATCCACATGTTTTCCAACCAAATCAGCCATATCCCTGCAATGGAGAAAAATGGAAACATTTCAATTTCAACGGAGAAATTATTACTAAACAAATAGAGCCCAGATAGTAGATCAATTCTTCGCTCACCTTGTTAGCAAATCAACTAGATTCATCTCCTTCGCCCTGCCTGATACCTCACCAAGAGCATGGAGTATTAAGCCACGTATCAGTTCTGGGGCCTCTCTATCAGGGGTAATAGAAGAATACCACAAGTCCATGACAAAGTCCCGCAGAACATTATCAATGAAACTTTCAAAAGCAGCCTCAACAGAAGGTGAACCGACTTTCCTTCTCCATCTTGAAACTGGTGGGACATTTGAGAGCCGATGATCATTAGCAGACAACTGCCGTTTTGATGCTTGAGGCAAATATGTCTGCTTAGGTACGGGCTGACTTCTCCAACGAAACTCCACTTTGAAGGAGAGGTAACGCAAAAACGCAAGTATAAGAATGGACATAGGAACATTTGTCCACATTGATTTACTTGTATCTATTTCAAAGAAAGATGATGGTGAATGTTAGGAAGACCTTATATTCAAGATAAAAGCTACAGATGATGCGGAAATCAATAGTTGCACGACAATATGGGAACACAGTACACACCATAAGTAACTTATTTTAGGGAACGCCAGAAATAATTATCGGAGACCTCTTGAATGCCAACAAACTGATTAAGCACATAGTTGAAGCAAAAAAAGGGGGGTGCGGAGGGGTATATCTATGCTTAGCTTGAGAACAAAATTAGACATGAACTAAAGATTGGCCTGTCTTCTCTTTCACCTCTCAAGCTAAATTTGCTCATTCATTTGAAGCTACTTTTCCACCAACAACTGGATTGGATGTTCCATACAATTCACAAGCAGTACATTGGTGTATCCATAGTAAATTCTAAACGCCTATCTCTTTTCATACAACACGACCATATTGTTGTAGTTGGATTAGCTTGGCCTCGTCTACTGATCTACAGATATCACATAAACCCAACAAACAATGTAAAATAAGAAGTTCTTCGAGTATGAATTAAATCAAGTGACTAGCAATGAAGGCATGATGAGCCAGCACAGAACACATATATATGCTCGCTTGCACCCATCATTGCTTCCATTCTAGTGCATTTAGAGATTCATGAAAACGCCTTACAAAAATAAGGTATCACATATTCATTATATTTTTTAAGAATCCAACCAAGCAGGTTTCCTTGCTAACAAGCTCAATTCTCTACCACAAAAAAGCAGGAACCAAATCAAAGGCAAGCAGAAACTAATAGCTGAAAAGTCCGCCCGCAACACGGTGAGAACTCCTCTCTGTCAGACGCGTTCCGGAGCTAATTTACAAGCTCTGGTTATCCGACTAGCAAAATCGTGTCAACTTTCTGGCTCGTTATCCACAAAATTCCCTCACGATCCCAGCACCTGCATCGACAGCCGAAAATCTCTCCCGAATACATCCTCGTGCAACGATAGCCCCAATTCCAAGCCGAGCAATCTAATCCCGCATCGGGGTGGCGGCGTCCGTCAATTGCCGCGTACTTAGTAGTAGCAAAAATCGGGGGCAACGAATGGAGGAGGGGGTAAATTGGGGGTGCTTACGTGTGAGGAAGTAGGAGATGGCGAAGATGCAGAGAGCCCAGCAGACGGTCCGCACCTTGGCCTCCTCGATCAGATCGTCCACGCTCCCCATCGCCCTCCGCATCTCTGCCCGACGCGGGGGTGGCGTGGGCGAGCGGCACAGAAGAAAGAGGCTCCGGTGCCCGCTGAGATGGATCGGGTGCTCCCAACCCTAGGGCTTCGCTGCGTTGCCGCCGACGCCGTCGCCGGAGAAGAGCTCGACGGCGATTTTTATTTTTTTTTGGTCTCGTTCCTGTTTTGGGACGGGGGCGTGACCGAGTTGGAACCCGCGTCGCTGTGTGCGGCCCAGACAGAGCTTGTCTGCGGCGCGCGCGCGGCTGGCGTGTGGGACCCGCTGTCAGTGGGAGAGGGGGCTGTGATGGTTTGGGCGCGGGACCCGCGTGTCATCCGGTCTGATTCCGGGACAGGTTGGTTTAGCGGTTGATGATGTGTAACGATAAGTATGGCGGTTAGTTTCACTGACACGCGGGTCCCCCCTGGTTGGGACCGACCAACGTGCTGTCATCATCAGTACGAACAAGGATGGAGGACAGAAAGAGCTAAATCGCGATGTAGATTCGCATGAACAAGGTTAATATTCCTCAAGTTACCGATGGGAAGTACACGAATTCTGTTTTAGAGCATCTCTAACACAAACCGTAAACCGCAAAAACTTAACGGTTCGCGTTTTAGGCGTTTCTGCTCACAAAAACTCGTCGCGCAGAATAGAAACCGTATATCAAAATGCAAATTTAGATAATTTTAGATTTGGCGGGAACAAACGACGAGCACATCATCGATTCTTCGCATACAGATGAATGCTCGTCGGCATTTTACACAAAAATTACGCTGAGACTAATCTAACTAAAGATCGCCGCCGCCCAAACCCTAAAACGCAAAATCTGGCTCACCGGAGCCACGGGCGCGGCGGCGACGCAGCGGCGGAGGAGCTTCACTCCTCGTCGGAGACGAGGTCGATGAAGGAGGCGTCATGGAGCTCCTTCTCCCTCTTCCACTCCGCCTTCTTCTCCGCGGTGGCACGGTCTTGCGCAAGCCCCTGGTCGAGGAAGATGTCTTCGATCGCCTCGTCGCGCTCGACCTGCGCGGCGCGCTTCTCTCCGCCTCCCGCCGGGAGCGCAGTAGCATCACCGCCACGGTGTGCTCAAAGGTGTCCTCGGGGACGAAATTCTCCGGCGCGAGGGAGGTGCCGAAGGCGGCGGCGGCGTGCTTCCCCTCCACGCGTGCATCCGCGCCGCCGAGGATCTGCTCACGTCGGCGGAGGAGCTGCCCTCGCCACGGCGGAGATGCTCCCACTTCAGCCGGTCGATGTAACAGCCCAAAGTTGAAAACCTGAAAACCGGTGTAAATTTTCCACTTTTGTGTTCATTGCATCATGGCATCATGCATCATGTTGTTGTTGCTAGGGAATTGTTGTGGTTTGGCACCACTTCAAACAAAATGCCAACTTTGCTTCAACAAAATTTCAAAACCATGAAAGCCCTCAAAGTTGCAAAACCAACATACTTTGACATCTTATCTTTGTCAAGGAAGTTCCGAGAATTCAGGGAATCCGGTAGCAGATCCGGAATCATCCGGACCTGAACCCGGATCTCACCCGGTGCCAGAACCGGAATATTCCGGAATCCATACCGGATGAACCCGAAAAGCTTCGTCTTCCCTGTAGCGACCGAGCGAGCTGCTCGAGCTCGGCCGCACCAGCTCGCGCCGCGTCGGGCCCTCCCCTCTGCCTCCACCTGCAAGGAGAGCAGGAAAACGAGCCCCACCTGCTCACTCCACTCCCTCCCCGATATTTTCCCCGCCTCCTTGCTCCCCCGTGCTCCGCCATGGCCGCCGAGCTCCGCCACCGCGTCGCCGTGGATTGAGGTCGCCCCGTGCAAAACGAAGACCGTAGGAAGGTCCGCCGTGTCATCCTCTCCGTCCTCGCCAAAGGAATCGAGCCGGGGCCGCTCGCATTGTCGCCGCCGTGCTCGTCTTCTCCAACTCCGGCCGCCGGACGTCGATCACGATTCCCGCCATCTCCGCCCCCTCCGACCTCGCCGTCTTCTCCTACGTGCTCAGGGTGAGCACACGAACCTCCCCACGGTCTCCATCCACTCCTTTTTCCCTTGCATTCGTCGAATCGCCGTAGCAGTAGCTTCTCCCCGTCGAACTGGGAAATCCGGTATAAAACCCGGAATTTTCCGGAATCTATACCGGATTAGTGAAATAGCTACTGGACTCGATCGTTTTCGCCCGGAATACACCCGGTTTCCACCCGGAAATATTTCCGGATCTTTTTCTTCCGGTACCAGACCCGGAACTGAAACCGGATACTCCAGTTTTAACCTGTTTCAACCCAAATGCAAATCAATCCTCCTTTTTCCCTTAGTACTTGTTGTAAGGCTGTTTAATCACCTAAACCCTGCATTTTCCATCACATGATCATGTCATTCATATGCAAGTTAACCGTAGGATCATCTATTCTAATTAACAAGTAAAGATGAATCTTGAGTTAACTCCACGGTATGTTCAAAGTGTGCCCCTCCAAGCATCCGAACTCGTTTAATTGGAATAGTTGAATCATCCCCATCCCGGGGATTTAAAATGTCATGTCAACATGTGTTTGCGCATTGCATCTGTTAAACCTTGTGTGGTGATTGATTTGATCTTCTGTGGTTATGCTTCGATAGATCAAGCAGCCGGGGTTACACCGCAATACCCCGACGACCCGTACTACCAGCACGTTGAACAAGGCAAGCGTAATCCCCCCTCTGATCATATCTTATCCTAGTTTCCGCAAATATTTTCTCCACTATAATATTGCATGCGGTTCCAAATGTCAATTTTATTGGATTAGAGTATCCTATAGTTGCATTAAGTTTCCGATGCCAATACCTGTTTTCCCTCCTATTATCCATAGGTTTGTATTGTTGGCCTGAGATACTTACTATGCTATGTTGATGCTTAGCCATGCTTAGTTAATTGCATAGCTATACGATGGATGATTCATGTGGGAAACAGGTGATGATATGAGAATGATGGTGGAGAATTGTGGTGACGGATAATAAAATGCTTAAAGGTGGGGATGAGAGGCCACATGGGATGTGGTGGGTTGTCTCGTTCTCGCCGCCTAAGTGCGAGTTCTCGCCTACGAGCCAAGTTGAGCGTGCAACCATGCGTGGGCATATGGAACCTCGTCGACCGACTAACTTGTGGCGGACTAGCCGAGGGTCCTCTAGTTTGGCTTTCCATTTGCGCGTGCGTTGAGATGGTGGCCAAGACTGAGATGAGGATGGTGGTGTCAGGAAATAAGTGGCCGCGGGACAGGGTGCGAGAAGGTACCTCTTGTCCTACCGCCACTGATGATCCTGGGTTAGTCTTAAGCGAGGTAAAGGTCGTAGCCGCTCCCACCCAGCCGGCTTTCCCCGGAAGAGAGCTAAGAGCTAGGCAATGGGCCGGACGGTACGCATGGATAAGAAGCTGGGAGGTCCCTCGGGAACCTGGCGACTTTCACATTGTACACCCCTGCAGGGATAAATCTTTTCGAAAAGCCGTGTCCGCGGTTATGGACGACTTGGTGACGGATTCAGAGATCATAGAATAACTTTAACGGAATGATTAAAAACTGGGTACTAGAGGTACCACTCAAGTTTGCAAGGTGAGCTTCCTCGAGGGTGATTCGGGGAGGTGCCTTGATGAACAGGTACTGTGGTTGATGATGGTGATGATGAGAAAGGTGATTCAAAGAAAAGTCATTCTTACCCTCTTTTAAAATATTCTGATAGTCGATGCCATTGAGTTATGTTTTCATAAATAAAATCAGCTTTATGCAAAACAGCCATATAACTTTGAAAGCCTCATCGAGCTAATGCTCTATATTAATCTTGCGAGTTCGTCGAACTCAACGTCGTTTGTTTTGTTTCAGAGGAGGACTTCACCGACCTCGAAGGTGGGTTCTTTGTGGACGTCGACGAGTAGTCTGGGGTTCCCAGGTGGCAGCTTGGGACATCCTGGAACAGCTGGCGTTGTGATGTTTATCTGTAGGCCTCTTAGGCCATAATTTGGATCTTGTTGTTTAGAACAACTTAATTTGCTTCCGCTTGTTGTAATGTTGGGTCTGTGACCTCTGGTTGTCATTTGCTATCTTTCTCTATTATAAGAGTTGAACTATATGATTTGTGTCGTAGAGTCTGTGATGTGCCAGTTGTTCCACAAGTCTTGATCTCTCTATTATGCTTTGATAGTGTGTCTGGTGGTATCGGATAACCGGACACAGTATCACTGTATAGCAGTCGGGTCGGGGCGCCACAAGTTGGTATCAGAGCAGTACTGCCTGTAGGAAACCCTTCTACTGGTCGATGTTGAGTCTAGTGTTTGTGAAAATATTTTTAACCTAAAAATGAGTTGTGAAAACCATCTTAGGATTCTTTTTACTCCTTATCTGGTTACCCTCTAATCTCGGAGCAATCTTACCTCGATTTGAGTTAAAGGTTTTACTTCTCTGTTACTTCAAAATGATTAGAAACGGGGTGGGTTCGACCTTTAGTGTTATGTGTCACGTTGCTCCCGCTGCGTTGCAATCCAAATCAACTCAGATGTTTCTACCGAGTTAATCTTTGATCCTTTCTTTGGGTTTTAACCCACGGACTTGAACATAAGGTCCCGGATTGTGTCAACTAGAGTGTGTTAAGTTGTGATTTCTTAACTCTCACTAGTAGCACATGATGCTGATCTTTGACCCAAGTTCTATCTTGTTGTTTTCCTTCTCGCAAAGTATTATCGTCCCTAGTCTGTGTACTTGTGTAGACGCTAATGCTATTGTTCGACCATTCGGAGAAAGATACTAACTGTGTCATTGTCAAATCTCCAGAATGGCTCGAGGAGGTCGTGGAGGCCGTGGTGGTCGCGGTAACCACAATGATGATGAGGATGATCTGCCGCCACCACCCTCGATGGCTGAGGTCTTGATGGCCATTGAGGAGAACCGTGGGCGCAATGAGCGCTTGCTGGAACAGTTGGTGCAGCAGAATGCACGGAGGAACGAGTGCAACACTCTCACTGAGTTCCTGCGCTCCAGCCACCCACTTTGCTGATGCTAAGGAGCCACTGGAAGCTGATGATTGGCTTCGTGCTTTGGAGCGCAAGTTCTCCGCGCTGCATGTCCCATTGGCGGAGCAAGTCAACTTTGCCACCTATCTCTTGGTTGGTGCTGCTGGCTGTTGGTGGGAGAGCCATGTGGCTTTGTTTCCAGCCAACCATGTCTTCACCTGGGCTGATTTCGCACTGCCTTCCGTGCGGAGTACATTCCCCAGCCGATCATGGACTTGAAGAGGAGGGAGTTCCTGGATTTGCAACAGGGACGGATGGACCTCCGCACTTATGGTCGTGAGTTCAACCATCTCTCTCGTTACGCCCCAAGGGACGTGACCAATGATGCTGACAAGCAAGAGCTGTTCCGCAAGGGTCTGACTCCGCAGCTCCGCTATGAGCTATTGCCCTTCAGGTTCCAGACCTATCAGGAGCTGTTCAACCAGGCTTTCACTCTTGAGCAAGGAAGAAAGGAACTTGAAGCTTCCAAGAGGCCCGCACATGGGGACCACCAGAGTTCCTCGGGTTCTGAGAGCAAGAAGCGCAGGGTGTTTGTTCCCTACAGCGCCGTACCTCGTGCTCCCTTCATGCCGAGGGCAGCAGGATACAGGCCACCTCCTCCGCGCCCCACTACTTCGACACTTGGGGTAGGCGGAAGTGGGTACCGTCCTATGCTACCTGCTCCACCTGGAGTCACTTGCTACACCTGTGGCCAGGCTGGTCACTACTCCAGGGAGTGCCCCCAGAAGGCACCTCTCGCGATAACTCCTGCACGAGCCCCTGCCACTCCAACTGGCAAGGCTGGACCTATGTGCGTGGTCGCCTGAACCACGTCTCTATTGAAGAAGCTGAAGATGACCCCGGCGTTCTTATGGGTGAGTTACGAATCAACGGCAATACAGCTACAGTTTTGTTTGATTCTGGAGCATCGCATTCATTCATATCCATAGCTTTTGCAAAAGACCACAAATACCGTTCGAGAAAATGAGCCGTCCTTGGTGATCGCTACTCCTGGTTCCAAATGGCAAACCGATGGTGTTACTCCTGAGGTCCAGATTAATATAGGTTCCTTGTCTTTTCCTTATGCCTTGGTAGCTCTGAAGTCCAAAGGCATTGATGTCATATGGGCATGAACTGGCTAGCTAAATACCGGCTAATCTCGACTGTGCCGCCAAGACCATTACTGTGACCGCTCCTTCCGGTGACATTGTGAAGTATTGGCCTGCAACATCAAGACCTCCGTCCGCCGTCGTACCCAACTCACCTGAGATTCTCCTTTGCTTTATGGAAGGCGAATCCCCTCCTGAAATCCAGGACATACACGTGGTGTGTGACTTCCCGGATGTGTTCCCGGAAGAATTGCCTGGCATGCCTCCTGACCGAAGTGTGGAGTTTGTCATAGAGCTACTTCCCGGTACTGCTCCAATTTCCAAGAAGCCCTACCGTATGCCGGTGGAAGAGTTGGCTCTGTTGAAAGAGCAAATTGATCAGCTGTTAGCAAGGAGTTCATCCAGCCTAGCAGTTCACCTTGGGGTTGTCCGGTACTCTTTGTCAAGAAGAGGGATTCTACCGTGCCTCGTCTAGTCTCTGACTATCGACCGTTGAATGCGGTGACAATCAAGAACAAGTATCCTATTCCTCGCATCAATGATCTGTTGGATCAGTTAGCTGGTGCAACGGTATTCTCCAAGATGGATCTGAGGTCAGGCTACCATCAGATAAATCAGAAAGGAGGATATTCCAAAGACGGCATTTGTTACTCGCTATGGCTCATATGAGTATACCGTCATGTCCTTTGGTCTCACAAATGCCCGGCTACTTTCATGAGGCTCATGAACTCATCTTCATGGATTATCTTGACAAGTTTGTCGTCATTTACATTGATGACATCCTCATCTATTCCAAAACCAATGAAGAGCATGAGGAACATCTTCGTTTGGTTCTGACAAGACTTCGAGAACACCGCCTCTATGCCAAGTTCTCCAAGTGTGAGTTTTGGTTGGATAATCTTGTCTTCCTTGGTCATGTGATATCCGCAATGGTGTGGCGTCATTCCTGACAAGATTCAGTCCATTTGGATTGGAAAACTCCAATGTCAGTCAAGGACATTCGTAGCTTTCTCGGATTGGCGGGTTACTACCGCCGATTCATCGAAGGTTTCTCCAAGATAGCCAAGGCCCTGACTGACCTTCTCAAGAAGGATAAAAAGTTTGTATGGTCGGCCGAAGCTGAAGAGAGTTTCAAACACTGAAAGCCAAGCTCACGTCCGCTCCTGTGCTTGTCCTGCCGGACACAGCAAGGATTTCGTCGTCTTCTGTGACGCCTCTCTACAAGGTTGGGCTGTGTGTAATGCAAGATGGCCATGTGGTGGCATATGCTTCTCGCCAACTTAAGCCGCATGAGCTCAATACCCAACTCATGATCTAGAACTTGCCGCTGTGGTTTATGCTTTGAAGCAATGGAGACCATACCTGTTTGGTAACCGTTGCGAGATCTTCTCGGATCACAAGAGTCTGAAGTACCTCTTCACCCAGCCGGATTTAAATCTCAGGCAAAGGCGTTGGTTGGAGTTAATCACGGACTACAATGTGAGTCTGAACTATCAACCCGGCAAAGCAAACGTCGTGGCTGACGCGCTAAGTCGGAAGTCCTATTGCAACAATCTGATGATTGAGAAGGCCCAACCTGCTCTTCATGAAGAGTTTGCCCGTTTGAACCTGGAAATTGTTCCCTCCGGCTACCTTGCAAATCTGGAGATCAAAGCTACTCTTGTAGACCAGATTAAGGATGCTCAGAAGCTGGATGAGGGTATCCTGAAATCAAAAACATTGCTAGTGGCAAGGCCAAATGTTTCTCAAGATGAATCCGGGTTGTTTATTTTGGTGACCGCTAGTAGTGCCAAAGAACCGAATTTGAGGGAGTTGATCCTCCAAGAAGCTCATGAATCTCCTCTCTCTATTCATCCCGGTAGTACCAAGATGTACCAAGACCTTCGACCACAATTCTGGTGGACTCGTATGAAACGAGAAATTGCCAAGTATGTTGCTGAATGCGACACCTGTCGACGGGTAAAGGCTGAACATCAAAGACCTGCCGGCACTCTTCGCCCTATTACTACTCCCGAGTGGAAATGGGATGAAATTGGTATGGACTTCATTACTGGTCTGCCGAAGTCTCCAAAGGGAAATGATGCCATTTGGGTCATCATTGATCGACTATCAAAAGTGGCTCACTTCCTCCCCGTTCGTGTTGACATTACAGCTGCCAGGTTGGCAGACCTGTATGTTTCTCGGATCGTTATACTTCACGGCGTTCCCAAGAAGATAATTTCTGATCGTGGAAGCCTTTTCACCTCTAAGTTTTGGGCTAGTTTCCAAGCTGCTATGGGAACTCGTCTCAACTTCAGCACCGCTTCCATCCCCAAACTGATGGACAGACCGAAAGAGTGAACCAAGTTCTGGAAGACATGCTTAGGGCATGTGTAATCTCTTTTGGCAAGGGTGGGAAAAGTATCTCCCTTTCGCGGAGTTCTCCTACAACAACAGCTATCAAGCTAGTCTGGGCATGGCTCCATTTGAGGTTCTCTATGGAAGAAAATGCCGAACTCCTCTGAATTGGTCTGAAACCGGAGAGAGGGCACTCTTTGGTCCAGATATTATCAATGAAGCTGAGGAGAAGGTTAGAATCATAAGGGAGAATCTGAAGATTGCTCAGTCTAGGCAAAAGAGCTACTATGATAAGCACCATCAGGAAATTCACTATGAAATTGGTGATAAAGCTTATCTCCGCGTCTCTCCCCTCCGTGGCGTTCGCCGCTTCGGAATAAAAGGGAAATTGGCACCTCGTTACGTTGGCCCCTTTACCGTTGTGGCCAAGCGAGGAGATCTTTCTTATAAGTTGGAATTACCGGTCATATTCCCGAATGTACATGATGTGTTTCATGTCTCTCAACTTCGCCGGTGCTTCAAAGATCCTATCCATGGGGTCAATCACGAGGAGTTGATCTCCAGGAAGATCTCACCTATCGCGAGCATCCTATCCGTGTCCTGGATGAAGCCGAAAGAAAGACCCGAACAAGACTACCAAGTTCCTCAAGGTTCAGTGGTCTCACCATTCCGAGGAAGAAGCAACTTGGGAGAGAGAGTCTAGTCTTCGTGAGGAGTATCCCGACTTCTTTCCGCAACCTTAGAATCTCGGGACGAGATTCCTGTAAGGGGGGTAGAATTGTAACAGCCCAAAGTTGAAAACCTGAAAACCGGTGTAAATTTTCCACTTTTGTGTTCATTGCATCATGGCATCATGCATCATGTTGTTGTGGCTAGGGAATTGTTGTGGTTTGGCACCACTTCAAACAAAATGCCAACTTTGCTTCAACAAAATTTCAAAACCATGAAAGCCCTCAAAGTTGCAAAACCAACATACTTTGACATCTTATCTTTGTCAAGGAAGTTCCGAGAATTCAGGGAATCCGGTAGCAGATCCGGAATCATCCGGACCTGAACCCGGATCTCACCCGGTGCCAGAACCGGAATATTCCGGAATCCATACCGGATGAACCCGAAAAGCTTCGTCTTCCCTGTAGCGACCGAGCTCGGCCGCACCAGCTCGCGCCGCGTCGGGCCCTCCCCTCTGCCTCCACCTGCAAGGAGAGCAGGAAAACGAGCCCCACCTGCTCACTCCACTCCCTCCCCGATATTTTCCCCGCCTCCTTGCTCCCCCGTGCTCCGCCATGGCCGCCGAGCTCCGCCACCGCGTCGCCGTGGATTGAGGTCGCCCCGTGCAAAACGAAGACCGTAGGAAGGTCCGCCGTGTCATCCTCTCCGTCCTCGCCAAAGGAATCGAGCCGGGGCCGCTCGCATTGTCGCCGCCGTGCTCGTCTTCTCCAACTCCGGCCGCCGGACGTCGATCACGATTCCCGCCATCTCCGCCCACCTCCGACCTCACCATCTTCTCCTACGTGCTCAGGGTGAGCACACGAACCTCCCCACTGTCTCCATCCACTCCTTTTTCCCTCGCATTCGTCGAATCGCCGTAGCAGTAGCTTCTCCCCGTCGAACTGGGAAATCCGGTATAAAACCCGGAATTTTCCGGAATCTATACCGGATTAGTGAAATAGCTACTGGACTCGATCGTTTTCGCCCGGAATACACCCGGTTTCCACCCGGAAATATTTCCGGATCTTTTTCTTCCGGTACCAGACCCGGAACTGAAACCGGATACTCCAGTTTTAACCTGTTTCAACCCAAATGCAAATCAATCCTCCTTTTTCCCTTAGTACTTGTTGTAAGGCTGTTTAATCACCTAAACCCTGCATTTTCCATCACATGATCATGTCATTCATATGCAAGTTAACCGTAGGATCATCTATTCTAATTAACAAGTAAAGATGAATCTTGAGTTAACTCCACGGTATGTTCAAAGTGTGCCCCTCCAAGCATCCGAACTCCGTTTAATTGGAATAGTTGAATCATCCCCATCCCGGGATTTAAAATGTCATGTCAACATGTGTTTGCGCATTGCATCTGTTAAACCTTGTGTGGTGATTGATTTGCTCTTCTGTGGTTATGCTTCGATAGATCAAGCAGCCGGGGTTACACCGCAATACCCCGACGACCCGTACTACCAGCACGTTGAACAAGGCAAGCGTAATCCCCCCCTCTGATCATATCTTATCCTAGTTTCCGCAAATATTTTCTCCACTATAATATTGCATGCGGTTCCAAATGTCAATTTTATTGGATTAGAGTATCCTATAGTTGCACTAAGTTTCCGATGCCAATACCTGTTTTCCCTCCTATTATCCATAGGTTTGTATTGTTGGCCTGAGATACTTACTATGCTATGTTGATGCTTAGCCATGCTTAGTTAATTGCATAGCTATACGATGGATGATTCATGTGGGAAACAGGTGATGATATGAGAATGATGGCGGAGAATTGTGGTGACGGATAATAAAATGCTTAAAGGTGGGGAGAGGCCACATGGGATGTGGTGGGTTGTCTCGTTCTCGCCGCCTAAGTGCGAGTTCTCGCCTACGAGCCAAGTTGAGCGTGCAACCATGCGTGGGCATATGGAACCTCGTCGACCGACTAACTTGTGGCGGACTAGCCGAGGGTCCTCTAGTTTGGCTTTCCATTTGCGCGTGCGTTGAGATGGTGGCCAAGATTGAGACGAGGATGGTGGTGTCAGGGAAATAAGTGGCCGCGGGACAGGGTGCGAGAAGGTACCTCTTGTCCTACCGCCACTGATGATCCTGGGTTAGTCTTAAGCGAGGTAAAGGTCGTAGCCGCTCCCACCCAGCCGGCTTTCCCCGGAAGAGAGCTAAGAGCTAGGCAATGGGCCGGACGGTACGCATGGATAAGAAGCTGGGAGGTCCCTCGGGAACCTGGTGACTTTCACATTGTACACCCCTGCAGGGATAAATCTTTTCGAAAAGCCGTGTCCGCGGTTATGGACGACTTGGTGACGGATTCAGAGATCATAGAATAACCTTAACGGAATGATTAAAAACTGGGTACTAGAGGTACCACTTCAGGTTTGTAAGGTGAGCTTCCTCGAGGGTGATTCGGGAAGGTGCCTTGGTGAAACAGGTACTATGGTTGATGATGTTGGTGATGATGAGAAAGGTGATTCAAATAAAAGAGTCATTTCTTACCCCTCTTTTAAAAGTATTCTGAGTAGACGATGCCATTGAGTTATGTTTTTCATAAATAAAATCAGGTTTATGCAAAACAACCATATAACTTTGGAAGCCTCATCGAGCTAATGCTCTATATGTAATCTTGCGAGTTCGTCGAACTCAACGTCGTTTGTTTTGTTTCAGAGGAGGACTTCACCGACCTCGAAGGTGGGTTCTTTGTGGACGTCGACGAGCAGTCTGGGGTTCCCAGGTGGCAGCTTGGGACATCCTGGAACAGCTGGCGTTGTGGTGTTTATCTGTAGGCCTCTTAGGCCATAATTTGGATCTTGTTGTTTAGAACAACTTAATTTTGCTTCCGCTTGTTGTAATGTTGGGTCTGTGACCTCTGGTTGTCATTTGCTATCTTTCTCTGTATAAGAGTTGAACTATATGATTTGTGTCGTAGAGTCTGTGATGTGCCAGTTGTTCCACAAGTCTTGATCTCTCTATTATGCTTTGATAGTGTGTCTGGTGGTTTCGGATAACCGGAGACACAGTATCACTGTATAGCAGTCGGGTCGGGGCGCCACAGTCGAACTCCTCCACCTCGCAGACGAAGAGAGACCGCAGCGCCGGCATGCCGCGGTTTGTCCACTTGCGCGCGCTCCGCTTCCTTGCGCCGTTGTTCTTCACGACCCTTGCGCGCGGCGTCGGTGAAGTCGTCGCCGAACCTGTCGCCGCCCCGGAGCTTGGCGGGCTTCCTCTTCGGCGCCATCGGGTGTCGGCGGTGCCGGATCTGCTGTTGCGGGCGGCGAATCGCTCGTCAGGGGCGGCGGAGGGCGCGGTCAATTTCTCGTCGGCGGCGGTGGGCAAACAAGGTTTGTGAACTGTGAATCGCCCACCGGCCGGCATAAATAAGGGCTGGCGGGTGGGATTCACGGGACCCCGTAAACGGTTTACGGGTTGGGCCGTCTTTACGGGCGTTGTTCTAGCCGAAAAAATGTCCTCGCCCCGTAAAGCTGCCGGAGTTTTAAGGCTTTCGGCCGTTTACGAGCGCTGTTAGAGATGCTCTTAGCTTGGGAAAAGCGGGCCAGGGTGGCCCTGTCGAAGCTCCGCCGGTGACTCGAGCAATGAATTTGTCCGGATATGTTGATCCATCGATAAGATCAAAGAGTCAAAGTTGCTTCTCTCATGTCGACCTTGATGAAATTTCAATTTTTTGTGATTTTTTAATGTGAACGCAAGGCTGAAATTTAAATACCGAAGTTTCACCAAAGCCACCTATACAAGTACGTGAAACCCACTTGCATTACCTGCTCCACCATTAATATCATAGTTGCTCCTCACCATATGGATAGTTTCTATCAAATTTAAAATAATTTTTTTTAATTCGAACATAAGGTTGGAATTTTAAGCAACTATATTTTATATAATATGTAACATCATTTTCATGTGGCATCAAACATAAGTGCTGAAAACAAGTTTCTTAGAATCAAATTCAAATACTATCATAACTAGATTTGGAATCGAATTGAATAAATGAATTGAATTATTTGGAGAAAACGAGGTATGATAATTTCATATGGAACTGCATGCAAATTGGATCATGGGAAAGTATTATTTGGTTTTCAATCCAACAAGCCAAATAAACTCGATTGAAAAAATCCTAAGGCCTTATTTACTCCAAAGGTATTTTAGGGAATGGGAAGAGTGGGGATGTGAGGGTATTTGGTGAACACCCAATCCCCACAAATCCCCAAAAATACTCTTCCCCTAAAATACACTAGCATGGACTAGAGTTTTTGTGTTAGCCAAAAATGAGAGGGTTGGTAGATATTTTGGGATTATACCCTCCCATCCCCTAAAATACACTAGAAGTAAACAAACTAGTGGGGATTTTCCGGGATTATCCCCCGGGATCCGGGATAATCCCCTCCCATCCCCTAAAATACACTAGAGGTAAACAAGGCCTAAGGGATAGAATGCTCGAAAATGCTATCGAAATTACTTTGAACTAAGGAGGCTCTTCAACTTTCTCATTCGTAAACGGCATGCTTTCCAATGTCACATAAAGATCAGTCATAGTGGATCTCCCCACGGTGGAGAGGCCGTGATTTACATAATGGTTGTATATACTCTTCTCAAGGATCATTGCGAAAGAAGAGGCGAAGGAATTAAAACAGCAGAGCATTTAAAGAGCAGATGTTGTATGGCCCAAATTTGCGAGTGGAGATTTGGTGCTCCCGGGCACCGGTGCTCCTGCCGTTTTAAAAAAAGTCAAAAAAATATTTATGAGTTTCAAATAAATCGAAAATAATTTCCGAATGTAGCCAATGGTGTATTCTACAAACATGCCAAATATCAGTTTCAAATACTTTGTATTTTGAGCTGCACAAAAATGACAAAAGTGTGGAACTGAGTATGCTTATTTTCAAATCTCTGAGGGTGTTTGGTTAGACTTTTTACTTGGTTTTTGGATTTGTCTTATAAGCCCAAAAAGCACCTAAATAGGTGCTTTTGGCTTTTGACTTATGTTTTCCTATGGTATAAGGCAAAAGTCAAAAGTCAAAAGCAGCTAACTAAATGCTTTTGTGCCTTATAAGACAAAGCCAAAAGTTAAGAAAAAAGCCTAACCAAACACCCTCTAAATTTACTAGATTTTTTCATTTTTGTGTATCTCAGAATACAATGTATTTGAAGTTGATTTTTTGTACGTTTGTAGAATACATCATTGGCAACATTCGAGATTTTTTTCAGACTTTTTTAAACTCGTATTTTTTTTTAAATACCAAGATCACTAGTACTCGGGTGAAAAAACATTTTTCCGTCAAATTTGCTTGCTATATGGTTTCATACCACCTTGGCTGCCTATGAGTGTGTTGACAGGAAGCGGATTGGAGGAAGGTAATTTAGGATTGGACTGGCACGTGGTCTCCCCGTTGGACATATTAAGCTTTGCTAGAAGTAATGGGTGAAGTCGAGTATCCACTTCCAACGAGCACGAGTGGCCCCCCAGGCTCAGCCAAGGGATCTCTAATGAAGAATTAGCGTGAGTTGACTGGGAGCAGATTGGAGAAGGGTAGTTTGAGAACGGACTGGCACATGATTGTAAAACAAACGTGGGGAACAGTGCTCGATACCCTCAGGGTTCTTTTTTTTTGACACATCCAACATCCCGTATATTCACCGATCAACCACATACAAAGTACATAGATTGAAAACAGAGAAAGAACAAACATACGAGGAGGATCCAGAGCCAACACAGAGAGCCGCAGCTCCGCCGGCGACGAAGACGAAGGCCAGCAACCACCTTACCACTGCCTGGGCACATTCAAACCCTTGAGAGACGCCGCCTAGCCTGCCCGCCGCGCCGCGACGGAGCACTTGTCGATGAACGCGCAGGGCAGACGCCCCCCTGGCACCGCTTCCCCGCAAAGTCTCGGCCGCCAACGGATCCGTCGCAGGAGGAGGCTGGAGCACCCGTCCAGCCCTGGACAAGCAACCCGACTCCAGCGCCGCCGCACCGCAGCCACTGGAGAAGAAGACCGCGCACGGCAGATCCGCGGATCCGCGAGCACGGAGAGGTCGACGACCGCGCGACGAAGCCCCGCCGGAGCTCCACCGCCGGAGAGGAAGGACGCCGACTCCAAAAACCCACCAACGCACCACCGCCTCCACAGCGCCGCCGGCGGGAACCCCCACACCCCTACCCTATGTACACGAAGGGATCCGGGGATCCCCCACCCACCCGCCGCCGGAGCGGACGGGGGGAGAGAGATCCCGCGGATCCGCGACGGCGAGAGCGCGGTGCGCGGGCGATTCCAAGAAATCGCCTCCTCTGCACTGTAGCGAGGAGGGAGGGGAAAGTGCGCCTCTAATTGCTTTGATACCCTCAGGGTTCGGCAGTCTTTGCATATATATAGGCGTACGTATGTACGTATACAAATACAATTTACAATTGCTATACAGAATAAATACCGTCTAACACCCTCCCTCAATCTTAACTGTGCCCAGAAACAGATAGCAAGTTAAGATTGTTTCTATAGCCTTCAAACTGAGGTTACGGCAAAGGCTTCGTGAAGATGTCAGCAAGTTGATCTTTAGACGAGATGAACTTGATTCGAAGTAGCTTCTGTGACACTCGTTTCCTCACAAAAATGTAAGTCAACTTCGATGTGTTTTGTTCTGACATGAAATACCGGATTGGACGAAAGGTATGTAGCACCAATATTGTCACACCAAAAAACCGGCGGCTGATCTTGAGAGATGCCCAACTCTCTCAACAGAGACTGTACCCATATGAGCTCAGTTGTAGCATTGGCAACGGCCTTGTATTCAGCTTCAGTACTGCTATGAGAAACCGTTGCTTGCTTGCGAGCACTCCAGGCGATCAAATTGTGACCAAAGAACACTGCATATCCCCCCATGGACCGCCTGTCATCAGGACTACCAGCCCAGTCAGCATCAGAAAACGCGGACAGTACATGAGAAGATGCAGGCCGAAGATGTAGACCATATGAGCCAGTGTGGCGGATGTACCGCAAGATGCGCTTCACGGCAGCCCAGTGAGAGTCCCGTGGAGCATGAAGAAACTGACACACACGGTTAACCGCATATGAGATATCAGGCCTGGTGATCGTCAAGTACTGTAAGCCATCAACGACAGTGCGATACTCGGTGGATTCATCAGGCAAGAGAGGATCGCCAACAAGAGCAGACAATCGGTCAGTAGCGGACATGGGAGTGTGTGCAGGCTTGCACTGCAACATGCCAGCACGGCGTAACAAGTCCTGGGAATATTTCTGCTGAGTGAGAGTCAGTCCACTAGCAGAAGAAGAGACCTCCAAACCAAGGAAGTAATGCAGGGAGCCCAGATCCTTGACAGCAAAATCAGCACCCATAGCAGAAACCAAACGATCAGCAGCAAGAACAGAGGAACTGATGAGAATGTTGTCATCCACATAGACCAGCAGATACATAGTTACCTCAGGGCGCTCAAACAGGAACATCGACGTGTCGGCAGTAGAAGGGACAAAACCATGAGCACGAAGAACTGAACCAAGACGCGCATGCCATTCACGAGGAGCCTGCTTAAGCCCGTAAAGAGTTTTGACCAGACGACACAGATGATGAGGACGAGCGGGATCAACAAAGCCTGAGGGCTGGCGCATATGAACTCTTGCTTAATGATACTCCAGATTATACGTTCTTCAAAGTCTTTGGATGTGCATGTTGGCCTCATCTTCGTCCCTACAACAAGCGTAAGCTAGAGTTTCAGTCTAAAAAATGTGTTTTTCTCGGGTATAGTTCCCATCACAAAGGGTACAAATGCCTTCACGTTCCCACAAATCGTGTCTACATTTCCCGTGATGTCGTGTTTGGTGAGAATGTGTTTCCTTTTTCCGCACTTCCGACTACTACCACTACCACGCCACTTGTGCATTCATCTTTCCCTTCGCCTGATCAATTTTGTAGATGTTGTGTATTCTCCTGCTTTGCTGCCTAACCATGCTGCAGGTATTGGCAGAGGAGCACGTCTTCAGCTCCTGGATGATCATGCGCCGGATGCTGATCAGGTGCAGCACGTCGATCAGGCGCCAGACGTTGTGCATGTCCCATGCAGGCATGTCAGCGTCGCTGGCCAGGACCGCGAGTCACCTGGGATGGCCACGTCGGCCTCCTCCAGTTCGGCCCCGCATGGGCCTTCTTCACCAGGCCCAGCGCCTGGCCTATCTACCACGTGCGCGATGACCCCGGATGGGCCTCCTTCGCCAGGCCCAGCGCCTGGCTTGTCTACAGCGCGCGAGCCGACCCCGGATGGGCCTCCCTCGCCAGGCCCATCGCCTGGCCTGTCTACAACGCACGAGATGCCCGCGCCCATGTCCGCGTCGCGTGATGCGCCGGAGGATGCGTCCTCGTCTTTGTCGCCTACTCTCTGCTCCCCGACGCCTGTGGCCTCACATGAGCCCAGCGATCGGCCTGCGTCTCAACTGACGCCGCCCACGACTTCGTCACCACCTGCGCCTGTTGTTATGCGTCCTCGTACACGCAGCCAGAACGGGATTTTCCGCCCTCTTGATCGCAAATATGGCACTGTTGCATGGATTGCTGCATGTGTAGCACAGGCTGAGGCCGATCCCACGGCTGAACCTCGGCATTTTCGGGCTGCCCTTGGTATTCCACACTGGCGCATTGCGATGGAGCAGCAATTTCAGGTACTGTTGAAAAATGATACTTGGAAGCTCGTTCCTCCTGTTTCTGGTGTTAATGTGATTGACTCCAAGTGGGTGTAAAACACACGTGGGGAACAGTGCTCGATACCCTTAGGGTTCGGCAGTCTTTGCATATATATGGACGTACGTATACAAATACAGTTACAATTGCTATACAGAATAAATATCGTCTAACACCCTCCCTCAATCTTAATTGTGCCCAGAAACAAATAGCAAGTTAAGATTGTTTCTACAGCCTTCAAACTGAGGTTGCGGCAAAGGCTTCGTGAAGATGTCAGCAAATTTATCTTTAGACGAGTTGAGCTTGATTCAAAGTAGCTTCTGTGACACTCGTTCCTCACAAAATGAAAGTCAACTTCGATGTGTTTTGTTCTGGCATGGAATGCCGGATTGGACGAAATGTATGTAGCACCAATGTTGTCACACCAAAGAACCGGAGGCTGATCTTGAGAGATGCCCAACTCTCTCAACAGAGACTGTACCCATATGAGCTCAGTTGTAGCATTGGCGACGGCCTTGTATTCAGCTTCAGTACTGCTACGAGAAACCGTTGCTTGCTTGCGAGCACTCCAGGCGATCGAATTGGGACCAAAGAACACTGCATATCCCCCCGTGGATCGCCTGTCATCAGGACTACCAGCCCAGTCAGCATCAGAAAACGCGGACAGTACATGAGAAGATGCAGGCCGATGATGTAGACCATATGAGCCAGTGTGGCGGATGTACCGCAAGATGCGCTTCACGGCAGCCCAGTGAGAGTCCCGTGGAGCTTGAAGAAACTTACACACACGGTTAACCGCATATGAGATATCATGCCTGGTGATCGTCAAGTACTGTAAGCCACCAACGACACTGCGATACTCGCTGGATTCATCCGGCAAGAGAGGATCTCCAGCAAGAGCACACAATTGGTCAATAGCGGACATGGGAGTGTGTGCAGGCTTGCACTGCAACATGCCAACACGGCGTAACAAGTCCTGGGAATATTTCTGCTGAGTGAGAGTCAGTCCACTAGTAGAAAAAGAGACCTCCAAACCAAGGAAGTAATGCAGGGAGTCCAGATCCTTGACAGCAAAATTTATGTTTGCAAATTCCTCTTGTTGATGCTATTAAAATTCCTCCATACTCAAAATATATGAAAGATATTGTCACTAATAATAGGAAGATACCTAATGATGCAATTACTGCTATGCTTGCTGATTATTCATTTGAAGGAAAATTGCCTGAAAAGCGTGGAGATCCTGGTATTCCGACTATTCCTTGTCGTATTAAAGAAACTTATGTGAAATATGCACTATGTGATTTAGGAGCTGGTGTTAGTGTTATGTCTTTCTCTTTATATAAGAAACTTAACCTAAATAAATTGGTTCCAACTGAAGTTTCATTGCAAATGGCTGATAAATCAACTGTTGTGCCTATAGGTATATGTGAGGATGTTCCTATCTCTATAGCTAATGTGTTAATTCCTACAGACTTTGTTATATTAGAAATGCCTGAGGATGATAATCTATCTATTATTCTTGGAAGACCCTTTTTAAACACTGCAGGAGCTGTGATAAATTGCACTGAGAGCAAAGTGACATTTAATGTCAAAGGAAATGAGCATACTATCTATTTTCCCAAGAAGAATCCTGTTACAATGATAAACAAGAGTGTGAATTCTATTCAAAGAAATACTATTATGATTGGAAGCTTTGAAATTGCACTACCACCTCCTGAACCAAAATATGCTATCTTGATGATTGGAACTATTCCAATCAAGTATGAGATATCTTGAAACTCTTCTTTATATCTATAAAATAAGAATCATGTATTATATCTTTTGCATATTATTAATGAGACTTGATCAACCTCATTACTAATGTGGAAATGATGAAAACTTGATTCCCATAAAAATTTGTATTGCATTTTAATTTTATTTATCTTAGAATTTTGGAGTATATGCATAATCATAATCCTCCGGCGCATCACGCGACGCGGACATGGGCGCGGGCATCTCGCGCGCTGTAGACAGGCCAGGCGATGGGCCTGGCGAGGGAGGCCCATCAGGGTCGGCTCGCGCGCTGTAGACAGGCCAGGCGCTGGGCCTGGCGAAGGAGGCCCATCCGGGGTCGTCGCGCGCACGGTAGATAGGCCAGGCGCTGGGCCTGGTGAAGAAGGCCCATGCGGGGCCGAACTGGAGGAGGCCGACGAGGCCATCCCAGGTGACTCGCGGTCCTGGCCAGCGACGCTGACATGCCTGCATGGGACATGCACAACGTCTGGCGCCTGATCGACGTGCTGCACCTGATCAGCATCCGGCGCATGATCATCCAGGAGCTGAAGACGTGCTCCTCTGCCAATACCTGCAGCATGGTTAGGCAGCAAAGCAGGAGAATACGCAACATCTACAAATTGATCAGGCGAAGGTAAAGATGAATGCACAAGTGGCGTGGTAGTGGTAGTAGTCGGAAGTGCAGAAAAAGGAAACACATTCTCATCAAACACGACATCACGGGAAATGTAGACACGATTTGTGGGAACGTGAAGGCATTTGTACCCTTTGTCAAGCGAACTATACCCGAGAAAAACGCACTTTTTAGACCGAAACTCTAGCTTGCGCTTGTTGTAGGGATGAAGATAAGGCCAACATGCACATCCAAAGACTTTGAAGAACGTATAATCTGGAGTCTCATTAAGCAAGAGTTCAAGCGGTGTTTTCATATGAAGAAGTCGTGTAGGAAGCCTATTAATGAGAAAACAGGCGGTAGAAAAAGCATCACTCCAAAACCGAAAAGGAACGGAGGCATGAGCTAGAAGAGTTAGGCCAGTTTCTCGTGTCCCTCACGTGTTCCAGTTTTCCCGATTTAAAAAAAAAGAAGAAAAAAAGCCGATACGCAGCTGGGATGGCGGCGACACGGGCGGGCGGAGGCCAGATGTACGGGTCGAAGCCCATTACTAACCCTAACCCCACAGCCCCAGCTTTGCAGGGCAATGGATCGACTGATGTCGTTGATGTGCTGCTCTGCTTGCTTGCTGTTGTTGCCCATCTCTGTCGCCTGATGGCCTGGTGAGATGTTGCTGCTGTGTTGCTAGGGAGCGAGTCAGTGAAACAGACATGTCATCTGCGGGCAGTGGCATGGCAGACTTCCAGTCTTCAGTTGGTGGGAGTTAATGCAACACCGCTAGTGTTGATGGTGAAGAGGCTGGGGCTTGGACAGTATTTTGATCTCATCTCACGCATCCAATCTTTCTGGTCTTTATTACATGACATTTTATTATTTATATATATATATATATGCTCGCCGTATCGCCGTATTGCTGTTTTCTGAAGTTGCCGTATCCCGTATCGCCGTATTGGTATCGCCGTGTCCGTCTCGCCGTATCGGTGCTTCATAGGTTGCAAGTGCTTGAGCGAAGCATGGGAGATCTTGAGAACGGTGCTGAGTTTTTGTTCGGGATATTGATCCAAAGCAGGGTTTCACTCCTAAACATTCTTAGGTCGTAGATATTTTTCATTCCTTGCTTCTCTAGCACCTTGTGATTGGCGTCCGCCTTTTAAAGGATTCACCAGTCATATAGAACCTTTGTAGTTCGCGCACAGTACCAAACGTACATACAAATGATCAGTTGATAAACATTTTTTTACTATCATACCATGACTTCTAATTTCACTAAATTTACCAGGTGGTGGTTTTGATTATCCCATAGCTGAATGTCATGTTGATGTTTTGTTTCCGAGTATGTGATGAATGTTAAGGACCTGAAAAGGAAATTCCGCGTAAGAAAGTGGCATGTAGAGTACCAGTGAAGGTTAAGTTATTAACAGTTCTGGTAATAGGTAGGAGCTTGGTGTATAATCATTTTCTAGCTACATGTTGTACACCTTAAAAATTTCAGTTGGCACCATCATATTTTGCTTGGAATACAGTAACAACAATGAACATGCCAGCTCTAGGCCATGTGGTAGTGGCTCATAATTACCTGACTAGCATTGCATTATGCATACAAGCACTATTATGTTAACAGGTGTACCAGACTTGCACATGCCACAAATAATTTAGATCCTCTAAACAGAGGCAGTAACCACTAGTTCAGCTGATATTCGATTCCACGTGTAAGTTATTTTACATATCTTTTAATGAGTTGTTTCGGTTGGTCAAGAATGCTGATCCTTTTGTGGCAGATCTTGTTTCAGGTTGATGAAACATGACAGCAATGCTCCATGAGGTGTTGAGTTCATGCTTATCAAGATGTTACCTGTATCATGTCAGGACTGAGCGTGTTTCTGTAGGTTAAGTCAACTCTTTCCTCTCTCTAAGAACTTGCAGATGCTGTTTCCTATGCTTCCATTGAAACCTTTTTCCTCGTGGTGTAGCGAAATCAAACTTGAACGCTCAAGCACTCTAATTCTTTTTCCTGGAATAACTGAAACATGATGAAGACTGCACACTATATAACATGTGAAACATGATGAAATGAAATGATTAATTCACATTTAGCAAAATATGGTTCTCCAAGAAACACACATTGGTGTTGTATTATATGAGGATATACATTTGTGATGTTACAAACTTCATGATTATGCTGAATATTTTCTCTGACACAGTGGTTAACTGAACAAGAAGATGCATGCCATTTGTATGTGGAAGCTTCAGCTCAAGAAGCATTTATAATTTCTTGTGAGAAAACACTATTATTATCAATGACCTTTACTGAGGCTAAAAGCCTGAACTTTTCGTAGGTGTTGTTAGCATTCAGTTGTTCCGTTAAAACAGCGACCTGCACTATTAAGCGATAACGGGTACTTTATCCAGTACAACTTGGTGTATGCCTGCTGCCTCTTGGGAGGATGTAAACAAACTCTATCTACCTTTTCAATGAAAAGAAACGCAAAGCTTTTGCGTTTTCTCAAGAAAAAAAAGATGGCACAGTGTCACTGTGTGTTTGAGACAAAAACATAAATATGCTTTTTTGTATTACCGCACCTAGATCCATGGCCTTCTAGTTCCCATGTTATGATCTACTGAACGCATGCCCTTGTTAGGTTTTCGGATATCGAAGTATGGCATTTATGAATTACCTTTCGTAAGTAATGTTATTCTAGTTTGATTCCAGATTATTAGTTTAGCCATGGAGTAAATTTTGGCACTAAAGATTTGATGCATTTATTTTTATCAAAAAAGGACAGAAATAATTGATTCGTTTGTTAAGAATACTAACACATGTGTGGTAGATCATGCTGCAGGTAGCAGAGACATGCCAAGAAGGCAACAATGCTGCACGAGGGTTGAGGTGCAGGTGCAACTGTCACAAGTTGAGAACCGAATTGCCAGATTGTCAGAAGGTGAAGGCAGCTGGGTCTTCCAGCAAACTCCTCAGTGTCCTGTACTAATTTGCCAATCTGGATTACGAGACAAATCACTCGTGCGGATACTTGGCCATCTATAGATGAGACATGCACGCGCTCTCGATCTCACTTATTGATGTCAGTTGCACTAACCAGAATAAGAAAGCATCAGTTTCGCCTTAGTGGAAGATGATTAAGCCGCAATGAGAAGTTGCTCCATTATTCCTTTGGTTCTTGACTATAAATAGTGCGCGCTAGAAAGGGTTGAGCACCAACAAAGTGCATCTGTTCTTCCCTTTCTCTTCCATCTCAAACTGAAATACATCATCAGTTCATCCACTAGAAAGATGGCCTGCCATCAAAGATCTGCAAGTTTGCCTTCTATTCCTCACCCCAGTGAATCCAAAGTGGAGGTTGAGCTGCAGAGCCTGCAAACATGCATCTCTTTGCCTTCCGCGACCATCGACACGATGTGCGATGGTTTGAGGAGGCTCGGAGATATCTACAGCTGCATAGAGGAGATCATGAGCTTGCCTAGCAACCAAGTTGGCCTCTCCTTGCCCCTGCAAAGGAAAATGGTTGAGGAAGAGCTTGACAGATCACTTGTCCTCGTTGACCTCTGCAATGCCATGCAAGAGAACTTGGCAGAGCTGAAGATGAGCATCCAGGAGCTGCAGCTTGCCCTCAAGAGAGGAGATGATGCGGCTGTTCAGCTCAAGATGGAGTCTTTCATCCGCCTCGCGAAGAAGGCGCAGAAGTATTTCAAGAAGATCACAAGCAGCAAAGCTACCACCGAAGAGTGCAGGACGGTCAGGCTACTGGCGGAAGCAAGAGAGATGGCGGTCTCTCTGCTTGAATCGGCATCACGCCTCTTACCGAAGCAAATCGCGGTCGCCAGTGGAAGCAGATGGTCTCTTATCTCAAAGAGGTTCCAGAAAAGGAGGGTAGTCTGCGAGGAGGCGCAGTTGCAAGCGCTGGAGCACAGTTTGGCGGATCTTGAGAACGGTGTTGAGCCCCTGTTCAGGAGGTTGATCCAGAGCAGGGTTTCACTCCTGAACATCCTTAGCTCATAGATGCTTCTTAAAGCCTTGTTGCTCTACCAAATCTTTTGTACATGATACTGAATATACTTGATATCGATTGGTTACACAATTTTGATCATGCAAATTGTCAATTTATCGTTTGTGTCCTTCAATGAATTTTCCTTTTGTGTATGTGACAAATACAGTGGGAAACAAAACAAAAGGATCCATATGTAAAATCTCGGTGAAGAGTAACATCCTGTTCATAGTCCATTCAGAAGAGAAATGTTAATTTATCCATAAAAATGTTAATTTATGTATACAGATCATCAGCTCCAACAATTAGCTTGGCCTAAAGCACATGAACTGAGATTCTTGCTGCCAATAATTGGAACATAACAGACTGGAAGTTCACTTCGAGCGGAGATGGAACTGCGGCTATTATTGCTGCAACGGTTCACGTGGTTTGTTCATAACGCAGAAGCTTGAATGTACTAGCCGCGTATGAGTACTACATACGGAGTATTACCCGGCAGTTAGCAGCGAAAATCACAACTCACAGGGAGCACAAGATGATAAAAGGTCAATGCAGCATATCCACGTCATGCCAATAAACGATAAAAGTGATGATAATTTGCATGTCATCATCTAGTACAGGGCAGGTGCTTTTACGGTAGAAACCTTCACTTGACCTCACATCTCGCCCAACACAATAGTGTGCTCTGAACTTGCAGCTCAAAAGAGACGGCTAGGTCATCTCTGAAACTACCACACCAAACTGTTATTCTGCTTCAGGTTGCATCCTACATGGTAGGAGACCACCACAATTTGATCCTTAACAAGAAGGAATTAACTAACGAACAGATACAGACATAGAAAGTGAGGCGCTGAAAGCTCTGGTCTACTACTAGCTTCTTTCTACCACTAAGAGAGACCATGCCTAGACAGAAACACAAGTCAGGTTATGCTACTCAGAAACCACAGTAGCGGACATGTTCTGATCCTACACCACTGACCCAGGTTCTGTCATCACCTGCTGCACAGGAAACAATAGTGCGCCTTCCTTCTGCAACTCCTGGATGAGTTGTGCGGATTTTGGTGTCCGTGACAGAACAAAACCGCAGATTTTGTGTGGCGTAGCTTCTGGATTTGAGCAGGGCTGTCCTTGATAAACTGCGCTGATATTTGCAGAAACTATAGCCTTCATGTCAACTAAGGGCAGACCATTACCAGACAACACTTCCTCTCCTACTTCTTGGTTTACATCTAGCAAGGGTTGATTCTCGGGATGCACGACTTGGTCCAGGGTGTCGCCCTGGGCCTTGTCTTGCTGGTCCAAGACATGCTGTTCCTGGACATGATCTTCCTTCGTAATGTGTGCTGCACAATCTTGTTCAACTGGAGCTAATCTTTTGATCTTCTCTTTTCTTGGCTTGAACGCTCCCCACAGAAAGGGTTTCCCTTGGAACTCTACAACAACGCAGAAACTAATTAGAGACTGAAAATGATTGCCAAATATTTGCCTTTTCTAAACCTATACTCTGACAGTTCAAGTAGACAGTAGGGAAAATAATGCAGAACTGCATTACACAGTACAATACCAGTGCAGTTTTACTACATTATTAGTAGTCACACGTGCAGGTTAGGTGTAAATAAATTAGATAATGAGAGATGCAAAATGACTTACTCTGATATCCCTCTGGTAGTACAAAAGAAGGGAAGAGAAACAGCTTGGCCGAACCAACAATAGCTTCTAGAATGATACCACTATCAGCGACATGCTTCACTAGCTGATCCAGCTCTTCATTTGTCCTAGAGAAACAAAAAAACATTAGACCCTAGTTTGTGCAGAAGAAATAAGATAGGCCCCAAATATGTACAGGCTCAACAAACCTCATATCACTCGAAAAGAAATACAAGCCAATACTGTCAGCTGAGGGTATCAGTGTCTCCAGGTGCTTTGGACATGTTTTCGATGTAGAAAGTTCGGTCGCTTTGATTATTGGTGGCAATGATCTTGACTGTTCCTGCACCTTCTTGCCTGCTTTGGTTGACAGATGTGCAGCCAATGGAATATAGTTCCCGTCAATCTTCATGATTCCACTATCACCATAAAAAGATAACATATTAGCACTTGTCAGAAAAATCTATGAAAGTGAAACTCCAGAAAGGAACAAAGAGCATGTAACATACGTCCAATAAGGTTTATCAAGGTGTTGCATGTCAATATATTCTGAAATGGGTGCCATCCTTGATATCCCACAGTAGTCCTCCTTGACTTCAGTCTGTAATGTCAGCTGTGATACATCACTCCCAGCACATGCAGCATTCGGAGTTCTTACAGATACATTTCCATCTTTGTTTGCATCCATTCTTCTCTTCTTCGCCTCCTTATGATTCTTGGAACATCGATGATTCAAATTCCCCAACCCATTGTTTCCCTGGGCATGTTCTGACTCTCTCTCACTGATGCAGCTAGTGCAGGTCGACCACCTTTTGACTGTGCGTCATTAACAATTTTGATCTCGTTTATAGTAGCAGCTTTCTGATATTTGGTTCCATCTGGGGTGTAACTTTCTGAATGTTTACGCTTTCTAGGGTTGATTTTTGTTGACTCGCATGGACCAACAAAACCGGAGGATAATAACTCACTATTAATGGCTTCCTCTTGCAATACCACCTTTTTAACATCAAGAGATGACGGTTTTCCTGCATTACGTTGGAGGTTTCTTGCAACTCGTTCACCCTTTGCTGACTCAGGATTCGAAATTACATTTACCTTGTAAGAGTTAACTATCTCTCTATCACCACTCATTCGCGTTCTCATCTTCTTAGCTTTGGTTAAAACCTCATCTGATCTTCTATTAGCTTTATCTGAGTTGCCTTCATTAGAAACCAAGCATTCATTTGACACGGAGGGCTTTGATACCTTGAGATTCCCCATTGTAGCAGTGTTGGTTTCCTCGTCCACCAAGCACCTTGTTCTTTCAGCACTATTTTCCTGAACAGCCACGTCTTCAAGTTCATTTGAGGGACTTGACTGCATTGACACCATTGAGCAGGAATCCAAACACTGATTTAGAGGATCCGAGACATCTGCAGTCCCTGTCTTCAGATTTGATCCTTCATTAGAAACCAAGCATTCATTTGCCACGGAGGGCTTTGATACCTTGAGATTCCCCATTGTAGCAGTGTTGGTTTCCTCGTCCACCAAGCACCTTGTTCTTTCAGCACTATTTTCCTGAACAGCCACGTCTTCTAGTTCATTTGAGGGACTTGACTGCATTGACACCATTGAGCAGGAATCCAAACACTTATTTAGAGGATTTGAGACATCTGCACTCCCTGTCTTCAGATCTGATCCTTCATTAGAAACCAAGCATTCATTTGCCACGGAGGGCTTTGATACCTTGAGATTCCCCATTGTAGCAGTGTTGGTTTCCTCGTCCACCAAGCACCTTGTTCTTTCAGCACTATTTTCCTGAACAGCCACGTCTTCTAGTTCATTTGAGGGACTTGACTGCATTGACACCATTGAGCAGGAATCCAAACACTTATTTAGAGGATCTGAGACATCTGCACTCCCTGTCTTCAGATCTGATCCTTGGATTGGCTTTGAATGATTTGGAGCAAACTTTGATGCTACGGCACTCTTCTCCAGTCCTATAGCTGCCTTTAATGGTTCAGATTTCTCCATGTTAATTGACAAACCCGCTTGCTCTACGCTTGCCGGTGTAGGATGAGACTTCTCCACGATCATTGGAAGGGATCCCTCATCATTAGTTAGAGCAAATATATCACCCTTGCTTCTTCGTGGAGCGAGACCCTCCACATACTTAGATGAAGCAAAGCAGCTACTCCTTGCATTTGAGAGAACGGTACACTTCGTGGAATCTGAAGCAAGTTTAGAGCCATCCATTGCCTTTTCCAAACTGTTGGGTTCAAATTCTGAAGCATGATCCAAAGGCAAATTGCTTGAACTAGAGCAAGTTAAGTGTCCATTTCTATCCTCCCCTTCCTTCTCATAACCATCGTTGTTGGGTATATCCCTGATGAGGACTTCACAAGAGTCTAATGTGTCTCGACTACAAAATTGTGCAGTGATTGCATCACTACTATCTCTTGTTTCCTTGTGTAGCTCGTTTCTCCATTGTCCCCAATTGGATGTGTATCCACTCAGGTAATGTTTAGTACTTCCATCAACATGATCTTTCCTTTTTCGTTGTGGTCTAATTGTACGAAGTCCTCGTACCTTAGTTCTCTTCCAGTTGTCCATAGTTGATTCCTTAATCGTAGAGCAACCCAACTGGGTGCTACTAGGTTGCCTTCGCTTAGACGCGTCTTCTAATGATTCAATGGCTTCATTGTGTTTTGGGATACAACCACTACACGACCATTCCACTACCGAATCGAAGATTACCTTGTCCAAGCAATATCTACAAAACAACAAACCATGTTAAGTGAAAGGTATAGCTGTCCTTTCTTTAAGAAGATGTTAATAGGGGATAACACTTGATCCTCAACATCTTTACACATGTCAAGAAAGGAGTTGCCCCTTCCTCTAAGAAGGCATACATATCTAGGAGCACATGACAATGTCAAATGTCACAAATGATCTAGTTAAAGTAAAGCCATCAAATGATGGCTAGTCTCACAACGAGCTTAGTCCACTATTGAGCGCAAAGTCGCTTTATACGGGTTTATTTTGTATAATCATTTTGCATGCATCTCTTCAAGGATCATTGCTTCTCACTGGAGTACCTGTAAGCTTTGGATATGGAAGGTTCTGATACTAGTGTACAATACTCCCCACTAAATTGCATGGTATCACATGATGCCATATAGTAATATTATCATAGCCACACCTTATTTATTTGTTTATGGAATCTCAATACAAATATATACAAATATATGTACAAGAATTAATTGTCATTAAACTATCTAGTTTTATGTGCTACGATACCATACCAGGGGTAGAAACCATTATTATATCTTTCTTCACTAACTGTCGCCACATCAGATTTTTGCCAACATGGCATGCATTATACTATCTATGATACCCCCACTATGTCTAGTCAGGATACAATCCAATTCTAACTCAGTTTGGGATATAATCAATGCATGATTAATAGCTACTCCTTTAGTTCCAAATTATTTGAAATTTTAGCTCTTCCCCAAGCCAAACTTTTCAATGTTAAGCCAAGTCTATAGAACAATGTGTTAAGATCTACAACAACAAAGAAGATATAATTTATGATGAATCTAATAGAACTAATTTCATGTTGTAGAGCTAGAACCTCAAATAATTTGGAACGAAGATAGTAAAATTGGTATCATAAGCCTTATTCACGGAGATGTGGAGATCTTTACAAAAATGACAACCAGAGGCAGAGCATGTGGGTTGGGGGAGGGGCGAGAAAAGATTGACCGCTCAAGGGTTGTAACAACCATATGTAGCATATCCCTAATATGCTATATACCTTGGGCCTTGAGTCCTAATTAGATCCAGGCGTCTAGACGGCAAGCAGCATCTACGAGATTGCTAGTGATGTAACGAATTCACGATGATATGACGTATATGACGTCGATCAAATGATAGGGAGATAACTTGTTGTCGGTGCCCTAGCTTAGATGGAACCTAGAAGCGACCACACCGGTCCATGCCCCCACCGAAATATTTTGTGTCAACTTTTGTGCTTGAGCTCAAATTTCTCATTGCCAAATATCCACTCTAGGCTTCTAAGCTTTATACATAGGCAAGTCTATTAAGATTGCTTTCATTTGGCCACTTAGGCCTAATCTACAAGTACAACCCTATACCGAGATAATTAGGGTGTGTTTGGATTTTACGCTCGAGCAAGGATTTGTAGCTAGCCCAAGCTACAAGGTTCAAAAAAGCAGACGCTTAGGCTGATTAAAGCGCATAATTAAGCGCATCAGAGGCTCACCGTTTCGGTTTCGACCTGAGCCAATAAACTAGGAGTCAAATCCATTATTGCTTCTACACACTTCTACTATACTCTACATAATTTGGCACTATAGCCAGAAGTTGTGCAGTGGTTTTTAGAGTATTCCAGCTATGAGTAGTAAGTAGGTTGTTTGTATTTGCTTTCATAGCTTCAAAAGTAGTGTACTCTAGAACCTTCTAGCTATAAGTAGAGCTAAGTAGTGAAGGCTCATGGAGCCTATACTACGTGACAAGTTAATTAGAGAGCTCCATTCTAGTGATCTTAGTGGCCAGGTTAGACGCGACAAGACTATCGCTAACCTGGAGAATCGTTACTTTTGGCCACAACTAAAGAGAGATGCTGGAAAGTTTGTTCAGCGATGCCCCGTAAGTTCAGCGATGCCCCGTATGTCAAACCTGCAAAGGCCAAGTCGCGAACACAGGGTTGTACATGCCTTTGCCTATTCCTGAAGCTCCAAGGGAGGATCTCTCTATGGACTTTGTCTTGGGTTTGCCAAGAACAAGGCGTGGGAATGATGCAGTGTTTGTGGTGGTGGACAGGTTCTCTAAGGGTGTGTTCGGTTGTGGAATCAGATGGAATGGAACCATTCCATTCTACCAAAATGGAACCGTTCCATTCTTGTGTTCAGTTTGGACAAAAAACTATCATGAAACCGTTCCATTCTTGTGTTTGGTTTTGGAATGGGGTGAGAATGGAATGGCTAAAAGTGGCTTGTGGTCACCTCTTTAATTATTCCTAATGTCGATTAATTATTCCTAAACTTGATTAATTATATCTAAACTCGATTAATTATTACTAAACTTGATTAATTATTCCTAAACTTGACTGATTATTCCTAAACTCAATTAATTATTTCTAAACTTGATTAATTTGTTCCTAAACTTGATTAATTATCGCCCGTTCCACCTCGTCCGGCCGATTCGGCCGGACCGGTGCGTTCCGCATCTGGAGGGAATATTCTCTTACTGGGAACCACCTCGTTCCATTCCACTTTTTAACCGAACATAAGAATGGGTTCTGGGTGTGGAACGGTTCCATTCCGTTCCACTCCATCCCAGAACCGAACACACCCTAAAATGGCTCATTTCATTCCATGCCGCAAGAGAACAGATGCTCATCATGTGGCAAATTTGTTCTTTCGAGAAGTGGTCAGACTTCATGGGATCCCAAGGTCCATCGTCTCAGACCGTGATAGCAAGTTTCTTGCTACATGTTGGCTCACTTTGTGGAAGCAGTTCAACACCGAATTAAAAATTTCTAGTACTGCTCATCCACAAACAGATGGTCAGACGGAAGTGATGGAAGTTTTTGGGTAATCTGATCTGTTGCATTTGTGGAGATAGAAAGGGACAATGGGACTTGGCTTTATCCCTCGCTGAATTCTCCTATAACAACTCCAAGCATAGATCAACAGGAAGAAGTCCTTTTTCTGTAGTCTACACTAAAGTTCCAACACATGTGGTGGATCTAGTGAAGCTGCCATCAAGGGGAAACTCAAAATCAGCATTGTCCTTTGCTAATAACTACACCGAACTATTTGAAAGAAATTCGCTGTGTGTTGGAGGCGCAAAATCAGAAGTACAAGCAGTTAGCTGATTACAAATGGAGGTTAAAGACATTCCAAGTTGGTGACAAGGTAATGGTATACCTTCGTAAAGAAAGACTGCCTTTAGGCATCAAAGAGAAGCTTAGGCAGCGGAATATGGACTCTTCTCAATTATGAGGAAGATAAATGACAATGCCTATGTGATAGATCTTGCAAGTGGCATGCGAATCTCCAACACATTCAATGTGGCTGACCTGACTCTTTATCATCCAGAACAAGCACTTTATGAAGATAACTCAAGGTCGAGTTGTAAACAACCGGGGAAGGATGATGAGGGACAATAGAGAAATAAAGTAAAAATAAACTAAGTCAAATCCATTATTATTTCTACACACTTCTACTATACTCTACATAATTTGGCACTATAGCTAGATGTTGTTTAGTGGTTTCTAGAGTATTCCCGCTATGAGTAGTAAGTAGGTTGTTTGTATTTTCTTTCCTAGCTTCAAAAGTAGTGTACTCTAGAACTTTCTAGCTATAAGTAAAGTAGTGAATGCTCATGGAGCCTATAAATACAGGTCCTCACCTCTACCTATGTAACCAGACTATGTACCCACTATCTATCAATAAAAAGGAACTTTGTATTCTGTCCTAGAGATCTTAAATTAGATCTTGTGTGTTAAAAGTTTGGATTGAACTCTTGGCAGCCCACGCCTCTAGAGCGATATCTAGCGCAGCACGTTGAAGTGGTTCCTTCAACATTTGTGATGTTCACATTGTAGCAGCAAGGTGGAGTTGTTACTCCACAACCTTGTGCTGCTTCAGCTGTTTGTTGTTGCATGTTGTTACTGCTGGACTGCTTGTCCGTACAAAATGCTTAAACTCGCTGAAGCGTTAGTTAAGCGCATCGGAGCCTCACCGCTCGCACACCGTTTACCACTTTTTTAACCTTGCCAAGCTACTGCCTACAAGGGCTAGGCTAGTTGTTCCGTTCGTCCAGCGGTCAACATGCCGAGCGTTTTCACGAGACCCACAGATAGAGTTCTCGAAGTGCCGAAGAGAACTGCATTCGAAGTAGGGTTGTTGCTAGGGTTGCAAGACGAAGCCATAGGTCGCGAAGCATGTGGATCGTTACTCTTGATACCATGAAAAACAATGCGATAGATGGCACACAACTAGGACATGCAGCTCATGCTTCGATATATAGACGTCCTACGTCCTTTGGTCATGTTAGGTACAACCGAATCAATCTACCTGCTAACCACATCAATCTACCTTATCTAGATTAGTTTGTACAACAAGTAAACTTATTTTATCGATCTTTCTCATGAACTGCTTATGCCCCATAAGTTGGGCTCAATAAGACCATTAAGAAGCAATTCTAGGAGGACTAGGTCAAGTTGGTAGCTAACACCTTTAGTAAGAGGCAATCTCACTTGCTTCCCAACACTCTAGCCAAATTGATTTTTCTCACTAGAAGAATGGACAGGTGGGCTTGTTTGAATCGCTGGTGATAAAAGGGTAGTTTGTTGTATCACAAAATAAGCTCGTGGTGGCCGACTTTAGCTTCCACACACGTGTTTTACGCAACTGGCCTTTAAGGAGCTAGGGATCGTTGAAGGACCATGAGACGAAGAGGGAGGTGCAGATAGCATGTGGGTGAAGATAGCAAGTTGTGAAGACATGTACTAAACTAAACTAGCTTGCTAAAAAAACTTACATTGTGGAACGAAGGTACTAGTTAGGAAGGTACATGGGCTTACAAAAGGCCAGAAATATGAACCTAAAGACGCATGGTGGTGGAATGAGGATGCCCAACAAGTTACCAAGGCGAAGGTGTGCAACAAGAGTTGCCACCATGACCATGATAAAAGCAAGAGACAAACATGCCAAGAAGACTGTAAGGTAAGGATATTACAAAAGTGGATACTATTGGATCGGGTGAATTAGAGATAGATAAAGGTGTGTTAGCATTTCAACCCTTCTCCTTTCAGGGCTTATTCAAAAGAGAATCTAGTACACTGGTCTTGATTATTAGAATAGGACAAACGAACCAGACCCGCCAGTATCTTTGTTTCAATGTTTCAAGACAAAACAAAACCCTAAACAGATAGTTTGTCCCAAGGGCGCCAGTCCAAGTTATGCTACTGAAAAAAAATTCCTCCAGCAAAGTTCCTACACCACGTATGTTTATGTCCAACAAAGGGATTATGTGGAGATGGATATCACTGTCGATGATGCTTGCGGGAGATGGGAGATCAATGATACTTGAGTAGCGAAAAAGGGATTATAAGATGAGTTTCACTGTTGATGATGCTTGCGGGAGATCATGGTATTTAAGGAGAATCATCTAAGTTAAGACATGCAAATGATTTTCTTGACCTTGCTGATGTATTGTTCACAAGTGCTCATTTCTATCTCAAGTCTTAGTCCATATTCAAAGGTTGCAATACATTTGTTTGGTCATACATGATGTCCACTCTTACAAGATTGATCTAGTTCACAATTCCTGTGATATGGGAAGGATGTCTGAAGATGGCCATTTCTACTATTAATGCAACAAATAACTTCACCATTTCGGCATAATTTCTTTGTTCTGAACTCCTAAAATTTATGTTGCTCAAATAGCATGTACAAGGGGTAATCTCACCACCTCCATCAAAGAATTAATACAACAGATCCACCTCACCTTTTGACCAACCACAAGATGCTATATCCCTAACCACCTCGCATCCTTCGAACCAAACAAAGACTTTGCTCATCTATGCACACAATCAAACAAAAGGTAGGATATCCCCATCAGCTCCTTCAACCAACCATGTGGATGGGAATATGCAAACCAACCCAACTTGTCGTCAAACTAAACACACCAAATATAAACCTAATGCAACATCCAACATATGCTCGTGAAGTCGCATTTTTTATAGACATGCATGTACTAACCTACCTTCTCATACTGACATCATTGCACTAACTACTAAATACAAAATTTTCGAACAATTGTTCCATGAACGCTTAACCCAGTTAATCGATTCATCTTCACTTTGAACTGACCACGAAGACTGTTTTGAAACAAGATAGCATGTTGTTGTGTTTCAATGAACTTTTTCTAATAGTTGGGGCACTTACCATGAAAGTAACATATGGTTAGCAGTTAATAATCTATATATCTATGAGCATTGCGATATTATTTCGAGCAAGAGAGTGAGTATTGCAGTGCTAACAAGAGATAAAATAAGTTTCATGCACCAACCATTATAACCAAAATGAGAAGGTTGGGAAATCCACATATATTTCAACACCCCCTCCTATGTCGGCTCAATAAGATCTAAATGTGGACATAAATAGGTTTTTTCTCTTCTAAATATCAAAAACCAAGAATTAAACCCAAGACCTCTGCTCATATACCATATTAAGTTTCATGCACCAAAAATACTAAACTGGTGGAGAAGGTTGGACACTCCACATATACTTCAACAAATATCAACCCATAAAACTACCTATAATTAGAATTACTATTATGTTAACCTTATATTAGTGGTGAGTAACATCCAACAACCAAGTAACTAAGTTACTATAACCTAGCAACCAAGTGATCATAATGTGGCTATAATTTAATACAGACAAAATTTAATATCAAAACATGCTAACATGAGATCTAGTTTTGAAATCTTGTCACGGTCAAATCAATCTGGTTAACGGTTAAGAAACGGAAGTCATTTCAGGTTTAGGATTAATAGAATCTTGGTGATATCATGATTTTGCATGCATTGTTTGAGAGACTGGGTGTAGGCCGCATACTAGAGCTAGTATGGGATATCGCTACATTGTCTTGTCCAAATGTTTCTACATACATCGTTTTTCCTATTCAAAAAAATCTACCAATTTGACCTTGTACCCTTGTCATCTTCTTCCTCTCATCTTTTGTCATAACTCTGATTCTTTCGAACAAGTGAAAATTCAATTAATTGGACACTAGTAGCCTTGTAACTCCCCATCTTTCCCTTGTTAGTTAGTCGTGGATGACCTTATAAGCTTTGCTAACCAATGGCCACGTTGAGCTTCCAACGAGCATGAAACAATGTATTGTAGGATTGATTGTCACCTCAATGTATGCTCGAGGTGAAGATGTGTAGGACCCTATAGTTACGCAAGGCGTTTCTCTATTGCTTGTTACGCCACAATGGGGTCGAGCTCCCACACACCAGCTTGTCGAAGCATCAGTAGCAAGATTGTGAAATATGCCGCACGGTCTCAGTAAGTTATCCATGCATTTATTAGAAGTAAAATCCTCCTCTAATCTATCATTTTGAGACAAAAACAGAGGGCATAGAGATGACTAGGGGAAATTTTTTGGCATACCGATGCCTAGCAGCGCTCTTGCATTTGCTGCAGCGCACCAAAAGTTGTCTGAAGCCAGCAACTCCACACTCCTCACACACAGCATCCTTCACACAAAGATCCACATAAAAAAGTGGATTAGAATTGGCTACGAAGATGTGCGAAGTAAATAAAATCGCAAATAACCGCATCCGCTCTGAACACAGACGGCCCCCAAACCAAAACGCTCCCATTGCGCTTACACAGAACCATGTCGCCGGCGGTCCAGGCAAATCCGATCCGGCCCCGCCGCCGCCACCGGAAAGAAAAACTCGAGAAACCCAGCAGGGGAAGAAAAGAGAGAAACGGCGGGGGCCAGGGTAGAACGAAGAGGAAGACGGCGTACCATCTCGCGGCGCCTGCAGGGTCCGCTCAGATCTTCCGCCTCACGAACTACCGGAGCATCGAAAACCAGGCCTTCCTCAACAGAAGCAGCAGTACCTAGGGCTTGATGAGAGAACGCCGCCGGAGGGAGGGCAAAAGAGACGGAAGAGGCGGTATCAGGGGAGAAGAGAAAACGCAATTGATGATGGAAACGGACGGCTGCGCGTATCTAGGACAGCTCGCGACGTGTCCTGGAACCTGGATGTTGAGCCAAATCCTATTTGCTGTCCGCGGTGGCGCACGCGGCTGGAGCCACGCACTACTGGGCCGGCCCAATTACGTTTTACTTTTTGAACTTGCTTTGTTGATCCTGATGCTTATTATTCTCTCCGTTTTTGAATACTAGCTGAGTGTCCGTGCATTGCTACGGAACAAAAAAAGTAACATTGTGAATAGTGAAGAAAATTGCATGTGGCATTGACAATATTGTTTCCCACACCTTATTTGAGGTTTTCCAGTCTCAATGGTTTCCCTTACATTCACGCTCAGGAAAATCATCAACGGATTATCCTCGCCTTTTTGCAACATTGCCCACATCTCGACGTACTGTGTATTATCGTAAGCAGTTGTAACTTTATTGTATCAGCTTGCACATATTCTGTCAACTATCAGGCACATGACTGTTAAGAAAGGAGTGGGTCATAAATCCGACTCTATCCCTCGTATACCACATGCTCTCATAGCTTCGTAGTAACAATGATTTATGGTTTCAAGAGATAGTAGTTGTCAACAGATCATCCGGTTTCACGTATGCATATCTAGCGTGATTTGCCACCACGAGTCATCCTCTTGCTTTGCTCTCTCCAGTATCATCCCAAACATTTTTTATTTCACTTTCTTCGTATCATGCGTCTACATTCCTACCACACAAGCAGACAAAACGACGTGTGTATCTCTCTTTCTTCCTCTTAGCTCGCCCTAAGCTTGGCACCGGCCTAGTCCTTCCACTCGACTCGACCATCCCATATCATTTTCTCGAGCTACAAATCCCTGGAACGATTTGCATCGAGAGTGCCAACATATGAGAAAGCATATCAGAAGAAGAGGGCAACTATTTGAATAGCACACTTTAAATTCCAGATCAAATTTACTTATCATAGTTCTTGAAATGCAAATGGAGCCGCCTTAAATGTCTGATCCCATGTGGAGAAGATTGTAAGGCCAAAAAATGAATAAGAATAAGAAGTTCCTTATAGAGTTGACTGTCGTTTGATCACTTCCTCGTATGCATAAAAATATCCAATAGCACAAGAATTGGGCCACAATTGCAACATTTGGTACTCGCACAAATGTCTTTCGGATGGAAGTTTCTATTCTAATTTTTCCAGACAACTACTGATATATGATCAAGCCACAAATGTGTGGCAAAACGCCACCCCCCTAACGTGCAAGATCTTCAATTGGCTAACTCGATGCCAACGCCTCTCCACGAATGCCCACCACTAACCGGGAGGGTCCCCGGACTGCCCCTCTTGTGATCAGGTCAAAGATATTGATCACCTCCTCGTCCGCTGGCATCGAGCCTGCCAAGTGTGGAACGTCGTCTTCCCTCAAGATGCCCACCTCGACATCGATAGCATTACCGCACTCTCGGATGTTCATTGCCGCAATTTCGAAGAAGCAACTATCTGCACGGTGCACTCATGGAGTATCTGGAAGCGTCGTACCGGGGAAATGCATTTTCTCCTGTATGTTGGACCCCCGACACTATCTTTGCCGTCGATTTGTGGGAGATTCATGCAACAATTTTTGCAAAAAAACACCCTCCCACCTATGTACTATCCATTCTCTGTAGTCCATTTCCTTTTGCATAACGCCCCCTACATTCAGGATTTTTTACATGTTTAGTTGTTGTTTGAAGATCTCACATAACTCAGAATGATTAATGCATTAAACCAATCAGATTGCAGATAAGGGAAAAATGAACTTTTTTTTTTTTGCGAGTACAGGGGGCTGAAAGAAATCCAGCACTTACAACAAGGTCCACATAAAGAAAAGAATTACAGTCCAAACCCTGAAGAAGCTCGACTTCGTCTTCAACCACGGCGCCGTCGGTGGCGCGCCGCCGCTCATGCTCTTCTTGCCTTGGATCAAGAGCACCCCCGAGCGGACGGGAAGTCGCCGATCGCCGGCCGCAAAGGACCTACACCATCGGTTGTCGCCGTCGTCGATCTGGACCACACCAGCCTCCTGCACGAAGAACGTCGACGCCAGATCCGCCGTCCCGCGGCTTCCGGCGAAGGGGAGACCATGCACAGCAGCGCCGCAGGGCTGCGAGCACGGGTGCGGTAGGAGAGCGACGCCATTATACTGAATGATTTTTACCTTCTTTACTTTGTTTGATAGCTGCAGCCAGGTGAGTGCTGATAGAGTTGATGAAGTAAAAATGGCCAGGTGAGTTGATACGCCGTAAGGGGTGCCGTCCGTTGTCGGAGGATTTCTTGTACTCTTTTGTTAGAATGACCCTTCATCTAAATGGCAAGGAAAAAATGAAGTATCGTACTGAATGATTTGTTCTTTACTTCGTTTGATAGGTGCAGGCTGCAGCCGGGCGTGGGCTGGTAGAGTTGATGAAACAGGCGGTGACTGAGGATGCGCCGGCGTCGGAGAAGAGGTGAATCTCGCTGCAGTGGCCTTGGTAGCTTTGCGTGCTGGTACTGTGAGGAACAACGGGCGCGTGTAACGAGTGAACGAGGAATTTGAAAAAGTTGTTGAGTGTTGACATATTGTAAGCTATTCACGTGGCTAAAAAGTTTGTTTCCATTGCGGAAGTGGTTAACGCGACTAAAAAGTTTGTTTAGCTGTTTTTCGTGCGTCGCCGCAAAAACAGCCGCCTGACGCTTCAACTTTTGTTTTTCCTGCACAACGCTATCAGAGGCAACGATAGAAGCTATGCAAGCGGGAAAAAATTAATTAGCTCCTGTTGCCTTCCGTGCGGAAGGGAGGGCAGGATTGGAGAACTTTGCTAATTAGTTGCAACTAATTTCCGTGGGAGGGCATTTGTGGTGTAATTATTTGGAGGTGTGACACCAGGCACCACGCTCCCCGCTTTAATAGTAAAGATAGGGTGTATAGTTTTCTGCAAGAATATTAAGACATGTGTATTTTTTCTATAGTTGACTCATTTGTTTTCTAGAAAAAATCACAAGAGAGTTCTTAATATGCACAAAGTGAATACAATCTGTTAAATCCCTCTTTGGAGACTAGGTCTCATTATTTGATGAGTCAAATTATCCTTAAATAGCAAATACATCTTATAGTATGGAATTTTCTTCAAAAACTATACACTTTATATCAAGAAACGGAGAGAGTATTATTATGGGTCTGTCTAATACTCAACCAACCGAGAATTAAGAACCCCTAGCTTTTTATTACAAACCCTCATAAGCGATGTAAGTATGGTTGTTTGAGGCAGCAAGTTTCAGACGCACTTTTTTTCTTTACCAGGGTACCTAAGGGGACAGGAAATTTTTAATGAGGCGGCTTGCTAGCTTAATATATTGTGGTTAAAATTCAAAAAAAATTAAAATAATTCTCGGTCGGCTGACATAAGCCACGTTAAATTCCAACTTTGAACTCTGTCTGATCGATTGCTAGGTTCAGCAGTTCAGCTGCATGCATGCGTATTGGCTTTTTTCAATCGAACATCCCGTTCAGGCCCATTTGCTCGAAGCCTGTCAGCTGGTCGATCGGTCGGATCGCGGCCACGCGGCAATATGCAACTAGTACGAGCGTTATACATCCATTGGAGTATCGACTAGCCAGCTAGCTGTTTGACGTGTGTACACGATACGTGTACATGTATGTGGTACGAGTTTGTCAACCGACCGACCATGCACCGATATTTTGCTTGACAGTGTCGTCGATCTTGCTGCCTTCTCGCCGACCCATCTGTGTCGACGCCGTCCGAGTGTTCCGAATATGTTTATACCTGAGCCGCCACCTCTCGCCTCGACGGGACGACGCCTACCTCAAGTCGGGTGGGTATATATCCCGTCGAGCTCTCGTCGGGGTTGTCATTGAACCCTCCGACCATGCAAAGAACCCTACGAGCACCCCACTGTGCCCCTTGCTGACTCTTGGAAGTGCGATGTTGCCCATCCAGGACCTCGTCGGGGCACTCAGACCCTTGCTAGCCTCACCGAACTTCGACAAGCACCGCCGACCCAAGACAAGTATCCCCAACCCTCGAAAACCACCGCCGGCCCTTGACAAGTAACGACGACCCTCGACAAAGATAAGTGCGGAGTTCTATCAGCGGATCACCTTGACACTCGCCCGGAGTCCTCAACAACACCAACCGGGCAACTTCTACATCAACACTAACCGTCGCCCCGTTGTCATGCTACGTCAAGCCTACATCGACAAGCACCCTCCAGCCTTGCCACCTCTCGGAAGCATGGCACAATCACAACAACGTAGGCGTACTTCAAGCTATTCTCTCCCAATTGCAACCAACTTGCAGCTCAAAAATCTCAGTTGCAACGCCACTTGCAACTGGAAAATCTCAGTTGCAACCCTGCTTGCAACTAGAAATAAACTCAAATAACTTTCAACTCCCATTTTTTTCACAAATCATGACGCAACCGAAAGATTAAGGACTCGACCTATCTCTAACTTAAATTTCGGTCGACCAAGAATGACCCATGTAAATATCAAAACTGTACAAAATAACGAAGTAATTTTTTTTGATAATACTCTTTTTATGCATGATATCAACTACGATTGGATTGGAAGATCTTAGTTGCAACTCGACTTGCAACTGGAAAAATATCAGTTGCAGCCCTATTTGCAACTGGAAAAAATCTCAGTTGCAACCCGACTTGCAACTGAAAAAATCTCAATTGCAAACCGACTTGCAACTGGAAAAATCTCAGTTGCAAGTTGACTTGCAACTAGAAAAAATCTCAGTTGCAACCCGACTTGCAACTGAAAAAAATCCAGTTTCAACCCAAGTTGCAACTGAAAAACTCTCAGTTGCAACTGGAGAAAAAAATTCGGTTGCAAAGGGAAAAAAGTTAGTTGCAACTTGACCTGCAACTGAAAAATTCATGCAACCCACTTGCAACTGGAGAGCATTTCACTTGCGAGTCCACTTGCCACTGGAAAAAAATCCCACTTGCAACTGGAGAAACATTTCAGTTGCAAGCACTTGCAACTTAAAATTTTAGTTACAACCCGACTTGTGACTGAAAAAAATCTCAGTTGCAACCAGACTTGCAGCCAAAAAAGGGCGCATAGCAAATTCCTGTAAGTGTGTGGATAAAAACCGAAGCCCATGGTCATACGCAAGAAAAGAGCAACTTTTGCATCCGGACACAAAACACAAACAAAAAAATTGTTTGGATCCGGACACAAAACACAAACCAAAAAATTGACTCGCACAAATCTTGGCGGGCTAAATACAAGGGCCATTAAGAGTTAGTAATTCCAATAAACTAAAAAAATAAAATAATGAGGACTAAACAATATTTAAAAGGTCACACTAAAAGTCTATAAATCACAAATATGTGCACTGTGTAACACGCATAAAATAATAATGTAGAGTCAAAAATGGGAAAATAAAATGATAAGGAAATTGGTGAGAAATGACAAAAAAAATGTATATGCAACTAATTCATAAACTGGAAAAAATACTTGTATTACTTGGTAAAATATGACAAGAAACAAAAGTTAAAAATACAAATATAAAAATAATTGAAGAAAGGAGAAAAAATACAACACTACAAGAGACTAAAAAGAAAAGTAAAAAAAACAGGGCAGAAACTGATGGGTGTTAATTCCGAGGAAACAGAAGATACTAAAACCTTACATCCATCCTCTGTGGCGATTTCGGCGATTTGCCGGCGATTGGCGCGATGCCGCTCTATCCATCCCCTGTCTCTCTCTGAAGCTTCCTTACTTTAGTGATCTTCCCCTGTTCAGTGCATCCCTCCCAGATCCGAGCTTTCCCCAATCCCTGTCCCAGTTCGATCCCAATCCAATCCAATTCAGACCTTTCTCTTCTCACCAAATCCACGCCTTTTCCCCCTTATTCTCCCATCAATTTCTTTCTCCTTTTTGCGTCGGCGACTTCGGAGCGACCTTGGTTGTGACGGCGGCCGCCATCACTCGCGGCTTTGCTTCTGTCCTCCTCGGAACATCTGGTGGTGAGTTTCTGATCCGTTTCATCTGAGGTGGCTGTGGATTAGTTTGCTTTGCTCTATTCTGCGTGCAAGGTCTGGCCTGGCCTCTGCAAGGAATTGTTGGTTTGTTTGTGGAGAAGATCTAGTCTGGTTGCCCGTTTGATTCTGCTCTATGTTCTAGGATTGGTGGCTCTGTGTGCAAGACCTGGTTTCAGAGAGGAGCAATGAGTCTGGTAGGATGGAACTGTCGGGGCGCGGGGCAGTCCCCGACAGTTCAAGAGCTTGTCCGCATGGTTCAGACACACCACCCTAGCCTAGTGTTTCTTTGTGAAACTAGGCAAAAACCTGACCGAATCCGCAATCTCAGATTTCGTCTGGGCATCAAGAACTGTTTTGCTGTGGAGGGAACTGGATCAGGAGGTGGTCTAGCTCTGTTTCATCATGAGGATGTGCAGGTCAATCTTATTTCTTATAGTAAAAGGCACATAGATGTTCATATACAGGGAGGCCCGTTTGGAGCACGCTGGAGAGGTACTTTTGTTTATGGGGATCCCAAGCCCAGTGAGCGGCATCATATGTGGACAATGCTACGACGTATTAAGAACGAGTCCACTGAACCCTGGTTCATGCTTGGGGATTTTAATGAAGCGATGTGGCAAGCGGAGCACTTCTCTTGCAGACGCCGGTCTGAGAGATTAATGATGGATTTTCGTGAGGTGCTGTCTTACTGTGATGTCCATGACCTGGGGTTTACCGGCACCCCTTGGACTTTCGATAACAAGCAGAGAGGAGACAGGAATGTAAAGGTACGGCTTGATAGGGCTGTGGCGTCCCCGGCGTGGTCAGTGCGTTTCCCGGCTGCGCAAGTCCGTCATCTAACCTCTCCTAGATCGGACCACTGTCCTCTGCTAGTAACAATGATCCCTGCAGAAGAGGAGATTTGGCGATGTAAGCCTATACGCCGCTATGAGATAATGTGGGAATGTGAACCCACGCTTACTGCAACTGTGGAAGAAGCGTGGTCTCGGCGCGTCGGAGTGAGAGATCTGGGTGATGTCTGCTCCTCTCTGCGTGGAGTGATGGGCTCTCTTTATGACTGGAAACGAAAATATTTCAAACCAGTTACCAAGGAGATTGAGAAGAGGAGGAAACGTTTGGAGATTCTTGTGCACAACAACAATGAAGCTGAATTGGAGGAAAAACACTCTACTTGCTGAGTTGGATGAGCTGCTGTACCGTGAAGAACTCATGTGGATGCAGAGATCGCGTGTTGCATGGCTCCGTGAGGGCGATCGTAATACTAAGTATTTTCATCGGAAGGCCACATGGAGACAGAGGAAGAACAAGATCACCAAACTTAAACGACCGGATGGCACTTGGACGGAGAACACGGAGGAAATGGGTCACCTCACTACTGATTTCTTTCAGAAGCTGTACACTCAGGATGACAGTGTTGATCCTTCTGGGCTGCTCGAGCTGTTCATGCCTAGGCTGGATGAGGAGATGAACTCGAAGCTGTCTGCTCCCTTCTCTGAACAGGAAATTAGTGATGCGCTCTTTCAGATTGGGCCTCTCAAGGCGCCGGGGCCAGATGGGTTCCCGGCTCGTTTCTCCAACGGAACTGGGACCTGCTAAAAGAGGATGTCGTGAAGGCAGTGCATATGTTCTTTTCTGAAGGTAAAATGCCGGAAGAAGTAAATGACACGGCGATAGTTCTGATTCCTAAGAAGAATGATCCTGAGGAGCTAAAGGACTTTCGCCCTATCAGTTTATGCAATGTGGTCTTTAAGATCATCTCCAAATGCTTGGTTAACCGCCTCCGACCTCTTCTGCAAGACATCATCTCCCCTATGCAGAGCGCATTCATACCAGGAAGGCTGATCACTGATAACGCACTCATGGCGTTTGAGTGTCTTCATGCTATTCAGAGCAATTCTTCTGATCGGGGCAAGTTTTGTGCTTACAAACTGGACATGGCTAAGGCCTATGACCGCGTGGATTGGCGTTTTCTTGAGGGTGTTATGACGAACCTGGGCTTTAATAGCACTTGGATTCGGTGGATTATGCAGTGTGTTACCACCGTTCGTTATTCAGTTCGTCTCAATGGACATGTGTTGGACACCTTCGCGCCATCTCGCGGGCTTCGCCAAGGCGATCCACTTTCCCCGTACCTGTTCTTGCTTGTTGCTGATGGCCTCTCTCGCCTGATCCAACGTGAAGTGGAGAAGAACAATCTGAAGGAGCTAAAAATCTGCCGCAGTGCGCCTGGGATGTCACACTTGCTATTCGCGGATGACAGCCTGTTTTTCTTTGAAGGTTCCATCCAGCAAACTTTGGTGGTGAAAGATATACTACATAATTACGAAAAAGGGACGGGTCAGCTAGTGAGTCTCGGTAAGTGCTCCATCATGTATGGACAGAAGGTTGATGCACAAGTCCAGACTAAGATGAAGGAGCTTCTCAAGTATGATACTGATAGTTTTGAGCAGAAATATCTTGGGCTCCCTGTCCCTGAAGGTCGAATGAAGAAAGGGAAATTTCAGCCTCTGAAAGAACGATTCCATAAAAGGTTGTGTGATTGGGTTGAGAAATATTTGTCTAGTGGGGGCAAAGAGATTCTTATCAAAGCTGTTCTCCAAGCCCTGCCAACCTACGCTATGAGTGTTTTTCAATTCCCTGTAGGCCTCATTGAAGAGCTCAATAGGTTGATTCGTGATTTCCACTGGGGTGATGAGCATGATCGCAAGCGCATGCATTGGCTATCATGGGACAAGGTGACATTGCCAAAGCTTGCTGGTGGCATGGGCTTTCGAGATTTCAAGCTGTTCAACCAAGCCCTCTTGGCTCGACAGGCCTGGAGACTGATTCAGTTCCCTGATAGCTTATGTGCACGCCTCCTGAAGGCCAAGTACTACCCCAACGGCCATCTTCTGGACACTGCTTTTATTCAGAATGTTTCAGCCTCGTGGCAAGGAGTTGTGCATGGACTGGAGCTCTTGAAGAAGGGGACTATTTGGCGCATTGGCTCTGGATCAATGGTAAAGATTTGGCGCGACAATTGGGTGCCGAGAGATGGTGGACTGAAGGTTTCAGGCATGAAGGAACGCTGCAGGCTCAAGTGGGTCTCTCAGTTCATTGTTCCTGGGACTCGCCTTTGGGATGAGGGTCTGATCCGCAAATACTGTTATCCACACGATGCTGAAGCCATTCTGAGGATCAAACTCCCTACAAGACTTGTGGACGACTTCATCGCGTGGCAACCTGAGAGCACTGGGCAATTCTCTGTCCGTAGTGCCTATAGGCTTGCACTGCAGCCAAAAATATACAGTCTCAGCACAGGACAGAACAGCGCTGAGCATAAGGGAGATAGAGGCATCTGGAACCTTGTTTGGAAGGCGAAAGTCCCGCAGAAGCTGCGTGTTTTTGCTTGGCGACTGGCAACGGACTCCCTCGCGGTCTCAGATAACCTGCATCGACGCATTCCCAAGGTACACCCGACTTGTTCTATATGTGGCATGGAGGCGGAAACGGCTCACCATGCCATGGTCAGATGTACCCTTGCTCGCGCCCTCCGTGATGGTATGCGCCATGTCTGGAATTTCCCAAAGGATGATGCCTTCAGAGACTCAGGGCCGAGTTGGTTCTTTCAGCTGATCAACGGTGTGACCCATGAGGTGCGTTGCAAGCTAATTTTCCTTTTCTGGCGCACTTGGCACCACCGCAATAACGTTGTCCATGGTGATGGCAAGGCCTCCATTGCAGCCTCGGTGCCTTTTCTGCAGAATTATGTTTCAACCTACAATGGCGTTACAAGTAAGGTGGAGGTCAGGAAAAGGCGCCTGCGTTGCCAATTACCATTCCCAGGGCAGCCTCGCTTGTCCCTTCTTCCTCGTGCTGGCAGGCTCCGGCCCTTGGCTGGATTAAGGTAAATGTGGACGCAGGATGGGACGCATGTTCAGCTACTGGAGGATCTGGCCTTGTTGTTCGTAACTCGAATGGTGCAGTCTTGTTTTCTCAATGGAAGACCTTAGCAGCGTGTGCAAGTGCGGAGGAGGCTGAGGTCCTAGCAATCCTTGAGGGCATCAGATACCTCGTGGGTCATCCACAGCACCCTGGCGTCATTGAATCGGATTGTGCCACGGTGGTGTCAGCTCTGACATCTTCGAAGAGGAATTGTTCAGGCATTTGGAGTCTGTACTTGGAGGCAAAAGCTTTGTTGGATGTGCTGGCTGAAGTGAAGATCAGGAAGATCGGTAGGGTGAGCAATGGTGTAGCGCATGTTTTAGCTAATTTAGGCAAGCGTGAGTGTGGTGTTAGCCTTGGGGCTCTTCCTTCCTACGCGTGGGAATCCCTTGAACGTGATTGTAACAACACTGCTGCCTAATCTATAAAGCTCACTCATAAATTCAAAAAAAAAAAAAAAAGTAAAATAGAAAAACATGCACACACACACATAAACAAGAGGCAACAGTCTACACGAAAAAACACAGGCCCATGTAAGCCCATGTTCAAACGCACAGAAAAATAAAGGGCCTAAACAACAGTCTGGTTCACGTAACTGAGGTCCAAGTGTATTTGCGTTAAGAGAAAACACTAGCACAGGCACAAATCTTAACGTATGGATCTAACGGCCACCGAAACGATTGAGAATTAAGCCGATTCTCTTAACTGAGAATTAGCAAAATTGTATTATGATGGTACAGCCTACAAATATCTACATTATTTTTTGATTTTTTTTTCCTATGGTAATGAACATTCATATCTACACGTGTGATTTTTTTGAGAATTTTTTGAATTTCAACAAATATTTTAAACTATATATTTTCATATAAGAAGCACTGGTGCCCACAAGTACAAAAGATTCACTCATCATTCTTCATGTTTTCCCAGATTCATCGTCGAAAAAATTCACCGGTTTGAAAAACATTATGTTCCCAGATTCGTAAAATGTTTACGAGTTTGAAAAAAATTCACATGTTTTTGAAAACAATTATGTTCATGAGTTCAAAAAATACATGAATTCGTAAAAAGTTCATCGTCAAAAAATGTTCAACGGATGAAAATACTAGTTTGGAAAAAAATAAGTTCACAAATTAAAAAATGTTTACAAGTTCAAAAAAAAATCATATGTTCGAAAACAAGTATGCTCATGAGTTTAAAAAAGGTTTTAGGAGTTCAGAAAATATTCATGGATTCAAAAGAACTTCATCGCTGAAAAATATCGTGTTCATCACCAAACACAAGTTTAGAGTCGTACTAGCCTGCAAAGTAGATCACAAAAGACTTGCTAGCCAGTAAAAACACATAGCGAAAGACGATATCAGGCAGTTGTAGAAGGCAAAGAGAAAATGCCGTTCTCCTTGATCTGCAGGGCACAATATCCCCCAATGAGTTGTAATCATCGATAGTCCATCATTCACACAAATCTTGATCTGCACATTGAGAGGGCAAAGACATTAAGAATTAAATGAATATTACCAGGGTTGTTAATAAGCTTTTTTGAAAAGCTCTGAAAGAATTTAGGTTTTAGCCGGTTGCCTTGTTCATTGTGGATAGGAAGAAGATAGGTTAGTGTTTACCGTCATATGTTTGCGAGAGACAACGTCTGGTTTTTTCACAGTGCAACATAATAAGGTATATCAGATTTATGCGCAGTATCAACCTACGGATCTCTAAAAAGACTAGTCTAATACTCAGATAGCTCCACCCCTTTGTCGAGTGTACCATGGACTTTGTCAAGCCTCCCGACGTCGTCGTCTTCTCGACGTTCAGGGGTTCCTTTTTGCCGAGTGACGCGCGCATGTTGTACTCGCGGCAAATTTACATAGTGCAAAAAAAGGACAAACATGTATTTGCCGAGTATATGATAGCCAAGTGCGGTTTACCGAGTGCCACACTCGGTACATTCTGTACCAGATAAAGTAGGTTTCGCCGGGTGCCCTGAACACTTGACATATGTTGAATCCAGGCATTCTTCTCCATCAATCAAACACAACCGGCAAATTCGATGTTAGTTCCCCTTTTCTAGTCGACCGGCAAATATCAAAACTGCACTGTGCGGCGGCAGAATAAAATTACTTGGAGTATTTAGAAAGAAGTATAGCAGACAGGGTAGTTCCACATATTTATCTCTTCAGCATCCCCCACTGGCGTCAAGTTTAACTTTGTCCGTCCACTTTGGACTGTTCTAGTGCATGATAACCACGCGTGCCAAAATGCCGAAAGCATTTGGCCATTTGAGGAAATTCTTGCAGCAAGCAAGAGCATGGCCACAAGACACATCACACATATGTTCTTGAAAAAGACACATCACACATATGCATGCACGACACAAGAATTGTAAAAAGTAAGATTCTGGAGATCAACCCTGAGCAGTGAAAAAGATGACTCCTGCCTAATAATCCTTGCAAATGCATGTCACCTTCATGGACACCAACAACCCATTAGTCACTAATGCCCCCTATATTCAACATGGCAAAGTTAACCAGGGCCACTAGCTACGATCGGAATGTGTTGATATACCCAAAAGTAATTACCGCAGGGCTGTGTTTGGTGACTGGTGACTTGATGCCTGTATTTGTACACCGTTTTCTTTGTACTAATCCGTTAAAATTTAATTTAATTTTCTTGTCACCGTCACCAACCCAAATCACTCGCAGCATGTACATATTAATTTGTAGTCTATATAAACACGTACAAGCGTGTAGCCAGACGATGCATATTGCACTGCAAGCTCGCGAACTGAACCACAACTCCACAACCACAAGTTGTCGTCCAGCGCGCCGAGCTAGCTAACATGGTGGCATCAAGATCAACAGCGTCTGCGCGTCCAGGAGCTGCCATGAGGATGGTGGCATGCCTCCTGGCCTTCGCCGTCGTGTTGTTCTCGTCGTGCCGCGTCGCCTCCTCGAGGTCGCTGACCTCGCTCTCCTCACATGGCGCGCATGCACAGTGGGAAGGCGGCCAAGCCGGGCGCCCGGTGCTTGAGCCTCCAACAGCGGCTGCCGATCAACCGCCGCAGCTCGGCGTCGGCGACGACGGGGCCGGCAAACCGCTGGCAAAGAACAGCGACCCACTTATGAAGAAAAAGAGCCACGAGAAAGCGCCGCCCAAGCCCAAGCACCACGGCCACCACGCTCCTCCCGTGGACCTTTCGCCGCCGGCGCCGAAAACCGATGTGGCGCCCGCGGCGCCGTGGCCCTTCCCGTGGCCGCAACCGCGGCCGGGCTACCAGTCACCGCCGCTCCCCGCATGGCCGCATCCGGGCAACGACTGGCCGCCGCTGCCGCCGTTCCCTTTCCAACCACCGCCGCTCCCTGCATGGCCGCAGCCAGAACCAGGCAAGCAGTGGCCGCCGCTCCCGGCTTGGCCGCAGCCAGAACCAGGAAAGCAGTGGCCACCCTTCCCGGAATGGCCACAACCGGAGCCAGGCAAGAATCAGTGGCCGCCACTGCCGCCGTTTCCTGCATGGCCACAACCAGAGCCAGGCAACAATCAGTGGCCGCCCCTGCCACCGTTCCCGTCCCACCCGCCGCTGATGCCATCATGGAAGTGGCCGCCGGCACCGTCCATCCACGGCGAGGAGGAACGGCGCGCATCTAGTCTGCCGCCGCGGGTTCCAGCGCGGAACTGATGCATGCACACGCCCGCGCGATTTCGCCCTCGATGAAGGACCGAATGAGCAGCTTTTCCATGCTACGTAGTACGCGTAGTACTACCAAACTACTCGTAATGCAAAATATTTGTTACGAGAGAAATGAATAACGATGATATCGCCATTTCCCCAAAGTTATTTGACATATGCTAACCATGAGAAGACGTTAAGTAATAAAAGTTTCTTGTAAATTTTGTGGTTAGGAGAAATTTCATTTGCAAACATCGGAGAAAAGAAAGTAAAGTATGGCATCACCAAGTCATTAGTTGGCTTCGGTCGGTGACTACTCAAAATCAATTGAAAAATGATCGTGCTAATTCTAGGCCGATTGAGATTTGCTGATTTCAAGTTGCACTCTTTTTTTTTTGCAACTCACAGACTTCACTATTACTCCATCGAATTACACGATTGGTTCATATAGTCACGAAGGGAAGTTGCACTTTTTTGAACCGGTTGGTTTTCACTAAACTGGTGTCACTTTTGTGAGTCGATTAGGGAAGTTCGAATTACACGATTGGTTCATATAGTCACGAAGGGAAGTTGCACTTTTTTGAACCGGTTGGTTTTCACTAAACTGGTGTCACTTTTGTGAGTCGATTAGGACAAAAAAAATCCCAACACATCTAAACATATACAAATTCAATGCTATACCATGATAACAATTAACATGCAAGGCAGACGGGCTCTCTTCTCCCCCGTCCCTTCTCCTCTCTCGCTATGTTCCCTCTCTTGAGAGTCTCCCTCCTCCCCGGCGGCTCTGCCATCCGACGACGAGGTGAAAGGGGAGGTCACCACTAGTACATAACGATACATCGGAAACAGAGAAAGAGTCCGTTGGCAACGGTGTTGTTTCACTGTTACCCCTAACATGGGCAATGGTTAATATATTATAGCGTTACCTATATGTTTCACATTAGACACAGAGTTTTACTAATCACCGTTTGTAATATGGGCTATAGGAAACAAGAAAAGCACGGTGATGGGCCGCGCCGTCGATGGAGCCCCGCTCCATGTGACTGGACGGCCGCCCGCTCGTCACCGTATTCTTGTTCGCCCTGCTGTACGAAAGGTCATCTGGCTTCGGTGCACGTGGATGGAACTCTGCTCCTAGGTCTTCACGACAGTCGGATGATCGTAGACTCTGTCTTCACATCAGCTCATACTGCACAAAATGTATTGCTCCTCGTGATGGCACCGTGTACACAGCCCCGCTTCTAGGTCTTCACAGCAGCAGCATCGCCACGAGGCATGCACCAAGCCCTTTACACAACAAATATTCATTGTTAAAAAGAGCAAACAGAGCTAATAAATATAGCTAATAAGCAGAACTAATAAACAGAGCAAACTAAACTAAACTATTAAACAACTTTGCTAAGCAGAAGTTTATAACAATAATAGCTTTGCTAAGCAACATTTTAGAACATAAACAAAGCAAATATACAGAGCAAGAAGAGCAAATAAACATAGCTAATAAGCAAAGCTAACAAACAGAGCAAATAATACACGTTTAAACATCGGCGAGCTAAGCAAACTAAACTATTAAACAACTTTGCTAAGCAGCAATTTACAACATAAACATAGAAAATATATAGAGCAACTAGAGCTAATAAACAAAGCTAATAGGATGAGCTAACAAACAGAGCAAATAATACACAGTTTAATCATCGTGAGTTAACTAAACTAAACTATTAAATAGCTTTGCTAGCATTTTTCAACATAAACAGAGTAAATATACAGAGCAAACAAAGCTAAATAACAGAGCATTGTTTAGACCCTTTAGGGTTTACCTTAGGCGAGGCGGGGTCGCTTACCGCTGCTGGATGCGTACCAGGTGCCGAAGCTACTGCCAGAGTACTCCGAGACCTCCTCCAACTCAAACTCCAGCTTCTTCTTCTCCTCCTCCTCCTCCTCTGCCACAGCCGCCGCCGCCTCATCTGGCCTAGGGCCCTGGCCAGGGAGAAGAGACCGGTCTATGGTGGTCCGGAGATGCATCTGGAACAACGCCTCCTCGGCGGCTTCCATCGCGTGTTCGACGGTGGAGATGCGGACTTCCTTTGCATCATTGCCGCCCGGATGACACCGTCGGTTCGCTCACTCTCAAAGGAGGCGCGAGAGAGGAGGAGCTCGACCTCCAGATCCGAATCCTCTTCATCCGAGGACGACGAGATCTGGGCGTAGGGGGCCTCCGAACGCGCCACTGTCGTGAATCCGGAGGTGACGTGTCCGCAAGAACTCGCGAGATCGATCGTTGGATGGGTTGGTGACAATGGCGGGGAGCGGCCACGGCGATTGGTAGCTCTGAGGGTTGGCGGAGGAAGATGCTCTGTCCTGACTTCCGTCAGCGCCGGAGCGCTTCGCCATCGAGTGAGTGAAGTGCGTGGAGAGAGTGTGCGGCTAGGGTTAGGACATGGGAGAGAGTGAGATACATTGGAGTGGGTTCTTATAGGCGCATCGCTTACTCGGCTTTCACATGGGAAACCACGAAGATTGGCAGAACTCCGTTGGCGCTGTAGACATATCAGCAACGGAGGTAGTAGTAGTAGTACTAACGTTGGCAATATATGGGCAACATAGATGTTTTTGCAACCGTTGCTATTGTGGCGGGCCCATCGACCGATTAGTGCGGGCGCCCTCCCGCGACAGCGCGCAAAACTTATTTTTTCGTCGCCTAACTCGTGCCCTTTCCATAGAGGGGTGTCCGATGTGTCGTTCTGTACTAGTGCACCCCCTCTATATATTACTACAAGTAGAGTTAAGTTTAGAGTCTTGTCCCACGTTGATGTGGCTTGCGAGCGCCGATCGATGGTTGGTGCTGTTGGTTCTGCTGTTGGTCGCGCTCTCTAGGATGGAGACAACGTGCGTGTTTTTGTTCCAACTTCCCTGTTCTAAATAATCTCGCGGGTGATCTTGATCGGATGATTCGCCCGGATTTTGACCGTGGTGGAAGCGGCCAAATGAAGGGGATGGCCAGACGTGCAGATCTCGGGCTCTCCGTTGAAGTTTCAATCGACGAAGGGCATCAACAGCAGCATCGTTGCTCTTTTGGTCAAAGGGGCCACTTCGTGCCTTAGAGTTTCTTACTCCGTTGGATCTTCTTCCTCAAGGCCTCCGAGCCACACCGGAGGATATGCATCAACCTCAGCACGGGCCGCGCGTCGACCTCTCCCTAAGTGGTTTCGTCCCCAAGTCGACGGTGTTGCTGCAAGATTCAATGCTGTCAACAACAGAGAAGGATTCGATCGAGTTTTACAGTTTTTCTGAGGATGTTTTTAGAATTTATGAGGATATTGATGTAATTCTGTTCTTTCTGAGGGTGCTCCTTGTAACTTTAACCTGCTATCAATGAAGCTTATCCTTTTTGACCCAGCCCTTGTAAAAAAATGATAACATGCGCGGTCATATATCCCAAAACTCCATAACATAGGGTTCAATGTCTAGATAGAGTATACTTTTGTAAACAAAATGGACAATTTTGTAAAGCAAAACCCAAGGCCCAGTTTCACCCCTACCGGGAATAGAACGCCACGTACACCATGGCTCCCTATGTTTTCGGACCCACATGTCATTATTATTCAAGTAAAGTACACCAGACAGCCAAACAGCGACCGCACAGCGACAGGTGTGCCCTTTTTCTCGGAACCACGCGGCGTTTCCTCCACGGCCAGCCCTCGGTAAAAAATACCGTTTCGCCCCTCACCGCCGTCCCACGACCATCCTTTCCTGTACACCCGGCCTCATGCACCGGAGACACATCGCGCCGTCGGTAGCACTAGAAACATTCGCGCCCTCTGCCTGCACCATCATAGACCAGGTCCAGTCAATCCTGCGTACCCCGAGAGGGGAATTACTGCCATTTCCACCGCCGGATATTCCTCTCCCTCCCTGCACCCACCGCACCAAACCGTATGCCACTTTAACCACGAACCCTGCCTCGTGATACGTGCTCCCATCATCAGACCTATGCACCGGGTCCACGCGGAAGCAAGCCGCGCAGCCTCCGCCCTCCTTCCTCTTTGACTCTTGTACTGCTCTGCTCCCCCGACGCACATACCTACCCGCATCTACTCCTCCCCCTCCGGCTCCGAGCAACCCACGCGCCGCCCTTGACCGGAGCTTGACCGCCGCCATGGACCCGCGCTTCCCGCCGCCGGCGCCGTCCTCCGCGGGAGGGGGCCCGCGCGGCCACCGGCGAGCTCACTCCGAGACCTTCATCCGGTTCCCCGACACGGACCTGCTGCTCGACCCGGACAGCGACTTCTCCTTCTCCGACATCGACTTCCCCTCCCTCTCCGACGACTCCCCCGCCGTCTCCTCCAACCACACTCGCACCCCTGCCGCTGCCGCCTGCCGCGTCCCCGTCGCCGGCGCCGCGCCCGCCTGGCGGGGGTGGTGCGCACATGAGGAGCCTGTCCCTCGACGCCGCCTTCTTCGACGGCCTCACGCTGCAGGGAGGAGGAGGAGGAGGCGGGGCGGGGCATAAGAGGAGCGGCTCCATGGATGGAGCGAGCTCGCCCTCCGAGGGAGAGTCCGCGCTCTCCGGGGGGCTGCCGGACTACGCCAAGAAGGCCATTCCCGCCGAGAGGCTCGCCGAGCTCGCGCTCCTCGACCCCAAGCGCGCAAAGAGGTGAGCTCCTCTTCAGTTCTCCCCCCTTCACTTTATCCGTCCTGCTAAGCTTGACAGATCCAAAGCCAGTTCGCTGCTAGTTCTACTGCCCTGCGCTGTTGAGATCTGGCTCCTTGCTAGTGCTGCCTAATTTTGAGTTCTAGGGTTTCCGCTGGTTCAGTCGAGCTATATAATTTTAGGTGGTTTCATCATTCCTTGTGATGGATGTGCAGGATTCTGGCGAACAGGGTGTCGGCTGCGAGGTCCAAGGAGAGGAAGATCAAGTACACCGGCGAGCTGGAGAAGAAGGTGCAGACACTGCAGACAGAGGCCACCACTCTCTCGCACAGCTCACGCTTCTTCAGGTGTATATAATTGCTTTGCGTTTTCTGTACTCGATGGTAGTAGTATGATTGTTTGAGCCAACTATAGATTTGACTATGTTTAACTGCAATGAAGGTGAAGCCAGTATTCTATCTGATTGATACTCTACATTTGTTGATTCCTTTGCTGTGCTTATTGTGTTAGACATGTGTGACAACTGTATTGGTAGCTTGTACGAACTTGACTAACTCAAAGCGTTCTGACATAAGCAACCTGGATAAACAACTGATTGCTTTTACTTACAACTTCTTGTGACCCGTTAGTGATATTTAATTATCTTCCAAATAATATATTTCATTAGCTTAGCTTATTGGTTCCCCTCATGTAACTTGGCTTTCTAAACCGTCCTCATCACTAGAGGTTGCTATGAGTTATAGTCAGAAGCCAGCTTCTCTCCTTAGAGTGAACACGGATATTCACTTTGTTTATTCGATCAACGTAATTTTGTAAAATTACACTTTAATACTGTCCATTCCATTTTCTGATATTTTTGGGTCACAAAATATCTCGGGTTCCATGTTTTTTGGTAAGATAGGATGCATTACCTTCTGTTTTATCATTCCCATCTGACATCCTTTGACAATTGGTTCTATGTTTCCTACCACTTGGATCAAATAGTTTTCTACCTGTAAATCTAGTGTATTTTACATGAGCTTGTATCTCTTGTATAGCCCTTGAGTAGCTTACTGTCAATTCCTAGTTACACAAGGATAGCAGTTCATAGTATCAAGGGAAACATAGAACAGATATATCCAACTGAATGCTCTGGAGCATAATAAGCTGATCCTGTAGTTGATGTGACTACTACATGATTATTTGCACCCGAAAGTATGTGTGATAATGCAGGCTCCTCTCTACTTGATTGGTCAGTCATGTCAAAAACAGGGAAGTGATGCTCTACTTGAAAGATGGTTTGATTGAAGATGTTGGAACCAAATGGCTGGTGTTAGGGTGAAGCTTTGGCTTGGTGGGTGGGATAGTAAGAGTCTTGCACAGTGCTGAATGTCTAATTTACGCTGGAAAAAGGAATAATGAAGTGAAAGAAATTTAGTAAAATTTAATCGAGATTCAGTACTAGAATTTTCTAGGGAAGTTGGTCAATTTTGTACTTCTTGGTAATACTATTTTCTCATTAGGATGAATTCAAAACTATAATCCACTGGCAATTGCTCTTGTGCTCGCTCACCAGGCTTGCCGTCTGTGAATGTCAATGTGTCATATACAACGATATTTCGTTGCATTTATCTTATCTGTTTCTGGTACTGAATTTCTTTTGTAATCCAGAGAGACACTTCTGGTTTAACTGTCGAGAACAGAGAGCTCAAACTCCGGTTGCAGTCCATGGAAGAACAAGCCAAACTTCGAGATGGTATGCCCTTGTCTTGTTTTCGAAGTTTGTTATAGTCGTTGTAGTGTAGTCTCAGAACAAAAACTACTGTTCCGTGAACATTTAAGGCATCTGGGGTCAACTGATGACCAATAAGTCGCCTCATGTCAATAAATCTGTTTCATGCAGCTCTGAATGATGCCCTGAGAGAAGAAGTCCAGCGGCTTAAAATAGCGGCAGGTCAAGTTCCAAGCATGAACGGTAACCCCTTCAATGGAGGACTACAGCATCAGCAGCAAATGGCGAACTATTTCTCGCAACAGCAGCAGCATCAGCAGCAGATGCACTACCTAAGTGGTCAGCAAGGTAATCAGCAGCAGCACCGCCAAAACCACCCCCAGAATTCTTCAACTGGAGGTCAGTCGCTGAGTGATCAGTCCCTAAGCGACTCCATGGATTTCATGTGAGGAGACCCTAGGCCACCTCGAAGCCGCATACCGACCACAACTCGGCAGACGGTTGCTGTAAAGATAACTGATGTATACCGTATGCACATGGATCATTCGTAGGGTAGCTAGCTGTTCTTTGTACCATTAATCAGGAAAATTCATCCGTGTATCGTGATCGATCATCTCTTTGGTTTTCCTTTTGGGGGTCATGCATGCCTTAGCCTGAAGTCTGAACCAACAATGCTTAACATGTTGCCTGTAGCTGTCACCCTGTGTAAAGATGTTAATGGTGAATGAAATGGTTTCTGGTTATTTGGAACCCTGTAGTTTCCAGCTGCTACTCGTGGATGTGAACATATCATTCAATGAATGAATAAGAGCTCGTGGTAAGCCGGGTAGATTGTTACAGTGGTTACTTTCAGCTGATGGTGGCAGAATGTGTGGAAGTTAATATTCGTCGTCATTGCGTGAAATCCAAGCTGCTGGCTCTCTCAGTCGCTTCGGCAGGAAGCCGTATGCCGGAAGTTGTTGTGACGAATGATGTGCCTTCACTCATCCGCTTGAGATTATGGTATCATCCCATTTACCCCCCTTTTCTCCACTCTTTGGAGTGGAAATAGAACTGCTTGGAGATACCATGTGACCCATGTCGTTTTCGTTGAACCATACTAATTGTCGTGGTTAAAGTTTATCGCAAAAAGAAGGTTCTAGCTTTGGTCTCAACACAACCATTTTTTGCAAGTAGATTTTTTTTAGATAAAAGACATTTTATTGCCCAACTTTGAGTTAACAAAGCAAAAGGTTCACCAAGGTTATTACAACGTTGCGGCATACAGCTTAGCCAAAGTAAAGACATGCCGCCGGCAAGATCAAAACAACTAAGCAACTAGAAAGAGAGGAGCATCAAAGTGTCTTGCAGCAGCTCTGCGTATATCTTCCTAAGTTCTTCGATAAGCCACTTCGCACCCGCTTGGTCTTGAGCTTTAAGCTTTGGAGCCCACGTCAAGAAAAGCATGGTTTTGAATATTAAGGAAGCCGGTGCTTGATGAATTTAGCTTCCATAGTGCCTTTGTTTCGCACTTGCCAAAGGGCCCAAGATTGGGTAGCAAAGAAAAACCACAGCAAGCGATGGTCAGCCCCGGCTACGGTAGAGAAGATTGCAAAAAATTGTGGGAAATTAGCCGGGCACCATGTCCTCCCTAGAACACGGCGTAAGACACTATAAGAAAACGCAACAAGCGAACATGCAAAGTAGATTATTTTCAACTTAAGATTCTACCCCCTCCCCTCTAAAAAACAACGTATTTCAAATTAATGTATTTTATGAAGAAAATAATGAAAAATAATTTGATTTTATAATTATTTACTAAGTTAAATTTAATAAAGTTCGATTTAGGATAAAGCTATAAATCTTTTTGATTTAGGAAGGCCGACGGCGGGCCGTGAAAAATAGGTCCGGCTTTTGTAACGCAAGCATCGGCCGCGTGCTAGATAAAGTAGCAAAGCCCAACGGACATCACAGCCCATAAGAAAAAGCCCATTCTCACCTATCCCAGCTCAGCGACGCGTCGGCGCCTGTCACCCTCTCCGTCTCCGGCGCATGGCGCACCCGCCAGGCCGCCAACCGGCTGTCTCCGTCCGTTGCGGCGGCGCTGAAGCCAAAACCGGAGCCGGAGCAGCGGAACGATTGACCGAGGAATCCCATCCAACCCCGCGCGCATCCATCTCCGAGCCTCCCGCTCCCTCCGACGCGGTGCCGAGTCAGCCGACCACCAACCATTTCCCGAGGCAGGTCAGGAGGCAGGTACGCACCACCTACTGTCTCAACCCTCCGCGTGCGCACTGATCCTCCCTCTCCCGCTGTCGCGCCCGCACGAACCCTCCTCCGCTCCTTTGTTTACGTCACATGGTGATGTGGTGCGGAAGGTGCAGAGATTCATGTGTACTTCTCGTATCACCGCGCGATTCTGCAATCGGTGGTGCAAATCATGCCAATTTGGTGCACACAAGCTCCCCAGCCAAAGATTATTGTACAATTGGGATTCTGTTCACACTATATGCTGACGGCCGAGATGCACTATGCCTGAATTTTTGGGTTCTAGCGGTTCCCGTGCTTATTTGCTCATGTGATAGTCATGGAATTCTGCTTTCTTCTGACTAGAGTGAGTCATTTTAGTTATTTTTTATAATTATCATGGCAGGACGAGTGCACGACGCACACCCACGGCGGCGACATTACTGTAGTTGGGGACATGGGGTTCTGTTCACATACGTGGTGATGCAATATAGAACTCTAAATAATATTCCTACATATCTCTTTTTTGGGGCTCTTTTGGTCTGCATGTTTAAGAGTTCGAGAATTTGCCAAAACAAAAAGAGTTCAAGAAAAAACATGCTCATTAGCATACGATAGTCATGGACTTTAAACTTTGTGTTCCGTTGGTTTTTTCCTTCTAACCAGAATTTTGTCATTCTAATGGTGGTGGAACGGATTGCGAGCAAGTATACCTCCCTGAGAAATGATAGCGGTTTTATCCGATGCAAACACCTAGTGTTCAGCAAAGCCAGGGCAAGCTTGCTCCATAGTGGGGCGCATTGTGTTCCCTAATATTTTTTCCTGGTCGGAGTCGTGAGTCATGAGGTTCACATTAGCTCAAGCTAATCACATATTTTATCTGGACTTTTTGGACTTTGGAGTATGGCTTGGACTGTAGCTCCACATGCATGTTTAACAGGAATCAACACCCACTTGCAGCAGCTTGCCAGTCCTTTTGTTTTCTGTAGTCAGGAAGCTTAGATTATGCAGGTGATTGCGACAAGTTCTCTAAGTTGGCTTTTGTCTCCCTATTTCAAAGTTGAATATCCTTCTGCATAATTTTGAAAATTTTCGGCCGTCTAGCTAGGCTCATATACCAGTAATGTCTTAGTCTTCTGAAAGAGAAACCAGTTGACCATGCATTGCCGCCCTTGGAATGTGATGTATTGCTAGCTTATTCAAACCTGAATTTATTGCGGTCTATGTGGTAGGATGTAAATGAATATTGACCTCAGTTGAAAGTGAAATCTAATTTAATGTACGCAAGCCACAAGCTGAACTTTATCTAGAAAGGCGACACTGTCTTGTACTGTGACTGTGATTCTATCTTGAGGATAAGGTATATTGCATAAATGTTTTTTTGTACTGCATTCTGTCATTGATGGGGCCGTGCTTCCACTACATGGAAAATTGTTCCGACAGCACCAGAATGGTAGTTCTTAGTGAGTTGGTAGACTAGCAAGTGATGCAGCAAAACAAAAATTAGCATATTAGGGTGTGCTAATCTGAATTCTCCTCTTAACTAGAAAGGAGTCTAGCTTCTTTTACTAGATGCTCTTTAGAGGAGGACAGCACACATCCTCGGAGGCAAACCACATTACTTTAACATTGTTGCGTAATTGCGGGCATTGGACCTCCTGCCTACCTCTTGTTTGTACGTCCCTTTGTCATTCATCTCAGTAGTGTATCGTTTATCTATAGCTATTATTAGGAAAAATACTGATAGATAAAGGATGGTACTGTAAGTGACTTGCTAACTAGCTGGGGATTAGGAGACCACCAACCGGATGCTACAGAACAAACAACAGGCTATTTTGCTGCTCTTGTCTTTAGTCATTGCTGTGAGATGCTCCTCTCACCTACCGAACTTCGCAGGCCTTTGATTGGTGGAATTCTTATTGGTTTTTATCTATCGTTCTTCCTTGACTTATTTGACGGAAGATAGGCTGCATTGCATTAATGAAATGTTGACAAATGGTTTTGAGAAGCTCTCTATTGTCAGTATGATAATTGGATATTCGGATTCCCCACTCAGGAATAGTTCAAGAGAAAGAAAATGAATATGTTATGTATCTTTAGGCAAATACTGATTCCGTCAATGTATTGTCATATAATAGTATGTTTTAAATTGTTTAATTAATGGTTTCTTTCCTTCTCCAGTCACAGTGTTGCCAACTGTGATTATGATGAAAATTAGCTATCCACCTGCCTTCCTTAACTCATCTAATTTCATGATAGAGAGTATGTTTACTTTTTGTGGTAACCTCTCACACAGATGGTTGACAAAATGGACCTTACAGCAATTCCTGTCAGTTTCAACTCAAGGAATTAATTGGAGCCCTCTATGACCAAACCTTGTTGGGGCCGGGTGGGGCATATGATACTTAAATGCTGATTAGCGAGTTCTCCTTCCTTCTGCGAAAACATGTTTTATTACTTACCCTTGATATATCCAGTTTGAAAGCTTAGTACTGCTAATTGTGATGAAATATATCGTGCTGCCATGATCCTCTTTTAAGGAATTAAATTTTTTTACTTCATATTGTCTACACTCTTACAGTGGTACTCTGATACCCACTGTTCTGGTTGTACATGACAACATTCCATGATTGTACTGAGTGAATTCACAATGTTGCTCTTGACAATGTGCAGATGGCACCAGCCTTGCCCTTTAATAATAAACACATCTTAGCATTGTGCAGGACAAATATTTGTTTACCTCAGTGGAATCATTATACTCTCTCCCGAGAAAAAAATCATACAATGTGAAAACTCACCAGAACACACCATCTGTGCACTTGTATCTAAAGTTCTGAAATAGTCAGTGGAAAGCTGTAGTACATCGTTGGATTCCATCCACAATCTCCTGATGGTGCTGGTTGCTGGAAATGACCATTTTGGAATCGCCAAAATTGACTTGGTTTGTGCTGGTCAATGATCATAAATATATTTTTTTTGTGGGAGGGTCATGAATAGAGTTGAAGTATTGAACTTCAGATTTATTGAGATCAGACTGAATGAAGTGGTACTTGCATTTATAAAGAGATATATAGTAATAGGAGACCATTTCTTGAGCACACAAAAAAATTAAGATTAACTTACGATTTGTTTCTAGGGCTGCATTCTTTTCGCCTTTCTGCATTGCCATTGGCGCATGAGTGCAGGCCATAGGAACTTTGAAGTAGCAACGGCATATAGTCCAATAATTGACTAGATGATGACACGTAGCAAAAGCATTCTTGGAATATGCCATCAGCGTATTCTCAGTTCCTTCAGCTTCATTCGATCAGGCCAGTGAAATGACACACCACAGACGTATGCTTTGGTTTCTTAATTTTATATTGATGTTTTGGGGGTATGTATGTATGCTGTGAAGTTGGTGGATAGCTACACGAGCCAATCACTTCTAGTTTGATCCATGATGCATTAGGCTCCAAGATCAGGACAGTTTAGCGTGCATCGACCATAAAGGCAGGGCCCACTCATTCTCTTTCCTCCACTGATAATCTCTTGCCCCTCTGGCTCTGCCTCCTCATGGTGTATATAAGACACAGTGTGAAGCATATGAATCAATGCAATTCTTATCATAGATAGTAACTAAAATGGAGACCATGTCTTATCCTTGTTCCCCTCTTCTCTCCTTTCCCACACATGAAGAGAGTAGTTTTTTCCTATGGTCTCCTCAAGTAGCTCTCCAGGAGAATGCCACTGTCCATGTTGATCATTCCACTGACCAGCAACAGGACAATGAGTTCTTGGACACTATGGCCCAAGATTATGTTGACGGTTGGCATCATCAGGATGCTTCTGATGTTGGTGTGTTCATTGATTGTGATGAGAGGATTCTGGGCCAAGAGAGTGGCAACTTGGCAGCCATCCAAGAGGAGCTCATGGAGGAGAACAGTTTAACTGATCTCCTTCTCACTGGTGCAGAGGCTGTTGAGGCTGGGGATTTAACACTTGCCTCGGCAGTGTTCTCGAGGCTTGATGGCCTCCTTCCTGGCATCCCTGACAATGCCTCAGCCAGCTCTTTTGATCGCCTGGCCGACCATTTTGCCCAAGGTCTGCGGTCCCGGATCTTTAGTGCAAACATCAGCTCCTCTCCGCCGGAGCCACTGCCGTCTGATAGAATGTCGGTGCAACAGATTATACAAGAGCTGTCGCCGTTCGCCAAGTTTGCGCACTTCACTGCCAATCAGGCCATTCTGGATGCCACCAAGGGCGACGCAGATGTGCACGTCGTCGACCTGAACATCGGCGAGGGTATCCAGTGGCCATCACTCATGTCAGATCTTGCCCGTCAAGGTGGCATATCATTCCACCTCACGGCGATCACAACAGATGCTGACTACAGAGACGACATCCACCATGCATCTGCCCGGCGGCTCTCGGAGTTCGCAGACTCCTTGAACCTTCCCTTCCAGTACAGCTCTTTCTGTATACACAGTGATGTAGACCTGCATGTCTTCTCCAAGAGCTGTAAAGGCTCAGTGATCTTCTCGTGCGACACAACAAGCATGCCTTACAAATCCCTGAGCAAGTTACGGACACTCCTACCTTCCTGTGTTAAAATGTTACGGCCTAAGTTAATGGTCATCGTAGAAGAGGAGTTGGTTAGAATTGGAAAGGAGGCATCTCTATGTAACGCCTCCTTTGTCGACTTCTTTTTCGAGGCATTGCACCATTTCACCACGGTGTTCGAGTCACTGGCGAACTGCTTCAGTGGTGGCAACCAGGGGGTGTGCCTGAGACTTGTGGAGAGAGAGATGGTGGGGCCACAGATACAGGACTTCGTGGGTCAATATGGTTCTGTGTCAGTTGAGTCCAATGCTCCTGGGGTTTTGGAAAAGTACGGGGCTTGTGAGCTGAGTGGCTGTAATGTTGCTCAGGCCAGGATGCTGGTTGGGTTGTTCAATAGGGGGTTTGGGGTTGTGCACGAGAAGGGTAAACTTGCATTGTGCTGGAAGTCCAGGCCGTTGACCTCCGTGTCTGTTTGGGCTCCAATCTGAAAAGAAAAGAGCTATTGTTCTTTTAGTTTTTGTTGTAAGAATTTGTAGTGATGAGTTTTGAGGAAAACCTGTTTGGTTGGTGAGCCAGCTTGTTTGGTCTCTATCTCTAGTTCCTATTTCTTGTTGTTCTCGTCGGCTTCTCATATATCTCGTAGGAAAACTTACAGTGACAAATGGAGTCAAGTAGAAAGGGGACTAATGAATTTTTTCTTGTCAATCGTATGAGAAGTGTGGATTTTACTGCAAAAGTTCTCAAGATCTATCTCGGTGTTCGTTTTCCTCTAACGAACCAGGTGTCGATCTGTGCAAATAGAGAGAAAGACAGAGAAGCCGGCTGATGCAGAAGTTTCATGAAGACCATGGTTTTAGGCTCACCCCAAAATGATTTTACCCTAGTTTTCATTATTTTATTTGCAGCATCTAATATAATTTTTCGCCCATCTGCACAAAATTGAGAAACATCAAAACAGTCTGAAAGTGACACCCTTGGAAACATAATAGTGGTTGGGCTATTGTATTTGCTCCATTTGTGGAGTTAGGATCAATTGGAGGATTCCTAATATTTATAACCCACACAATGTTTTTTGCAGTTATATTTATGAAAAGGCCAAATAAAATAAAACTGAATTAAATACTTTGTATGGTGTAGGAGTGTTCAACTGTGTGAACTGCTTTCAGTCACTATCCCAGTGTCATATGTTCCTGGCAGACTGTAACCTTTATTAACCACGTTATTTCACCTCTGGAACTGTGTCACTCTTTGCGAATTAACTTCCATTTGATCATTTCTCCTAGAGAGTTCTCAGCTCAGCATTTCTGCAGTCGCAGGTTAGCTTTTCAGGTTTATCTCATTGCTGGCTCAAAGATACGGAAACTTGTATTACCACGATATGATCTATGAAATGTAGAATTTACAGCAAACCGCAACGCAGTTTCAGGAAACTACCTACTTGTTCTTTATTTCAGTTGGGTTGTGGATGAGATGGCATGGAGAAACTTCCGATCATATTTGCAGAAGGTGCCGGCTGCTGGAACTAAAATTGTAGTGATAAGCATAAGCATAGCAGGGGCTTCTCAGCTCAACGCCTCAACCTATCAGGATGAAGAGTCTGTCTCAAGAAGAGTACGGGTACTACTTCAAGGCACTTGCCTTTGGAAGCATGGATCCTGATGAACATCCGAAACTGGCATCTCTTGTCATGCAACTAGCCACACTCCTACAGAGATCGTTTTTTGGCACAGACATACTTGGTGAGCTGCTCAGACTGAATTCCGAACGCGGAATTCTGGCACAGCATATTATCTAGCATAAGAGGGCTGGTCCGCGAGCACATTTCTTCCTTTGGCGCACACCCGGACGATCTTATGGGGCGATTTTTTTTATATAATTTTGCCAATGTGGCCTTGGTGGGTGGTCAAGCTGAAGGATACCTGGCATATGATTTTAGGGAGGCTGGCCCTGTGCAAAGTGAGCTGCCAAAGCCTATGCAGCACCGATACGGATACGCGTATCGGTATCGGGCCGATACAGATACGGAGATACGACATTTTGAAAAAGCGTCGATATGAGGATACGTTTTAAGAGTCTTTAAAATAAATTAATACATGTAGTATCTAGAGGTGCCAACATGATTACATAAATTATATTTGCATTTGGTGAGAGCATGAGAGAGGAGGCTGAGAAAGCAGTGTGCTGCTGGCTGCCTGTGACTTGCAAGGGCTATCACCAATTCTTTAAATGCTTTATTTACCGATATGTTGCCAATAGGTATCGAACAGGTATCGTATCCAAATTGGTATCAGATACGGTATCCGACACGGACACGAGCTCCAAGCAAGGTATCCGTGCAGCGTAGGCCAAAGCTGACATCACAAGAGCTACTGGTGGGTGGTTGTAATCGCGTTGAAGACAAGTTTGAGGGGTTGGTATGGAGATCTCGGATTCCGGCTTACTGCGACTACGTCGTTACTTATGAAAAGCAGAAACCACATCCTAGTGTCGGAAAGAAAAAGATCCTCTGGCCCTGAGAAAGCATCAGCATAAATGATAACTAGGGAAAAATGCGCGGCGACACGCCGCGCCCGTGCGGTAAAATTCAAATTGAGAAATGTCCTTTTTTAGAAAGTGTGAAAATTTGGAAAATTGTTGAATTTACGTTAGATGTTAAATTTAGATCAATAATTAAGGGAAATACATTATATGAGAATTTGTGAAATTTAATTTAAATCCAATACGTAATCAGGGGATATGGATTTGTATTTTCTGCAATTATTCATCTAATTAAGCATTTGTGAAAAGATGTACCTTCATATATTTAGAGGAAGTGCATTTGGATCTTTTTTTTTAAAATTTTGACCCATTTTGGAATTGGAAAGCATTTTTTCCCCATAAATAGCAAGTATTTATTTCTTCTGATCGGTCGGATATGTTGTTCATATTTTCAGGTTGGTAGACTAAAAAAAATTGTTTTTTTGAACATTTTTTTATTTTATGCAAATTGTTCTAGTAAAAATGGTCCTACCTGTTAGGGGCGCAACATTGTTGTAAATATATTTTTAAAAAGGATATCATTCACGTTAATTCGTCTGATGTAGTTAAATACTATCGTCTGGAAATTATTGTGTTTGTTTTTTTATTTCAATGCATTTTCTGTGTGGAGAGTTTGCAAATATGTGAAACTTGATTTTTTTTTAGATATGTTGTTTACATTTTCCGGAGTAACAAATTAAAAGCTATGTTTTTCATAATTTTTAGCATTTTATTGTAGTTGTGAAAGTTATGGAACGTAGGTCCCACACGTCAGGTTTTTTTTTTTCATTCTAATTGTTGTTATTTTAATGCATATTTTGTGTGGAGAGTTTGAAAATGTGTTAAATTTGAATTTTTCCGGCATATTGAGGATCGTTAGAATGCGAATAGTGTCTGTGTTTGAAAATTGTGTAGGTTTTGAAAATCTGTCGAGTTGGAAAGTTACGTGGATTTTAATTATTTTCACGTTAGTAAAATAGTTAGTTTCGCAAAGCAGCTGAAATTTTTAAACGTCCAAATTTGTTTGCCGTCCTATGACGATAGGATTGAAATATGAAAATAGACTTGCATATTGTTGGAATGCAAGGAAAGCATATAGTTATTTTTTTTTTCAGGTCTCGAAGTTAGGTCGAAAGATTTAGACGAATTTTGAAAGATCCGAGTAGCCAAATTTGAAAGTTGAATTATGTTGGTGTAAATTTTACGGGGCGCATTTCAATTTTTTTCAGATCCCGAAGTTAGTTCGAAAGATTTGGAAGACATTTGAAAGCTTCGAATAGCCAAATCTGAAAGTTGAATTCTGTTGGTGTAAATTTTACGGGGCTGCGAATTTGAAAATCATTGAAATGCAGAGAGAACGTACGTTCGGAAAATTGTTCAAATTTTGAAAAGTGCATCTTGGTAAAAATCAAATTTGGGGAAAATATCCTTTTTTAGAGAGTGTGGAAATTTGGAGGAGTATTGATTTTATATTAAATGTTTAATTTAGCTCAGTAATTAGAGGAAATAATTTGAATTTTTACCGTGGTACTTACTTAGCTCAATAATTAGAGGAAGTAATTTGAATTTTTGACGTGGTACTTATTTTTTTGAAATGTTCAAATTTGATTTTTTTGTCGTGTGACATGAGTAGTCAACGTTCATTTTTTTTGACCACTTTATCGTAGTGGATATAGCTAAATTTAATTTTTCTGACTTCACAGTATTTAACAGGGAATAGGGCAAAAAAAAAAATTTGAAAAATCTGACGCGTGGGCCCTCTGTGACGTCGTGCTCCAGAACCGGCCGGAGGTTCCCGCGGCGGGCGCGCGCGAGAGAGAGGAAAGGAGGGGGAAGGGGAATTGTCCGGCGTTTTGTGCGAAAAGGTCCTCACGTTTTGCGAAATTTGCCGTTCGGTCCTTCTCTACAGGGAATCGTGGGTTGCGGAGTGTTTTAATGAGAACGCAGGGGGCTTTTTGGAAGAACGTCACGTGCAACGACTGGGGCCGTCCGATGGACGATCGACGGCGCGGACGCGAGATGGTACTGTAGAAGTGGGATTTTTTACTGTTCATGGCCACGGTTGTGACGTGGGAGGCTGTGGTGAAGGCAAACCTGGTGAGCTTGTCCATCGGACGGCGCGGACGCGAGATGGTACTGTAGAAGTGGGATTTTTTACTGTTCATGGGCCACGGTTGTGACGTGGGAGGCTGTGGTGAAGGCAAACCTGGTGAGCTTTGATATATAGTAATATTTGGTAAACAGCAATGCACGTAGAAATTATATATATCCCACCTTATAGCTTAATAGTTAATTTTACTTTTCTTTATACTGATATATATGTGTGCGCACCTCTTAAATGTTAGATGGGGTGTGTAAAGTACAGTTACTTCCTGTTGCTGGTTTGAGTCCTCTATGGCGTAGAAACCTCATTAAAGGAAACTTCTACACGCTTTCTGACTAACATGCTGTGTGTGACCAATTCAACTTGACCCGGTATGTGTTGATGATTAATTGTCATACATTTCTGGTAGGTTGCAGTCTTTATTGACCTCATTTGCCATCTCTGAAATTTCGTCTCTCTTTCTTGCAAACTAACATTTTTGTCACTTGTTCCTGTGGAGAGCAGAGTTCAGTTTGGCATGGAGGTTCTGATTTCAGCAGTCGCAAGTGATCTTGTAAGCCGGTTCATCTCTTTCCTAGCACAAAATTTTGTCGCGCACACATGTGAGGAGGATGATCGTCAAAGACTGGAACGCATCTTGCTCAGGATGAACACCGTTGTCGAGGAAGCAGAGGGCCGGCACATCACAAATAGAGGAATGTTCCTGCAGCTCAAGACACTCATTGAGGGCGTGTACCTTGGGTACTACATGCTCGACAGGCTCAAGGTCCAATCTTCTGGACAAGAGAGTGTCGAAGATGATGAGGTGAGTCATCGGAGCCAATTCTTCGCCGTTTGTAACTTTAACACTGCCAAGCGCCTTCGTTTTTCTTCTATAATGAAGAACACACCAGTAGCATTTGGTACCGGGAGCACAATAAAATTGAAAAGTGTTCTTGAAAGTTTAGAAGCCAAGACTGTTGATATGAGAGAGTTTGTCATCCTAATCGGCAGCTGCCCTCGGCTTGTTCGTCAGCCATACAATACATATCTATACATGGATAAGTGTATGTTTGGCCGCCACATCGAGAAAGAGCAAGTCATCGACTTCATGCTATGCGATGACAGCCATGACTGCATAAATATTAGCATTCTTCCGATCATTGGTCCACAAATAATCGGAAAGAAAACTCTCGTGCAACATGCTTGCAAGGATGAGAGGGTGCGTGATCGTTTCTCCCACATGTTTTTCTTCAAAGGAGATGATCTACAAAGCGGAGAATTTTCAGTGGTGTGCAAGGCAGCCTTAGGGAAGTGCTTGTTTGTTGTTGATTTGAGTTGGGATGTGGATGAAGCAGCGTGGACATACTTCCAATCATATCTGCAGAAGTTGCCAGGTACTGGGACAAAAATTGTAGTGATAGGCAAAGTAGAGAAAATTGCAGAATTAGGGACTGCTCAACCCATCAGGATGAAGTGTTTGCCTCAAGAAGAGTACTGGTACTACTTCAAGTCACTTGCCTTCGGAAGCATGGATCCTCATGAGCACCCAAAACTGGCATCTTTGGGCATGCGACTGGCTACTGAGCTACATGGATCTTTTCTTTCTGCAAATATAGTTGGTGAGGTATTAAGAGATAATCCTAGTGCTAAATTTTGGTGGAACATATTATTGAGCGTAAGAGAATTATTGCATACACACTGTTCCTTTGGGGTAAACTGTGAGGTCCTTTACAAGAGAGGTTTCCCCGTTAGATCCACTAAATTGTTCTCAGCTGGCGGTCAGGCTCAAGGCTATCTGGTTTATGATTTTAGGGAGGCTGGCCCTGGGCAAAGTGAGCTGCCAAAACTGTCATGGCAAGAACTACTAAGCGGTGTTGAAGTTCCTGATGAAGACAAGTTTGATGTGTTGGCATGGAGATCCCGGATTCCACCTTACAACGACTATATAACAACTTTGGAGAAACAGAAGCCACGTCGTAAAGCCAGCAGGAAGAATCATTTGGCACGGAGGAAGCATTACCATAAATGTTAATTTGGTAAACCTAAGTGGAAGCAATTATATCGCTATATTTGTAGTTCAATAGGTCCTGACAATTCTTCACAGCACTTGCCTTTGGAAGCATGGATCCTGATGAGCACCCAAAAATGACATGTTTGGGCATGCAGATGGCTACTGAGCTACATGGATCTTTTCTTGCTGCTAATATAGCTGGTGGGGTATCAAGAGTTAATCCTAATGCTAAATTTTTGTGCAACATATTATTGAGCGTAAGAGAACAGTACGGACACACTGTTCCTTTGGGGTGAACTGTGAGGACCTTTACGAGAGGGATTTCCCTGTTAAATTCACTAAATTTTCCTCGGCGGGTGGTCAGGCTCAAGGCTATCTGGTTTATGATTTGAGGGAGGCTGACCGTGGGAAAAGTGTGCTACCAAAACTGTCATGGCAAGAACTACTGAGTGGTGTTGAAGTTCCTGATGAAGACAAGTTTGATGTGTTGGCATGGAGATCCTGAATTCCGCCTTACAGCGACTACATAATTATTTTTGTGAGACAGAGGTCATGCCGTAAAGCCAGCAGGCACGGATGAAACATCAGAATAAATGTTAATTTTACTAGAATAAGTGCGGAGGCGTTATATCCCTGTCTTTTTTATAGTTCAACAGGTCACTACTCTAATGCTGTTTTCTCTTTTCGAAAATGGATGTGCTTTGTTACCTCTAGCACTCTTGTTTACTGAGGCTATAGCTGTATGTAACTTCCCTTGTTAGTTTGGATATAAGCAATGACAGTTACTGGTTGCTACTTTAAGTTTGAATTTTGATATTTTGCTAATTGGAGGCTCATTTGAATCCTGAGAAACTCAAAACAAAAACAGGGCCGTATCTAAGAAACTGAGGGTCCTGTATGGACTTTAATCAGGCCCACATTTATCTGAACTAAAGCCAGTTTCCACAGTGTTCAAATGGTTTTTGGATGCCGATGAGGCACTTGTTTGTTGTTGATTTCATCTGTGATGCGGATGAGGCAGGTTCCAATCATATTTGATGAAGTTACCAGGTACTGAGATAAAAATTCTAGTGATGGACAGAGCAGAGAAAGTTGCTAACTCCTTGCAGGCGTGGCGTGCAGCCTGCCAGTAGCGGAGTACTAGTAGGACTACCAGTGATTAGAGCCATTTGTAAAACAGGTGTTGCTCTGGTGCTAATCAGTATCTTGGGTTTCCTTGCCTTCCTACGATGTTCCGACAATACAAACACCAAAGGAAACGGCTACTTGGGCAATCCTTAATAATGCACCCAAACTAATGCGCCTTTCCAGTTTCCATGGCGTATTCTTGAAAACAAACTAATGCGGCTTCATTTTTCAAGTGGACAAAAAAGACAGTGTTACATCTCATAAATCTTTAGTTGCCAATGGCTCAGTCAAGCATGAAACAAAAATCAAATGCAATAAACCAGAACACAAACTTGAAGCATATAGATCTTCAGGTCAAAATTACAAACAAGTGTGAAGACAAATAATACTAGCTAACCATGTTGACTTGCCCTTCTTTTAATTTGACATCCCAGAACACACAGAGGTAACCAGCTCGGCAAGATTTAACAACCAGTCAGTTGGCAACACTCAACTCCAAAAACCATGGCCACACCACTATCAGTAGCACCATCTAAAATTATATAAACGCACAGAATTTACAACCATGCAAACCTGTGCAAGTGGGTTTGGAAATGTCTAATTAAAGATCTACACAAAATTAAAGAACATAATCCCATGTATTCCATTAAGAGTTGTCCCACCACAAAATGCCCCACAAGCCATCTGCGTGGCTCCTCCTTGGCTCAGAAGGCGTTGTGCAGGCAGCTTGAGTTTATCATGTGCTTGAAGCACTGCTTCTTAGCCCCTCACCTATAGAAGTCGCTTTCATTGCTGCAGAAATGCCAAAATTTTGAAAATAAATCAGCTTGTTGATTATCCACTTTGCCCTAAATGGGCCTTTGTTTCTCACCAACCGCAAGAACCAAGAAATTGCCACAAATCCAAAGTGCAAGAATTAGAGATCCACGGTTTCCCAAGGTAACAGCCACTACCACGAACCCACAAAATCATTAAAAGGGAATCACAATAGAAACACTATCTTGCTTGTGCACAGATATCATCGTGCAAAGTTCTTTTTAGATGAACCTGTTATGAATGATGCCCCCATCCGATTTTTATTAAAACATACTGTACTTGCAAACATTTTAAGCTCAAATCCATTATTCATATTTTATACGTGTTAGTAGAAATAAATACTAAGTAGTAACATAAAACTTACAACCTTGACATTGCCAACAACAGTTCATCAAGGATGTAAAACATTTGATTGACACATCGCTATACCTGGAATGTAGAAGTCCGTGTAGGGAAACAATTTAGTCTGAGACCGAACCATCTTGACAACCCGCCTTGAGTTGAGTTTTTTTTTTGATTTTAAAGGCAGTCGTACCTGCCACCCGATTAGATAGAAAGAAAGTTTATGCACATAGAGTTTTCCGATGCAAAAAAGTAAAACAAGCTGAAAAAACTAAACTAGTCTCCCGGGTCTAAGCCGTGAGCCAGCGCCCGCTGCTTTATTTCTTCCCAAACGAGGTGTGCCACCGCGGTTGGTTGCAAGGCGACATTTCTGAAAACTCGCCTGTTTCTCTCTTTCCAAACACCCCACATGGAGTAGATGAAAGCAGCACTCGCCTCCCTCCGCTTCTCCTTCGGGATTCCGGCCATCATGTTATCCCACCAAGCATCAATGTTGTGTCCAAGCGCCGGAGGGGCCAAGCCAATGGTGCCGTTCCATCAAAAAATCTGCTCTCTAACCAAGGTGGAGAAGTTGCAGCCAAGAAGAAGGTGGTGGACCGTTTCCGGATGAACCCGGCACAACTTGCATATTGGATCATGCGGCCAACCACGAATTGCTAGATTATCCGCCGTGAGGATCTTGCCATGAATGGCCAACCATGCAAAGAAACGACATTTGGGCTCCGTCTTTGCCTTCCAAATCTTCTCAGGGAAAGGTGGGCAAGCTCCTTGAAACTGACACAGGTAGGCTGAGGCCGCTGTGTACTCTCCGTTCGCCGTCCATCTCCAAGCTATCGCGTCCGGCTGGGGAAGCAGCACCACTCCCCGAACCATGTCCCAAAGTGAGATGAACTGCTGCAGCTGCGCTTGGGTTGTGATGCGGAACAAAGCCTTAATCCAATTTGTGTCTTGTAGCTCCTTTTGGACCGTTCCGAACTTGCGTGTTGTGATGGCATAAAGCTCAGCGAATTGGTTTTTGAGTGCACCTCCCGCCAACCAGCGGTCATGCCAAAACAAGCACTTGGCCCCATCGCCAATGGTTACGTCTGTGGAAGCTCGGAATAGCTCCATATCCGCCTTGTCGCAACCTTGAGTTGAGTTGGACCATGTAGATAATACCAGACGTTCCCACAAAGATGACATCGGTGCCCTCCATGAAGCCATTCACATGGGACATAAAACGAGGATTGACACCCGTCGGGAGGGCACCGTCGGGGAGAATTGTCTCGAGGTCGATGGACCTGCGTTGAGTCTACCCTGAAACTCCGTTGGCATCCAGTTCTCTCCACCACACATGGATGCTGGAGCCGGACGACTCGATGAACTCCAGCACACCGGCCTCAGCCTTGATGATGGCAGCAGATGCGTGGTAATATACCGACGGGAGAATCACTGCTAGACGTGAGTCGACTAGTCGGTACTCGAAGATGAACTCATGCCAGCAAATGAAGTACAGTGCATCTCCCACAAGGACGCTGGGCATCGGAATGATAGTGGTGGTGGCGCAGCGATGACGAACAGAGGTGAGACCCTCCCCCCCCCCCCCCCCCCCCCATGCGCCAGACTCAGATGAGTACATGCAAGCGGATGTGACAGTCTCCATGTTCGAGGTGGAGGTGAAGATGAATACCACACGGAACGGGCCCCCATGGCAGTCGGCGTGGTCGCATCCTTCCTCGGAGGCGGCGCAGAGCACAGCCGCGTTGAACCAGTTCCTGCTGTGATCGCACGAGGTGCAAGGCATGGGCAGGTGGTTCCGCTCGTTCGTAGTTGGGTTCCAGACGACGAGGTCCACGGCTGTCCGGTTCCCGACATTCGGGCTTGAGGTGGCAAAGAGGGCGCGGCCGTGGCGGCAGTCCAGGGCAAGCCATCCGGGCAGATCGCGGGTGGCGGGGCGGAGGTCGGAGGTGGAGACAAATCGGGACGCGTAGGGTGCGTCTCCTTCCAAGACGTTGATGAATCCCAGCAGCGGGGGCGTTCCGTGGAACAGGCGGTAGCGGCAGCGGAAGGCGGGGTTGGAGAGGAGGCGGCGCCAGGGCTTGCAGACGAGGGACGCGCGAGCGAGGCACGCGGGGTCGCCTGGTGGGAGGCGGAGAAGGATCTCGTCGATGACGTCATTCATCAGCGCCGGCGGTGGCGCCATGGTTGCTGCTGCGGTGGAGGCGAGCGGCGAGGGTTTGGTTTGGGAATTTGGGTGGGTTGGGCGATGCGTTGCTACTATGGTTCGTCTCAACCAGCTTGAGGACGATGATCTGCAATGTGGGACCGAAATGCTAGCGCAGTAAGGTCCCACAGGCAGACAGATTTAGCTGAGTCCTTACAAAAAAAAAAATCTGCATTCCGTAAAAAATATGTACACATGTCGATCAAAAAGATATGATGGATACGAACGGATTTGGTTCTAAGATGTTTTTCAGTTATCTAAGTTTTTTGTCTTCAAATAATGGCTTCTTCTGTCTCCAACTTCACAAGTCTGACCCAGTGTAGGCAATGACACAAAGGCACACCAGAGGATTACAAAGCCAAGAAGAAGCTGGTGCTCTCAAGGGATCCTCCCCCCGCCCCACGCCGCCCGACCGCGCAGTCCAACAAGGTTGGATTTCTGCCCCACCGCCTGTGGGTATCCTGGGCGCCAAGATGGGTTGATGTGCGAGCATCGCTGAAACATGTGTAGATAATGTGAATCAGAAAAAAGATACTAAAACATCTTATAATTCGGAACGGTGATAGTATATAGAAATACTCAATTCATGGTCTCTTCCTTTCCCAACTTCTAACATGCTGTGGGAGAAAGAACTATTTGTGTGAGTGAGACAGGGTGGAGATACCTACATGACGTGTCATTTGCTCCTTACAATATAAAGAATCGCAAAAGGCACATGCAATGTGATATGAAACTCTCACTGAACATATTCATTAAGTAGAGGCTATTTTAAAGGAAATTCGTAATGACTCCCAAGCTCATATGCTCCAGTCTGAATAAAAAATAGAAAAAGTAAACATTTCAAAAAATTCTAAAAACATTTGGACAAGTGTTCTATATACATGTCAAGTTCGTTGTGAAATGACGTTTGTGATGTTTTGTGGAAAAACAATTAGTGGCTAAAATGGGGATTTAAAAAATATTCTTGTAGCACACTGATTTTCACACAGAGTGTCAAACATGTCATTTCGTTACAAAACTTGACACATTTACCTTATAAATGTTCACCACTTCCATGGAGTGTCCACAGCCCGGTTACTGTAGCTTAGGCAGACTATCTGGACCGTCCGTTCCCACCGTCCAATCACCCCTGGCCGTTGGATCGTCGTTTTTTCCGTTTTTCACTCGCTGGCACACACGGAGGGTCCATGACATGTGGGGTTCGCGTCGGGGCGGGCCCACCTGCAGCACGCCGTCCGCGTCGCTCTTTCTTTCCTGCGTCTGGCCAATGCCTCGTCCTCTCTCCCGTCTCCCCCACCCCCAATCCCCTCTCACCCCGCGTCTCTCTCCTCTATCCCCTCTCATGTTTCTCCTCCCCGATCCCCCACCGCCACGCGCCTCCTCCGCCCCTCAATCCCTTCTTTCTGGCGTTCAGCGCGGCAACCCGTCGTCCTCTTCGGAGCGTAGGGCAGGCAGCCGGCGACATGCCGGCGACACAGGAGGCGGCGTCCGGCGGCTGCAGCAAGTCGACGACGCGGCCGTCGGCGGCCGAACTCGGAGCGTCGGGCACGCGGCGGCTGCAGCAAGGCGAGCCCGCGCGGGTATGCGGTCGTCGGCGGCCGAGCTCGCAGCGTCGGGTAGGCGGCGGCTCCCCGGCGCGCTCGCGAGCGGCCGGCGGCCAGGCTCCTGCTCGATCTGGTCTGCTTGATGATTTCTGGCTCTCTATTTCTTATCTGATTCCTCCCTCTCTATTTTAATTTTAATTTTGCATCTAGGGTTTGGGTGTCCAGGGGACTCCATGGCTGGGAGGAAGAACACATAGAAGAGGAGCATGTATTGTACATAGAAGAGGAGCTTGTATTGTGCTGATGTCTCCGTGGCTGGGAGGAAGAACACATAGAGGAGGAGCATCTATTGTACATAGAAGAGGAGCTTGTATTGTACTGATGTATTATTTACGGTAATATGACCCATTTCAGCTCTGTTTCTGTGATTCATGGTGGTTCAGATGCATCGTATTCAGCTCGGAATTCGTTTTTTCCATTTCATTTCCTAACATATGTCCACCGCAGCCATGGAATCCACACCTACAGGAGCCATGGAGTCCACAGCAGCCACGGTTCCTATTGAGGTTGCTATGATCTTTTGTTGGTGGGGATTAATTATTCTTGGTGGGGATTAAGTATTGTACTGATGTATTACTCACCACAAGGTATTGAATTTTTGTGTGCTTTAACTCATTTACTGCATGTTAATTTGCTCACAAACCTTCTGTTGGAGCTGCAAATTATTGAATTTGTTCTGAAAGTTGTGTAATATTTTGCTTTAATTCAACCACTGAAAAAGGTAGCCTGTTCCGTGAACTTTATCTAGCATCTGTGTGTTACAGTGTGTTGATTTTCACCACACATAGCTATCTACAGATTTTCATGTGTCCTTCTGAAGGCATGTGCCCTTTATTGCACCTCTCAACTTTGCAGCTTCGTGTTGCAGGATTAGAACATTTGCTAGCTCGCTGCACATGTGTTGTAATATACGTATAATATATATTGCTATTGCAGGCGTATTTATTTTTTACAATGAATACACAGGAGCAATTTCCTGCCGCCGCCACTGGTGCCGCCACTCCGTGAGACCCATGGACAGCGGGGATGTGCGGTTGCTCGCTGACGGAAAGCAGCTGCAGGCTGCGGACAGAGGAGGGAAGCCTCGGCCGTGGCCAAGGTCGGCGAGGTGCTCATGTACTCAAGATCTGCACTACTGTCTATTTTTTGATATTCTGGTCATATACTCTGCTTTGTCATCGTAATATACTTTTCCATTTTAGGATGTTTGAGCACTGAACGTCTTGCCATGCTGACTTATTGGTGCCTCTCCTGTTTTGTAGGTTTGATCCTTTCTTTCCTTACGCCTGCCAAATATTCCTCCAATGAAGCCGGACATGAGTATGGAGGAGTTTGAGTCTTCTTTTGCTGGTGTTTAGAGGTGCTCTTGCAGATACTTCGCTTGGCTGATCTTTTTTTTTTCCTTTATTTACAATATGATACTTTGCCATGACCCCTAACTTTTAGTTTAATTTAAGATCAAGAGTAACCATTAGATGTTGATTATGTGGAAATGGAATAGATAATCGATCTTTAAGTTCATTTTCAGGTTCAAGTGATAATGAATTTTGCGGTGCTAGATTGTGCGAAATAAGTTTAATTTAAGATCAAGAGTAACCATTAGATGAAGTAGTTAGTGTTTAGTTTGCTTTGGGTGTTGTCAAGGGTTAGGTGATATTTGCCTTACATTTCCTTGCCGATGAGTGAACTAACCTAATGATGTAGTTCACTTCTCATAGCCTTTCATTTGCTTGCTACACAGGTTTAATAGATTCACCTCATAATGTTACCGCTGAGCCTGCTGCCTACCTTCAGCATCAGCTAATATGAAGAGTTCTGCACGCTGCGACGGTTGAAGTCGTGAAGGCCTCTGGTGTCTCTTCCCTTCCATGATTCAGTAATATGTGAGCTATTTGACTTATGTAAACTATCATGAAGCTTGTATGCTTTTGACAACCATGAGTGTGTATTTTATTTATTCTTACATGTCTGCTTCAGTCAGACTTTCTCTTTTATCATGCTGCAGTTTTCTGTTTTTCATTGGTCAGTCGATCTATCTGCTATTCTTCAGCTTATGTGATATGTTGTTAAGCATCTGATGTTTTGTGCTGCAGATTGCACCTGTAGGGGGCGGTCTTTTAGGTTAAGTGGAATCCATATTTTGAGACTATGTTAGCTTCCCATGCCGAATTCAAAAGGGTGATGATATGGGACGTTGGTAGGTAAGTTTAGTCAAATCTGCTCCCATATTCTATTTTATATTTGCTTTTGGCATCTCATTTTCACTCCTGCTGGTGAATCATCCCGAATGCCATACTGTTGGTGCTTTATTATGTTTTGAACTGGAGATTCTTTTTTACACGATAACTAAAAATTAGGAAGCTGAAAACAGCAGCTCATATTTATTTTGATTAAAGTTGCAGTTGAAATTATACCTGTTGCAATTTCTATATTGCCAACGATGCTGGGTAACGTTGTATAAGCTTCTCATTTGCTCCAATCTCTTGCTCTTTTGTGTACTTTTGGACAATTTGGCGTTGATGGCTTTGTCTTACCAATGCTCTTCGATTGATAATTTCAGGAAATGGTCTTATCAATATGAGGGTGGTGAAACAATATATTGGTTTGGTTGTCACTCTGAATTTCGATGTAAGGTATTCCCCTCTAAACCCAACTGACCATAGATAGAAAATTTTAAAATACTATTATGAACTTGTGTCTCTGAATCACATTTTCCTTTTGTAGGGTAAGAAAATAGCTCAGCTTTATTTGAAAATGCAGTAATAAATATTTAGTCGGTGGTATCTATTTACATATTGGTGTTTTCTTTCCACTATCACTATCCACAATGTGTGAGCCATGTTTTTTGTGAGAAGAGGTCCATGCTCTGAAACGGGTAATGCCCCTCTTCCTTCCCATTTATGCTCTGAAGCGAGTAATGCCCCTCTTCCTTCCCATGTATTCAACTCATTTTTCTTCCCATGCTCATTGCTTTACCATGTGTTGAACTGAATCAATTAATTAGGATCTTACAGGGGCAGCAAGGTAGGCGATTATCCTTGGTTTTACACTAGCATTAATTATCTATTCTTTGTTCATGTCATGTGTTTCAGGAAATGCACAATAGAGATACTATTTTTACAATATTTGTATAGGGTGGTAAGAGGAGGGATGGGCTCCTTAGTGTTTGTATAGCTGTATTCATGTTTTCCTCTCTCGGTAAAACCATCAAAGCATTGCTCGCTGGAAGCCGTTTCCTTCTTGCCCAGACAATTTTGCCTTGGCTTTTTGTGTATTATAGAGCAGATCCATTTGAATAAATAGTTAAGGCAAAAAACTCTTGTTCATTGAAAAATAAGATTTAGGGCCGTGGTATACTTTCTTTTGTTAGACCTTGCTTGCATTAAAATGCAGACGTTTTAGCAATCTGGCCCTTTTGCTGATTGAAAATTCAGTGCGCTTCACATCTATCATCTTAGATGCCATTTATAAAACTAAGCAGCAATATATCTACTACACTTGGTGCTGACAGTGTGTGATTAATGCCTAAGTTATTGCTGTAAACACCATCTGAAATGCCAATTGTAAAACCAAGCTGCAATATGTCTACTACACATGGTGTTAGCGGTGTATGTGAAAACCTAGGTTAATGCCATATTTTCTCTGTACAAAGGTGTGTCGGGTCATTTTTCCTGTACAATTCATGATGTGGCAATTAGCAACAAAACTATGAATGTAATTAGTTATGTGCAATTTGAGTTGGCTGAAATCAATGACAATTTGAGACGCTAGAAGTAAATTCAGAATCAAACCTGGTCTAAGGGTGGACCATTTTGTACATGATGGTTGGATTATACAAGTTGGACCTTCCGGGAGCCTTTTCTTCTTGTTCCTACTTTTGTAGATTCTTCTTTGGTGGTCGACACAGAATTAAAGATGCAAAAAGAGAGGTGCAAATCTGAGGATTTACCAATGATATGGTTCTTTAATTTGTGCTTACTAATAAAACAATGATTCTATTGCTGTCATTTGGTTCTTTAAAGATATGGTTACTAATAAAACATTGATATGGTTCTTTAAAGATATTTATTTACTATTTCTATTGCTGTCATTTGGTTTAGAACTATGATTCTATTCCTCTTTAGTTTCGAACTTCAGTTTGGTTCTTCTCTTTATTTATTTTCTGCTCGCGGAGGGAATCCGAGTGAGAGGTGTTCCATTGTTGTTGATGTCGTAATAGTTTTCAATCTAAACCATGCACAGGCCTGTTGATTTGTTTAAAATGTACGTGGAATTTGCAATAGAAAATTCTCGGCATGAGTTGGTTCACCCCCACATAATTTCGACTTTGTCCTCCTGCCAAGAGATGCACAGTGCAGATAATTTTTAGTTTTGCTTGCAAGAGACATTTACTGACTATGAAACAAGTTCTTATCTCATTGCTTTTGATTAGTGTGGTTGTAATAACTCTATTTTGTAATGGCCTCATTAGTAATGGTTCAGTAACTAATTGTGGGACAAATGTTGTCAATATATTAAATGGGATGATAGTTGGTCTGATATGGTCAATGTTCTGCTTTATATGTGAGCTATAAGTTTATTTTTCTCCCTTCCATATTCATTTATGATTTACTTCTAGCATAGAGGCTTTTGGCACTTAAATACCATCACGTGTAATATGAGGCATTTGTTTCAGCTATCTGATTCTTTGGCACTTAAATACCATCACGTATAATATGAGGCGATTGTTTCAGCTATCTGATTCTTGCAGGTTCATGGGGAGCATCTGATGGATATGCTCATAGCTCTGGAAAGGGACATCATGGCGGCAGAATGGAGGTTGCAGCTCTGATTCTTCAAGGAGGAAAGTAAAACATGTTGATTTTTGGAGAGGTAATGAGTTTCTTAACTGAACATGTTACACCGTCGTGGTGACATTCAGATTAAAATCTTGCATGAACTGTTGCCAGGATGGGCTGTCAGAGCATTGGTGAGGACCAGTGCGCATATTGGGAACAGAAACCCATGCCGAGCGACTGCAAGCTCTGCTCTGCGGTTATTTATTTTTGTTATACTTGATTTACAGCTTTCTGGACCTCACATCTCAAGTTTCTAGAGAAGTGATGGTATTACTGCTGAAGCAATGAGAGTGTTTCCAAATTTAGTTAATTTGGTAAATCTTGACCTGGAGCTATGCCTGAAGATTTATGGTGGCCTTGTTCATGTGAAAGGTACCCCCCACATCTCTGAACATCATTTATCCAGTTACTGCTGCGGGTACCTAAATTTCTAAATGTGATCCTCTGGATTCCTTGTATTTCAGAATGTCGTGATGGTTTTCGATACTGCATTGTCTCTGTCTGAACTTTGTCAACATTTTTTTGTTATTAATATTGGCATTTGAGCTGAAATTATTATTTCGGGCCTGAGGAAACTAGAGTCGCTTTCTTTGAGAGGTGAAGAGTTCTCGTTGCCCAACTGTTTCTCAGCCCCGGTGTCGTCGTCAACGCAGGCCTCTCAAAGGCATCGTGGACGTACATTCCAACACATTCGCCTTCAGGGTGATCCAGCTAGATCCGTCAAGCGGCAGGGCCTCTCTCTCCAAAATATACAGGAGATGTGTTGGACTGGGCAAGTACATGTATAATACAAGGGTATACTATTTGGGACCTGCTTAATTTTCGCTATTGGCCTTGTTTTTATACTTGTTTACTTAACCTTGGTCCTTTCAGAAGCTTCCAAATCAACAACAGCAGATAAAGAGGTATCTACATACTACAGAGATGGGCCATGTCCGACCAGGATATCAAGTCCACCTTCCGTCTCTGGTTTGTGCTGCACTTTGATCTTCTTTACACCCAATTTCTATGTAGCCATCTGGTTATGTATTCTGATCAATGAGCGCTATGATGGGTTTTCTCCTTTGGGGTTTGCATATACTTCTTTGGGGTTTTACAGGTAGTGGTATTTACATGGATGATGAGATACATATATTTCCTTATAGGTTTATAAAATACTTATTTGCACTTTCGAAAGCTACAGTATTGGGTGTTTGAGAAGGGTTAGCGAGTGAGATCATTTCGATCAGAACATATTTGATAGATTTTGGTCACATTACCTATTAGATGTGCGAGATAAGATGTAGCTAAAGAGTTATTCTCCCAAGCAGAAATATATTCAATACCAGGTGGATGATCTGCTATAGAGATTCTCTGTTTGGTGTGAAAAATACTTCTTTAGACTTTAATGGCCTGTGTTCACGTTGGTAGTTTGATGGTTTGGAGATTTCCTCTTAGGTGTTCATGTCGAATGTTAGAACAGCCTTCCTGAACATAGTTATCATGTTTCGTGGGGAACATGTATATATAACAAACTAAAATAGATTGCTTTCTTAATCAATTTCTTGTGTGGTGTTCAAGAGGCTGCACATGGCAAATAAACGCTGAGATTTTCCTTGCAATGGGAATATTTGAATCTGTACAGTATGCAGCACTGTGTCGATCAACCTTTTGGTTTTACTATGTGCTACGTGAAGTATTCAGAGGCAACAAATTAGACATTCAAGATTCCTTTTGTTCTGACATTATCCAAAATGTATAAAAAATATGAGTAGAGAAACTGATCACTTACCTTCCTGTAAGTATGAATGTAAGAACGCCTCTTCCTCCATTGATTAAAATTGTATGGCTTGCATATTTTCTTCCAATAGGAGTATGGTCACCATGCAGCTTAATTTATTTTGATTATTGCTTAATTAACTTTGGTACTGCCCCATGCCCCCGCAGTTCTCCTCGATGCCGGCTTCTACAGGTAAAGTTCCAAGGGCCAACCAATGTGGAAGTTTGCATTGGCAAGGGTGGCAACAGTCTGTTGATGTTGAGATCCAACAGGCCCTGCACGGTACACAGCTCCACCACGCCACTCCATTTGCTTCCAATAAAGTATTTCACTTAGACACCATTTCAGTTTATGCAATCTGTTTTTAAGTCGTTCCTGAATAAACTGATTCAAATGGCCTCTGAAGTGTGTGTAAAGCTGAACCAGTGAGTCGACCAACAAGAAGCCACTCAAAGAAGTGGGATCGATTTGGGACTTTTCCTTGCACCATCAGAACGAAGAACAGGGGAGAGCGATTAACAATCTTCTCAGGTCCAACCCGATTTTGTTTGGTTGGCCCTCTCTGAATTTCTGGTTTTGTTATGAAAGCATTGAGAATTTTGAGGTGAGATTTTAAAATGTGCAGAAGATGATGTTTTTATTTGCCCCACCTTTTTACATTATGTGATTGTGAAGCAAATGTTACACATGTTACTTGCTCTTTTATGTTGCCTAGCTATGTTGTTGAGAAAACAGATTGTATTGTTTCCTTAAATACAAATGCAGCAATTTATAAAGACACTACGGCTTTCATTTAGTAACTTGGCGTGAGTAACAGTGTTGATTGCGCAATGCTCATGCTTGAGTAAAGATAGTAGCTCTCCATTTTCGTTGACATGAATAGGCATATGTGTGAGTAGAAGAAAAACCAGAAGGGGTGCACATAGATGAATAAGGCCAATGACATCGGAGCCCACATTGTGGTCGATGGAAACACTAAAGAGAGGTTTCATGCATACTAATTTGCCCTTTCGTGGGTGGTCGCTTGCCCTTTAGTGGCGTGAAAACCAAAGGTGAAAAAGCCCAGAAAGAAAGGCTGACGCAGACGACGCGCTGCAATCTGGGGCCGCCCGCTGAATTGCCCCACATGTCATCGACCTACCAAGGTTGCCAGGAAGTAAAAAACGGAAAGCAAACGCATCCAATAGACGCAGTGAAAAGGGCGGTCGAAAAAAACAACTGTTCCAGGGTAAATAAACGGCTAAGATAAGCTACCTTATCTGCCTCAACCAAAGCTCTGAGGTGCCTTTTCTTCTCTTCGTGTGAGCCATTTCTCGAGATGTGTATAAAATAACCAAATAGAGAATTTCTTATGACTGAAATACAGTCTCGCTTCTGGCATTTTGCGCCGCTGGCTCGACGGGTAGCAGAGGAGTACAAAAGATGGATAGATAGGTGACTGATTGCTGTTAGTTTCCCTTTCCACAAAAACAGAATTTCTATTTAGATCATTTGAGTGTATGCTGATGTGATAGTTAATCAATTTGGATCATGATGCGCCCGTTGAGAACAAGCCACCGCCACCAAGTGGGCCTTCTCTAGAGGTGTTGTGACAACCTGCATATTTTCTGAGCTTGATTGGGGTAGCATATCCAACGGTTTGGGATTCTTTCTGTAATTTGGGAGATGACGACCTGAATTTTTGTGCTATGGTTCATTAGATTGGGGTGGAAGAGAAATTGTTAGAGGTTGGTGTCGAATTGCTGGATTTTGGGGGTTCAATTTCTACATTTTTTAACAAATTAGATGTATTGTTCGGGAATGATTTGGGACCAGTGTCAGTCTTTGTATTTATGGACTTGGCTGATAGCCTTGCATAATGTGCCTCCATGGATAGAGCTTTCCTGGTTGCCTTTGGTAAATAAATTTGCATCATCGCCTATTTCATTGGCTAAAATCACAGACACATTTACAGGAGCATGTATGAGCTGTAGACATGATGCGTTTTGCTTTTCAACCTTTTATGATTCTGTAGTGCTTGTTTGAATTGCTTACAGCAAGCATGCTGAATTTAGTTATGTTGAACTAAAACCGAGCTAAACGAATGTTGACAAAATGATAATTTCCACCAGTATATCATTCATTTTTCATTACTCATTATCGATGGTCCGAATGATGGCCACAGGAATTTCAAACAAAAACAACGCTATATTTAAAATTTATAAAACTTAAGGCTGCACTACAGTTTTGATTTTGTCACCTGCGCCAGGGGCGCAACCGGTCATCTAGTTTACCTTATAAATGTTCACCACAACCATGGAGGGTTCTCAGCCCGGTTACTGTGCTTAGGCAGCTTATCCTGGCCGTCCATCTGGCCCTCTGTTGATTCACAGCCGTTGGATCCTGCTGTTTTCTGTTTTGCACTCGCTGGCGGACACACGAGGTCGATGACATGTGGGGTCTCCAGCGTCCCGGGCCCACGCGCAGCACGTCCGCCGCGTCGCCCTTCTTTTTGCGCGGACGAGGGCGCGGTGAAACCCTAGCCAACCTCCCGTCCCCGCAAGCCCCGAATCCCGTCGCGACTCTCTCCCCCAATCCCCTCGCCTATCTCTCCCCCAATCCCGTCTCCTCCTCACGTGAGATCCACCGCCGCCGTGCCCTTCCTCCTCCGCCGCCGCTGTCTCTCCTGCTGCTGCACCACCGACTGTCTCCGTGCCTGCAAGGTCCTCGGACGGCGGCAGCCCGGAACGGCGGGCGGCCTGGCCTGCGGGGCCGAGGGCGGCGAGAAGGACCGCGGCCCGGACGGCGGCGACCGCGGGCGCACAGCTCGACAGCTCCCCTTCCGCCTCCCTCCCTCAAGCTGCAGAGCTGCTGGTATTCCTCTCCCCGCCCCTCAATCCTCGAGCCCCGCACGGCCGCAACCCTCCTCTTCCCGCTCCTCCTCTTCCTCTGCCGCCGCCTCTTCTCTGCCCATCCTCTCGCTCGTCCGCGACGACGGCGCCGCCCCATACTCTCTGCCGTGGATGGGAGAGGACGATGGGGGCCGACGGGCCGTGAAGGAGTAAGAGTGCGATCTAGACCGGCGACCGGTTGGAGGTGGCATCGTGGAGGTTTTGACGGTTTCTGTGTGCGGACATCTCCCACGCTGGCGGCGGGAAGCAAACGGACCAGGCAAGTACATCCCCTCCATCCCTCGCTCTCTATCCCTTTCTCTATCTGCACTGGTGGGTGAATGCATCTGGGCATATGGCAACATGTTCGGGCGGGGCAGGTGGCGGCATCTGGGCTTTTGGCGCCGGGCTGCAACTCGTTCATGGCTGTAGAGGCTGCAACTCATTCATGGCTTTAGAGCTTGCTTGATTCAGCAAGAAATATAGATTTAATTGGGTATTTTTTCTTGTAGCACACAGTATCTAGGCCGGAGGCTTTTCTGAATGAGCAAGGGATGGCACGCCCGTGCAGAGGCACTCCGCGTCCTCTTCATCCCTACCCACAGCAGCATCTAGCTAGAGTGTTTCAAACGAGGAGGAAAAATAGTTCCCTATTGTTTTATTGAGGCATAGAATTTGTATGCTATGTTTATAGTTAATATCTTTACAAAGATTTTGTCTAATTCATGTCTATAAAGAGAATCTTCCTGTTGAGTTCTCATTTTTGTGCCAAAGGAGAGTGATTGAAACTTGAGATCCAGGTGGAATGGTGATACTAATATTGCTCCATATTGATTATTGACTTATCGTTAAATTTTGGTGTTGTGCAGGTTTACTTCTTTGCTGGATCATTTGATTCAGTTGTCAAAAGATGCCTTCACAAAGGCAACCCAGCGGCGAAATGGAATCTATGCACTGTATGCAATATCTAGGCTTGCTGCTATTGATGCCAAAGCAGGTATGTCTATAATTCCTCATATAATAGTGACCTTTTATTTATATTTTTAAGCACTTCTCTCATAATTTTTGTTTAAATGTATGTGCAGATGGTTCAGTTGTGAAGGAGAAGCTCTGTGCATTAATTGCTCAAAGTGAACCCTCGGTGATCTCAGTTGAGTTGGTAATTCCATTATCCTTTACATTTCCAAAAAGAATAATTTATTATTTCCAAAATGTTGAGACTCCATATTTATCCTCTTCGCACGGCTATGATGTGACATAAACCTTGTAGTAGTTTGTTCTATTTTAGTATATACCAACTTTGCCAATCAAATGGATATGAATGGTTTGGGGTAATCATCAGCACATTGTTATAAAAGTTATAAGTGATTCAGATCTTTGGATGCTACTTTGAAACTCAAGCTGTTACAGTTTTTTAACGCTGCCTCTCTCCCTGCAGCTTTTCAAACTAGGATATGAAGATTGCTTAACATGTGTGGATCTTCTTCAATCACTGCTTGTGGATCATCTTTTCCGGTCTGGCTCTCGTGTTCTTAAATTGGATACAGTGCATAGATTCCATTTCGCCGCTGGGTTCAGCCTGCAATATTCAGTCCAGGTCCAGTACCTCTCTCTCCCTTTCTTTGTGCGCCTTTGCATCTTGAGGGAAGTATTGCAGATGATGGAAGAGGAGATAGGCTTGCATCTCCTGTATTGCAGGCTGAACTGAATATTTATTTTTCAATGCATATTTTACCTCTGAAGGCTTGACTATATCTATATTTTTTGTTGCGTGTTCAGGGTTAGGATCAATGCAATCCATAGGAGGAAGAGAGATTAACATCCATCAGCTTGTACAAATTATGTAAGTTCCAATAGGTTCTCATGTGTGATTCTTCTTTTTTCAGTTTGTATTTACTATACATGTGTGCTTTCTGTTGTTCAACCATACTTTCTTTTGTTCAAAGGCTAATTATGGTGTGTGTGGCTGGATTAATATCCAGCAGTAGTAGTTAGCAACCTCAGCCTGTTGTACCTGACGTTGTTGTCACACTATGATCTACTTGTTGAGTATACATTTTATTGTATGGTGTAAATCTGAATACTATTTCTGTGTGTATGTTAAATCTGATTTCTGATCTTAGAATATTGTTTCTGTGTGTATGTTAAATCTGATTTCTCATCTTCTATTTTACACATCAATTTGCAGTGACGAGGGAGAGCTTGCGCCTGAATATCTTCTACCGTGATGTTGTCTTTCGCCTTGAGGTGAGCAGCTGTTGCCATTTATGTTTCTGTTTTTGTGCAGCCTGGCACTATTCTGTTCTAGGTTCTGTTCTAGGTTCTCTTTCCCCCTTTGTATGCGGCAATACTGAATTATGAGAAGGCCGCCCAGCTTAATTGAAATAGACCACAGGTCAGTGCTTAAACCTTTTCTTCATCTCAAGTTCTAAACAGTACATTGTAAGCTGAAATAGAAATATAAAATGGAGCTACTTGAGTTATGCTTGACTTGTTTCGAACAAAATTGTACATTTAGGCAGTGGGTGGTGAGTTCTTTAGCTTCGAACAAAATTATACAATAGTATATAGGCGTTTTTTTATTATGCTTCTCAAGAGGAGGGTACCTAGGCAATTACTGTATTTAGAGGAGAAAGAACACGGTGGCGGCGGCGGTCAGCGTGGCCTAAGAGGAGACAGGGGAGGCGTCCACGCGCAGTGAGAGCCAAAACACATCCTGCGCCTCTCGTCTCCCTCTCGCGTCCGAGGCTCGCACCGCCCTGATTGCTGTTAATATTTAGGAGATATGTGATTAATTATCTACACCTGATTTCTTCTCTCATGAAAGTCTACAGGACCAAATTTTCCTGTTTATTCAGAGCATGCTGAAATACAGTTCATTAGGAACCACCAAGCACCATGAATTGATTCGTGCATTGTGTCCATGCCTAGGATTTATTTCACGCTATGCTCGTTTGATAGACAGTACTATTTATTTGACTGATGAGACCTTGATTTCTATTGTTGTCAAATCCCCATGGAGGCTTCAAGATTTAGGCTCATCAATGAGCATTTCGAATTATATTGCTCCATTACATACTTTTAGGCTTTTATTTTCATGTAGAGATGTATTTTAGCTAACATTAGGTTTCAGAAGGTATATTGTTCTATTAGGCATTAGGTTTGAGAAGAGCACATCGCTCGACATGTATGTTTCTGTGGGATTGTGATAGAGTTTTGTATTAATTCGAAATGCTCATTGACCGTCTGAACATTGGATCATGTTATGCAGATTTTGACTCCATCTTGACAATTTCTTGGTACTCTCTGTAACCTGCAGATGATGTGTAGCAAATTCGGCAACCACAGGTCTATCGACCACCAGGTGATCCATTCTAACATTTGGTATATAACATATGCTTCCTACTCCTTTGACATGTCATTAGTTTCCACATGCAGAAGCTAATATACTATTTTGGGTGTATAGGACCGTGCAACTGAAAGTAAACTTTGTTATATCTGTTTCATGAAGAACAGGAAAAAGACAGAAGAATTCTTGAAGCTCTGCAAGAGGGTGGAGTAGAGCATCGAGCTTGGTGTCATCTCCAGTTTGATGATATGATGGTGAGAACTCAACATACCTCTCTGACAAATTACTATGCAACATGTTCATGCATTTGTTGGGTCAAACTGATGCATACAACCATCTTTAAGAGCTGCTCATTTCTGGCAGTGCTTGAGTTTGAAGCAGATTTGATGTATTTCTTTTTTACAGGGACTGTTTGCTCTCTTTGACCTGTGCACGGTGCCAAAAAACTGCAGCAGCAGAACTTTTTATCAGAGGAATCGATACACTCGAGCAAAACTTCCTGACCCATTTCTTTCAGGTAAAGAACTTATTTGGGAGAAGGGATTACTCATATTTTACATCTCCAAGTGAGGGTGTTTTCTTTTGACAGAAGAGGTAGTTTTTTTCTTAATATTAAAAGGTAACCCATATATAGTTCTTATAGTCAGATAAGTAACAAAATGTAAAATTTTACATTTTGATGAAGTCTCTTCCCTTATAGCTCCTATGTAGCTTTCCAGATTTAACTTCTTTGAGCGAAAGGATTTTGTCTACCAATGATTTGTGAGAATTGCAGTAACACAACTATTCATGTTTAGTTTGTTGTGTGAACTAAACCGAGGGAGAAACCCGATAGACAAGCATGTTGTTTATGAAGATAATTTGGCTGCATAGTTCAACTTGCTTAGTAGTTACTGGAAGTTGCAGCATAGTGCAATTGTTGAGTTGTGTGTTTTACTGAACTGAGCACAGATTTCTTGTTTAGTACTAAGGATATGTTTCCTATCATTTCTTAAAATGATGAGACTCAAATGGTTACTTGTTCTTTGACTTGATTATCCACCTGTTAATTTGGCGAGAAATAATTGTTCCCTGTCTCTATTACTCGAGTTTGTGTGATATCATGATCATATTGTCCTGTTGTGCTATATTTTTGGCATTTCACTTCTTAATATATGTACATACAGTCTAAAATTGTCATGAAGAGTCTTCCACCAAGAGAATTATCTATTTGCCTGGTCTTACAGATCAATTACCTCTAAAGTGGTCTTTCTCATTATAGGGTTCTTGTACTTATAAGTTGATTTCTCAGGTGTTTGTTATCTGTTATAAATATATACTGCAAAGGCTATTGCAAATAAGGTTTAAGGGCATGCAGTTAAGTTTTGTGTGCCTCCGAAAGGATCAATCAACGTTTTATGTAATGCTGTGTGTAGAAGTTGTCTTTTTCAGTATGGTACTGTAACTGCGCTTTATTATGATATCGTTTATGTCGGCATATGTATCCATAAGAGAGAATCTTGATGTATTTGTAAATTTCATGTGTTCCAGAAATAATAAATCAAGGTAACTCATCTACTTGTTTTGCGGGGGCTTTGTTGTCCGTTGTTTGGTCTGTGCCTGTTAGTTCATGTCTGGACAAAAATGATTCTAGCATTCCTCTCTTTCTGAAAATGTTAGGAACTTCGTTTCCTTCAACAGAGGGCAGACCTTCCAGTTGACAGTTGCTTCTCTTCTGGAGATGGGATACAAGGTTCTAGATAGTGCTATAAATAGCAAGATCGAGTACTCTCTTTCTGTTCACTGGCACTATCTTGGAGTACAGTTTCATATACAGCAATGATTCTTGGAGTACAATTTCATACACAGTAATTCTCATATACAGAAACTCATGTACAACAATTCATATACATCAATGATTCATGTACCTTCTTCTTCAGAGAGGAATATCATGAAGACCATGGTAATTCTTCTCTCTTGTGAACACATCCTAAATTATAATGGTACTGCATATATTCAGGACATAGGAGAATTTACGGATGCTAGAAGAGAATGGCATTGCATATTTTTCAGATAAAGTAGACTACATGCCTATACTGGTTGAATTCTAATTCTTATTAGTGATCCATGTTTTATAGTGCAGTCCACATGCTCTTTTCCATGGTGAGAATTTGTAGTATTAGTGTAACAGTTTGAGTATTTGTAGACAGTTAAAGAGGTTCTGAAATTACTGATGCATCAATCCCTGACCCTGCTCCGGTTATGTTCAGCAGGGAACTTTATTTACGATGCTTCCTTTCGGTTGGGGTGGCCGGTGAGCTGCGAGGATGGGGCGGCAAGGCTAGGTTGGCCGGCGGCTGCCAGAGAGAAGGGGGATCGTGAGAGGATAGTGTCGTGTGAACAGCACCAATGACGAAGCAGCCTATAGGTAATTTCTCATGTTCTCTGCACATTTTTGTGACATGTTTCCTTTCCTTTTTGTTTTCCAGATTTCGTCCATGATTTTATTTCTCCATGCTTCGTCATTTCAGTTGGTTTTGAAAGAATTGGAGTGATTCCATTCGATATTTCAGTGATTCGGCTAACTAGAATATAACCCTTTTTTCCATTTGTCACTCTCATATTGCAGCAACATGGTGTGGAAGTTTCAGTAAATGATGTCATCCTAAAAGCTGTGGCATATGCCTTGAGGAATGTCTCTGAAGTAAATGGTAATGCTGCAACATTTTTGGAAATTGATCCTTTAGATGAACAATTTCAACATACTTCCGTATGCGATGGGCTGCATTTCCCTGTTTCCAGTATTTTGTCCATGATTTTATTTCTCCATGATTCGTCATTTCAGTTGGTTTTGAAAGAATTGCGGCTCAAAGGAGACCCTTGCCCTCTTTCCAATAGTTTTTTGTTTATTATTAGACCGAGTTATGACATATAATTTATACTCAGCTTTTTGTGGGCAGTGCTTCAGTTTAAAACAATCAAATACTTTTTTCTATATAGCATTTCTGGTTATCTCTTTTGCCTCCTTTTCAGACATAGATGATTTTGATGGTTTGCACTGCCTGATACCTTTTCATCCAGTGTCAAAGGAGACCAAGGTTTAATGCAAGCAATTAATTATCAGGTTGACTAACTTCTTTGAGTTCCTTACTTCAGGCTTGTTCAACAGATGTGTGGTCGTGGTGTTTGATTTGTTTGTTCCTCCTGGTCTATTGTTTTCGTCTCGTGGACTGCTGGTTTATTGTGTTTGTACAGGAGTTTGCTCTCTGATATGCTTATTTTCTTTCTAGCTAGCTTCAAAATGGTTATTGTTTTATGCCGATGAATCTATTCTATAGTTACTTGTCTGAATATAATTCAAGAACAAATACATTGAGATGGCCAGCAAATATAATCCTTTGTATGCATGTCCGAATATAATCCCACCATTTTTAATGCTGTCAGGATTTTATTTTGCTGATTTTCATTTTCTGTAGCTGCTCTATATTTTGATGAGTTAATGCTATTTTTCTTTGGTCGTGATACCACTATCAGCCTAAGAACTATTTGGAGAATACTAAAGGAAAAAATTGCTCTGCTAAAAATGTGCCTTGCTGGCTGTTCTAATTGATTTGGCAAAGCTAAAAGTGTGTTTTTATTGTGCTAACTTGCTGGCTGGCTGGATAATTTTAGTTTTTATTGTGCTTTCTCTATTCCGTATTCGATCATCATTATGGTACATACAATTCGCCACCGCTTTATAATCTTGCTCTATCTTCTGATGATTTGAGCACTGAATTTGGTATGGAATTTTCTGGCCAGGTTCATGGTGGAGGCAGACAGGTTCATTAAGGACTGGACCATCATCACCGAGTATGTCGGCGACGTGGACTACCTGAGGAGCTGTGAGCTTGACGACGGCGACAGCATAATGCCCCTGCTCTCCGCCTCGCCGCCATCCAGGCGACGTGGACTACCTGAGGAGCCGTGAGCTTGACGACGGCGACAACATGATGGCCCTGCTCTCCGCCTCGCCACCATCCAAGAGCCTCGTCGTCTACCCTGACAAGCGGAGCAACATGGCGCGGTACATCAGGGGTGGCAAGACGGCCGCCTGCTGGAGGCGAGGGAGTTTCACATTTGTACAGGACCAAGAAACTGAAGGAGCAGCAGGCAAGGAGGTCCGAATTTTATATCTATAATTATGCAGTAATAGGCTTGGCTGAGTTACACTTCATTTTGAAAATGACGTAAAGTTATGCTTGCTGTGACTTCATGATATTGTCTATCTCCCTTTATTTTGTTTGAAACGCTGTTTTTTTAAACACATTTGGAGTGTGTGACCAGGGAGGGAGGGACAAGCGACACAGTCGCGTAGTTGTCTGCTACCAAACTGTATCTAGCAAGTCCTGTACATTTCCTTATTCACTGTTTGCTGCTAAAAGTGAAATAATATTTAGCATTGCTGTCTACCAAAAAATCCTTTCTGCATATATGATGATTTTGAAGTGCTGCAGATAGTGCATTTGGAGGTACCACTTTCCACTAATTAGATTTAGCAAAACTCTGTAGCTTATTTTTTGCTATAGCCTGACATGAAAGTCGAATTGCTGGTCAATGGTCCTAAGCTCTTGTTTATACTCAATGCAGATATAAAAGGGTCTTGATGGATAGTGGTTCTGCACTGCACCTCAGTTAATTAATAGGTACAATTTCTATTATGAACTTTGCATTTGAAGTGTGCATAATGAATATAGGTGCCATGAATTCGTTTTTTAATTAAATAAGATTTTTCTTGTTTGATTTGGTTAGCTCACATGTTGTATATCTGAATGAAGTTATTGTTTTTCTGAATTGTAGAAGGAGAACAAAAGGAAGTCTCTGCTATAATGATAGAATCGAAGGTATCTTGATTATATAAGCACTTGATTATTTGTTAAGGCTACATCAGAGAAGGATTAGTATTGAAAAGAGTACCTTGAATTTATGCTGGCTGTTTTGTCTATTTCACGTATTGAAATAGTTCAGTTTTCCTCAGATTTTACCAAAGCTTATGTCATCAACGTCCCTTCCAATAAGTTGTGATACCTTTTGTTCTTGATGCTTCTCTTGTGGATTACGCTCTGTCTCTAGCGAAGGCAGAGTTGGTCCTCGTTGTTTCCGAGGACCTACTACTATGACTTGACATATACTAACATTTTAAGTGACTATCATTCTAAAATACTGCTTTTCTTCCTATCTCAGAATGTATCCAGTTCAAATCTTCAAATCCCCCTTAAACACCATGCCAATTGTCTGCAACTCTCGGTGGATCATCAGTTTGGATGATGTGTCCCACGACTCTCTGTGATGAACTCATCTTTGTCCGTTGCTCTTCATCAACCTTCTTTGAGCCACAAGGGGTGTCAGGTGAGCAGCAACAATAAAGAAGCAGCCTGCAAGTAATTGCTCCTGTTATGTGCTCAATTTTGTGTCAGATTTCAATTCATTGTCCAGATTCTTCATGCCTGTAGCTTGTTAATTATAGTCACTTATCCATGTATATTCTATCATCTCTATTAATGATGTCATCACAAATAATTCACAGTTTTACACGCTGATATGTACTGTTTTGACATGTTCCCTTCATGTTCCTATGCAGGTTGTCCTTTGCAAGGGCAAAGCATTATGGTTGTTGTCGCGGCCTTAAGCACCTTGCTCTTGCTGGGTATCTCATTTCCGTTCTGTCATCTTGTTGCTGAAATTCTACTCGATTAGGTAAACAGTAGTGGTTGGGACATTTCTCATTTGGATATTGAGACATTTGAACAGAGGGCTTGATTTTCTGGTTCAGTTGAACTTGTGGCACTTTTGAAATAGTGCACTCTGTAAATTTGTTACAAATCCTAGATGGTTACATCTATTGAGTGTGTATTGTGTTCATAAAAAATGGGCTTGGGAAACTGTTAAGTTGCATGCACTGCAGACTGAAAGCCTGAAAGTTTAGCTAAGGTTAGTTTATAATAATATTCAATAGATGACCTGATGAATGTGAAGGTCATGAGGTTGGTTTATAATAATGAAAAATCTTGGTCCATCTAATTTCTCGATGATGAATTGCAACAATGATATGTTTAGTCTTTAAGTTGTTTTCATTGGGTTAAGATAAAAAGGAATGCCCCATGTTAATTTAGAAGTAGGAACAAATTATTGCAGATATACACTTATATGTGGTCCTACTCTTTGCTTTGTGAATGTGAAATAGGATATTTATTCAATTGTAGTCCTACCTTCCATAATTATTTTTGAGCATTTGCTGGTAGTGGGACATTTTTTCGGCATATCACTGATCTCCCAAGGTAATCTGGAGCCTGCCCATTGTGGTCTCTTCCTACTGCCTGATAGGTCTTTGTACGAATTACAAGAATTTCTAATTGCTGCCATGAGATTCATAGATAACACCATCTGTCATTTTGTTTGTAGTTGATATCTGACTGTTTCCTTTTCTTTTAATCATTGTCTAAAAAACCGTTACCGCTCAATGATATACACATGCAATTAGATGTTGACCAGTCATCTGTTAATTTTATTATGCTTCTGACTGTCACTATGAGGCTGCTCTATTAGTTCGGCCATATGACTTCGTATATGATTGGCAACCTGTAGCGTCTACTTTGTTGTATATCTAAACTAAGAAGCATGTAGTTTTAGTCATTTAAGTTTATGATTTATTATTTGCACACACTAAACTTGCATTACCTCTACAGCCAAACGATCTTCCACTGCGACCCTCATTTAAATTGCTTTGCGAATCACCACCATCACTATGAATGCCCATGGAATTGTTTATACTAAATGTACTGATAGTTTTAAATAACCGACTCCCACTTATTGCCAATCATATATTCTTTTACTCATGAATTGCAAGTACTCATATTTTTCACTTGCCTGGCAAGCAGTTCGATAAATTTCAAAAAATATCATTCAAATGTAGTAAAGCAGGGTATTGTGCAACCTGAAATCACCTTTCTGTGTGGTGTCCAGATCTGCATGTGGCACAAACTGCTGAGAGTCATATCTGCAACATGGAACAGTTCTCCATTGGAGGCCACAACTCTTGCTATGGTTTCTGGAAACTACACTATTTTCTGTAAGCTGGTTAATGGGAATACAACTGAGATTGCCCAGAAACTTAGGTCTCCATATATATGGCGATGTACATTATGATGTTCAATATGATGCATTCTCGGGTTGTCAATTTTGTACTATTTTGGTATATACACAGTATTTGCTATTATCGTTGGCATCTAACCAACCAGTGTTCTGTTTGAAGTTTCTGTTCGTACACATTTTTTGTTGGTCAAATTCCTTGTGTACAGTGTGATTCTCAAACTTGCTGGAATATGCGGAGGCTATGCTTAATGTATTCCTAATAAGTTTTCGATCGACATATTTGATTCCCATAACAATTCTGACAACATGCCTACATATACCATGTTTTAGAGGGTAGTCTACAATCAGGGGATAATGTTCATTTAGGGGATAATGTTCTACTTCAAGATAATACTTCTTCATATGTATAAATTATTTTAGACGTGTCCACTATTACAGATGTTTCTGTGATCAAATGAATTATAGAGAAAACCTTAAGGCAAGTAATTTACTTCTGTTTGATGGTAGCCACAGGAATTTTAAACTTGGAAAACAAAAGATTTAAAATATATATAACTTAAGGATACATTCCAGTTTTGCCTTTTGTCACCTGCGCCAGGGGCGCAACCGGTCATCTAGTATTTAGAAAACTTGTGTATGTTCGGCACCAATATTTTTCAGATTTTTTCAAATGTTTTACTTTTTCTTGGATTTTTTATTTGGGCAGGAGCATATGAGTTAGGGAACCACACGCATCCTTGCATCATTCAATCCAAACGTGAATGCAACGAGTCCAATTTGCTCTATGTAATAAAAACGAGGCAAATGCCATATTGAATTTAAGAGCAAGCCTGTGAAAATCAGGACCCAAAAAGTACCAACAAAAAGGCCAAAGTCAGGATGCTACTTTGTTAACATTAGACACCGATCCTAACTCAGCCAATCAGTATGAGCCCAAAGGTAAGATCTTCGGTGCCTTGGTCATCCTTCCTCCTGGCTTGTCTCCCCTGAATTCTGATGTTGCTCCCTGCAACAGAAGTAGAAAACATGGCAATCTTAAGAACTGGACAAAGCTGCATTTGAAGACAACAGTGGAAGATTGTTATGGTGATAGATCGATACCTGAGGTTGTGGCTGAATATCCCAGTTTAGCCACCGTACTTAAGGACCGACGGTTTCCCAACATCTCTACAACATAGTTAAAAGCATTGGTTATAAAATTTATGCAGTAGCTAACTATATAAAAAGTCCTGATAGAAATGGTAGATATATGTTTATATTTCAACACTCCCCTTGCGTTTAGGCTATTTAAATTCTTAGCGTTAGCGGTGCATGCCGCATAATATATTTTGTCTTTATCTAATATCGTGTGAGCAGGTCTTAAACTTACCCGTTGGCTCTGATACCATATAAAATTGATACAATAACCAAATTGTTCGTGTTGATCATAACCGTACATGCAACTTTTAATGTTTCGATAAGTCCTTAAATCAATCATCTAAAGATATTTTTTTAACCTTGTTTCAATGTCCATGTCTTCTCCGGAGTTTCCATGTAAATGAACTATACAACAGCTGCTATACAATTTCATTCAGTTCATTGTTCTTATTCATGGGGAGATGCATTAAAGTATGAAGCTCGTGTCACCGCGGACGGACACCGGGAGTAAAGGATACCCCTTTTAGGTTCGGCACGGGGCGCGAATGAGGCTTGCAATCGGTGCTTGCCGGGTGATGAAGGAACCGAGCTCGCCAAGAGAGTTTGCACGCGTAGAACAGGGACAGGGAGTTACCCAGGTTCAGGCCGCTCGGAGGCTAAAAGCCTTACTCCTACCGGGTACTCGGCCTCTCGGGTCCTGCCCTTGGTCTCCGGGTAGGTGACCCCTGAAGGTCACCGGTCCTTGCGTCCTTGCGGTCTGGCTGTCAATGTAGAGCTTGTTAGGTTCCAGCGAGGCAGGTGGGCGGACCCACCTGTCTGGTCTTGAGCCTTGTCCTTGTCCATCTTCTTGGTGGGCCTAAAGAGTCAGTGACTAGTATGTACATAGGACTAGTCTGTATAACCATGCTTGAAAAATAAATATTGTTACATAATGCGCAGAAGATCCAGTTAGTGGATCGGTTCACCTTGTCCCACTTTGTCAAGCTATCCATTATTTGGATTGTCTGTGGCTAGTATATACTGCCGGTACGTACATAACAATTTAGTTTACTGATTGTAAACACAAATCTCAGTTGTTACATATGCATAAAATATTTATATATAATCAAAAGAAAATGATATTCTAACTATTTACAAGTTTTGCATTATATTTATTCTATTTAAATTAAAACATTGAAAACATGTTATTTTAAAATAAAATTCTCAATTCCAACAAAAAGTGAATCCTTGTACCCGATCTAACACCTAGCGACGGTCGAGTCCAGATCTAACCCATACACATCAATCTGTAAAGAAATTTCACCATTGACAAAGAGATACTACATGAGATGGTATGTATTTCCTAGAGCCCGCCGTAGATCTAGGCTCAGCAAAGCAACAAACACCGTCGACTCGCTCGCGCTCGAAGGAGGCGCGAGAAAAGAGGAGCCTGGCCTCCAAATCGGGATCCCTTTCCCCTGAGAAAGACGAGATCGGGAGATCGGGGCAACTGGGAACCTCCAGACGTGTCAGATGTACTCGCGGGCATTGATCGAGAACAACATCGAGTCGGCGGGGGAACTCCGACGGCACCGCATCAAGGCGCGAGTGAAGGGATCCCGGCAGGATGGGCTGCGGCCGGCGTTGGAAGGTGGCGGTGGCCGCGGTATGGGTTGCGGCCAGTGGTGACGGTTGGTGGAGGAGAATGCGATGTCCCGGCTGCCGCCGGTGACGGAGGGGTTCGACATTGGAGACTAGAGTAGCAAGTGAAGTGTGTGGAGAGAGTGTGCGGCTAGGGCTGAGACTTGAGAGAGACTGCAAGTGTGTGTGAGACGGGAGTGGGGGATATTATAGGCGCGTCACCTCGTGGGCTTACTGGGCTTTCACCCTGGCAACAGACATCCTTCAAGCTCCGTTACGATGAGCACAATTTTGGTAACGGAGGTAGTTTCGGGACCGTTGGTAATATATTGGCAACGGAGAAATATGCGCAACCGCTGCCGATGTGTCACTAATCGTGGGAGGCTAGCCCTCGAGGGCGGCTTTTTTCACGCGGAAAGCTCGATTTTCGGTCACCTAACTCATACAGTTTCCATAGAGGGGTATCCGATGTGTCGTTCTGTACTAGTGAAACCAGTTGTCTGGAAATGCCCAACGTACCGTAACGAACAAAGCAGGATCCTAGCACACTCGATAGTGCTAACACGAATGTAAATACGGATTAACAAATACCGAGAAAGAAAGGAAGCGCCATCGCAGGATAAGCCAACGGGAGATGAAAGGCCAGCAACCCGAAGGCAGAAAGGAAGTAGGATCCACCCGCGTCTGAGATGATCCCGAGTAAGATGACGACCTACAAGAAAAGAAGGAACAAAAATTCAAAAAACAAAATATGAAAAACATGAAAGGAATCAAACAGGAAGAATATGAAACAAAAATAGCGAGAGCACGAGCTGCATGAAACAAAATAAATCGTCAGGAAACGATGAACAAAAAGACATGGAAAAATCAAAGCACGGATCCGGCAAGAAACGAACCAAATGTACCCTGAAATTAGCCACGTCAACAACACAACTCGTCCATGCATATGCACAACGGCCGGCGCCGGCGGGGAGGAAGCGAGGCCCGGCAGATCCTGCACCACAACCCGAGGAAAATAAGAGGAGAATCGAAAACAACAAGAGAAACGAAAATGGGCAGCGGGAAGAAACTGGGGACGATAGGAAGAAATGGAGGATGTTGTATATCAACACACCTTCCTGCACAGTGCAATGTACCCGTCGACTAATAGCGAGACGTCGGCTAGGCGAAGAAGGGGCCTGCCGCACAGTGCAACGCACAGTAACGGTGAACCAACATAGCAAGTGGCACGTACCCGTCGACCAATGGCGAGACGCCAACCAGGGGAGAGGAAGAAGGGCCCGAAACAGCTAGCCCCGGTGCAATGCAAAATCCCGACCGTGCCCCCAAGCTACTGTAGAAAATACGCAACGACAACAAAGCAAGGGCGAGCTACTATAGAAAATACGTAGGAAGGGCAAACAACGGCGACGCAACGTGACGGGCAACCGACATGTGGATCGGGGAAGAGAAGGGGCCCATCGACAGAGAGAGGGGAGGGAGGAACCAGGTACGACAACATATATCCCAGATGGGCACACAAAGAAGGAACTAAAACCTAGAATGGTAAAAGAAGAAATCGGCCAATGGGAGGGCGGCGTTGCGAATCTCGCCCCTCCGCCACACCGATTAAACGTGTTTCGTGAGTCCGACGGGTGGGCCCTCGGGCAGAAATAATGGTCCGGGGAGGGCGTCAGTGAGAGTGGGGGCACAAAGCTTGTTACCCGCAGGAATATATCAAATTGTTGTTCATGCCGACTCCAGGGAGCCGGCATGATCGGTCGGTGCGGAGGGGCGGAGAGGCCCTTATCGGATGGCCAGAAAGCTCAAATCGTTGTGATGCGCCCCAAATCTCTCACCGTTTATACTTTTAGATTATCCTTCGACAAAATTCGCACCACGCCATTATTCAAAAAATAGAACATTTATTGGATTTATTGCATGGGCAGCATGATCGAATGTTGAAACACTTCATTTATTACATACTTAACTTATATGTGAGATAAGATGTCACTGCCAAGTAGGGATGTAAATGGACAGATATACGGCGCCACGATGTCCATTTAATTAGCTCATCACCTATCTCGTTTCCGGGTAAAAAAAAACTTTCCTTAACTGTTGGACCAATAACCGGAATTAAATGGGCTTAAATGGTGCCATTTAATTGACCATTTACATCCATACTGCCAAGGCAACGAATTCAGAGGGAACACATTATGAAGACAGAAGGGGATTGACCACATGACCAACAAACAGCACCACGCCGGATATGTCTTCACGGATAAGGAATATGAAAGGATGATCCGCGACAAAATCAACTATCTGGGGCAGTGAATGCAAGGTGATTTGTATAGCAGTTGCCGCGGCAGCCTCAGTTCCTTCTTCATTTACTTGGACAAATGACTTGTGCCGAACAGATGAGATGTATAGGTTATGTGCCACAGCTGGGGAATCCACCATCTCTGAAAGATCTGCTTCTGTGCTAAATGGCAGCTGGAAACCCAAGCATTTGAGCAAATTGGATGCTTCAAATCCAAATGATATCTTGAACTTAGGGAGTTTGAACTATCCGACTTCAACATTCTGCGTTGGGATATGGTTTTCGATGAACCCTGGTTCAGTGCTCAACCTTTTCGCCAAGATCCAGTGACCGTCTCGTGCTTCTGGAAGAAGAATGTACATGGAAAACTGTCTCTTGTCCCCTCCTTGGTGGTAAGGAAGCTTAAGTATCTTCAGGTTCTCAGAAGACGAAATGTATTGCTTGTTTGTGGTCGACATGAATGGTGTTTGAACTGAACTCTCATCAAGAAGGTGGAACATTCGTCACGTGTCTTAGATGCGTCAAACCTCGCATGCCAAGCTCCTTTGAAATAAAGGCATTGCCAAGAACCAGTCTAGTGGTATTATCAACAGATCCTTGAGGGAGGATATCTTGGATGAGACCTGTCGTGACTTTCTCTACCCATGAGTTCACTTGAGCAGAAGCTTCGGCAGGCTGGTCCAACGCAAAGTACAACAATACTTAACATAACGGGCAACTCGTAATACATGCTAATTGTAGTTTCTACAATGATTATTACCTTAGTTTGAAAGTCCACGGACTGGATGTCGGCCTTGTACCTCCCAATGGCGAGCTCTGATACGTCTCAAACGTATCTATAATTTTTGATGTTCCATGCTTGTTTTATATCAAATGTCACATGTTTCTTCTAAAGTTTATATCATTTTAAGACATTTATTGGACTAACCTATTAACCTAGTGCCAGTGCCAGTTTTGTCTGTTTATTGCAGAAAAGGCCCAAAAATGGAAGTGCTCGGAATTGGATGAAAATTTACGTGATTTATTTCCAGCACAAATAAGCCACGGAGCCAGAAGACCAGCTACAGGTGGGCCCACAGCCGGCACGTGACCTCACGGCGCGGCCAGGTACTACCCCGTGCCGTGGGCCTGCTTGCCCCACCAGAGCACCGCCTTACGCCTCCTCTTCGCCTATAAAATCACTCGTGACCTAAAAACGCGAGAGGACCGAAGACTTTTCCTAGATTCGACTCCGAGCTCCGCCACCACCAAAAACCCTAATTCGGGGGACAGAAGTCTCTGTTCTGGGACCCTTCCGGGACGGGGAAGTGCCCCCAGAGCCATCTTCATCATCATTGCTACTTTCCATGATGAGGAGGGAGTAGTTCTTCATCGAGGCTGAGGGCTCTACCGGTAGCTATGTGGTTTATCTCTCTCTCCCATGGTGTGATCTTTATGTGATCATGAGCATTGTAAGATAGTTGAATTCATAGATGTTTCCCCTTCTTTATGTTATGGATATGCTACTCAATTAGTTTTATCATTATAATTTCGGAGTCATTGTTGAGAACACAAAGCCTTGGTGACAGTGCGGGTGGCGTGTGTGACTCTGCCAGGATAATAGATTAGAGGGATATTTACCATGAGTTGTTCTTTGTGTTGGATGTCATTGTGAAATCATGGTGTTTGTTTACTCAGACTTTAAGGTGTGCTTTTATAGCCCTACGTAGTAGTAATGATGTTCGTTATCCAGCAGAAGAATAGTTCCGAGTAGCACCTAAGTTGCATATTGAAGAGGAAGTATTTATATGTGTTCAGTTATATTATTATTGTTGAGAGTGACCACTAGTGAAAGTATGATCCTAGGCCTTGTTTTCAAGCATCGAAACACCGTTTATTTCCAGTTCTGCTGCATGTTCGCTCGCTGCCATTTTTATCACAAACTACATATACCACTTGTTAATATCCATATCACCTGCATTTTACTATCTCTTCGCCGAACTAGTGCACCTATACATCTGACAAGTGTATTAGGTGTGTTGGGGACACAAGAGGCTTCTTGTATCTTAATTGCAGGTTGCTTGAGAGGGATATCTTTGACCTCTACCTCCCTGAGTTCGATAAACCTTGGGTTACTCACTTGAGGGAAATTTGCTGCTGTTCTACAAACCTCTACACTTGGAGGCCCAACACTGTCTACAAGAATATAAGTTATAGTAGACATCAAGCTCTTTTCTGGCGCCGTTGCCGGGGAGGTAAGGTAAACGGTACTCACAGCCTCTGGCTACTAAGCTATTTTCTAGCATTGTTGCCGGCGTGTGAGTGCTTGAAGGTATTTCTTTAGATTCTGCAGTTATATCTTTTTGTTTCTTGTTTTTATTTCACTAGTTAGGCTTAATGGAAAATAACAAAAAAATTAGAGAGCTCTATGAAATTTATCTTGAGTTAGGACATGAAGTGTTTGAAGAGAAAATTAAAAAACCTATGGAACTTTGTTTGCATAATAGTAGTAGCAATGTTATTAGCATGAATTTTTGAACACCATTATTGCTAATGCTATGGAAAATTCTAAGCTTGGGGAAGCTGGTTTTGATGAATATGATATTTTTAGTCCCCCAAGCTTTGAGGAAATTTTTTGCTTTGATGATACTTTGCCTCCAATATATGATGATTATAATGATTGCGGTATTCTAGTTCCACCTACTATGAGGATAAAGTTTATTATGATTATACTATGCCTGCAATTTATGATGATTACAATGATGGTTGTGATAGTTTTACTCCCACTATTACTTATGATTATGCTTATATGAAAATATTAATACTTTTATGCATGTGGATCATGATAAGAATGCTTTATGTGATAGATATGTTGTTGAGTTTGTTCATGATGCTACTGGAAGTTATTATGAGAGAGGAAAACATAGTTCTAGTTTCCTCTCTTTTTGTTGAAAGTTTTGAAGTTGTACTTGTTTTCTCTTTCTATGCTAGCAGCTTCATACTTCAATAATTTGTTTTCTTACAAGATTCCTTTGCATAGAAAGTGGGTTAGACTTAAATGTGCTTTATATTTTCTTCTTGATGCACACTTATATGTTCAACTCTTATTCTTATGAGAGCATCATTAAAATTGTCATGCCTAGCTAAAAGGATTTAAAGAAAAGCGCTTGTGGGAGACAACCCATGTTATTTTTGCTTTTTATTGTGTCAAGGATGTTGTTACCTCTGTAACACCTCCTTTGTATCTTTTTGTTTTGTTTTTGTGCCAAGAAAAGCCTCTAATGGCAAGAAGTGTTAAAACTGAGTTTTCTGCCAGAAACAGATTTTCTACGCTTCACTGTACGAAATTCCAAAAAATCACGGTACGTGATCTTGATCTGTAATTTTTTGTGCAGAAGACTCAGGTTTATATCAATCTTTGTTAGTCTATCATTTTCTGATTTGAGTTACGTAAGTGCCTCGAAAAATTCATCTTTACGGGCTGTTCTGTTTTTGACAGATTCTGTCTTTATTTTGCATTGCTTCTTATACGAATTTTCTTTGTGGTTTCTTTTTGTGGAAAGGTGCTACAAAGACCTGGTATACAGTAGCTAATGTTAGAATGAGTTCTTGCAATGTGTCATTACAGAAACAAAGTGGATTAAATGTTTTGAGTACTAACCCTCTAATGAAGTTTATGAGAAGTTTTGTGTGAAGGAAGTTTTCAAGTATTAGGAGAGAAGAATGATAAAAGAAGATCAAGAAGAGAGAAGATCTTAAGCTTGGGAGGCTCCCCTGGACCTCCCCAACATATTTCAAGAAGACTCAAGCGTCTAAGCTTGGGGATGCCCAAGGCATCCCCTTCTTCATCGATAAATTATCAGGTCATCTCTAGTGAGACTATATTTTTATTTCTTCACATATTATGCGCTATTCTTGGAGCGTCTTGTGTGTTTTATTTTCAGTTTTGTTTTTATTTTGTTCTCTGGTCACTACAATGCTTGATCACAACATTCTTGTTTGGGAGAGAGACACGCTTCACTTTTTCATAGAATACTCCTGTTCTTCACTTATACTTGTTGAGTATTCTGTTTTTACTCTGTTTAGCTTCTAGCTCTTGGTTTTCATGTATCTCTTGTTCAGAGCTATTAGTTATTTTATAGAAAGTACTCTCTTGCTTCACTTATATTTGTTTGGAGAGTTGCTTGGTTAATGCGTTGGTTCAGAAAATGCTATGCATGTGGTAATGGTATAAAGAAAAATGCTTACATAGTCTTGTAGATCATTTGTCTTGAGTAACTTGATACTTGTCAATTGTTTTGAGTTATCAAGTAAGTAATGTTTAAACTTGTGTATCATGTAAGTAAGGCTCATTAGTGAAGAACTACCGTAAAGCTTGTAGTTATTCGATTTGTCATATTTGCTAGTTTCAAAGTCTAGATATTTTCTGGTTAAAAGGATGTTTTGGTTAACAAGGAAGACAGTGTGGAGTCTTATAATTCTTCTTATATGTTCATCATATGGTTCTTTTTGTACCGGTTGGCGTTATGTGTTTGCTTAAATAACCTTGCTAGTCCAAACTCTGTACTAAGCGGGAAAGCTGCTTGTGCATCCAAAACCTTGAGCCAAAATCCATGCCATCTGTGTCCACCATACCTACCTATATGTGGTATTTTCCTGCCACTCCAAGTAAATTTGTCATGTGCTACCTTTAAACTATTCAAAATTGTTACTACTCCTTTTTATGTCCCTGTTTACCAGCTCATGAGGAAGTAGTAGATGATCTTTATTACACTTGTCAAACAGACTTTACGCTAGACTAGCAGCTTACATCTGTTTATCTATAATTTTGCAAAAAGAGCAGGCGAAGGGTGCCTAGTCCCAATTAATTTACAACTTTAACCGCTACTTCTCTTCACATTTTGTTCCTGAGCAATCAGTTAAACATTTGCATGTGTAAACCAAAGAGAAAGAAGGATGATCTGCTTGCTGCAGAAATATCCTCATGGGAGCCGCTCTTGTAAGGTATGGTTGGCATGGTAATACTGTATTGTCTATTACCATTCGTTGACCATTAGCACACACCTCCCAAAATATATTTTTACTCTCTATATGATTTCAAAAACTAAAAATCTCTAGCACATGATATAATCCATGCTTCCTCTGCGAAGGGCTTTCTTTTACTTTTATGTTGAGTCAGTTTTCCTACTCCTTCTATTCTCCACAAGCAAACACTAGTGTCAACTTTGGTACAAGAATTGTTATATGTTAGCATATTAGACTAATTATGCTACTTTGTGTTGACAATATCCATGAGATAAATATGTTGAAAATTGAAGCAAATGCTGAAACTTAAATCTTCCATTGTGTTGGTCAAACACTTTTGATTCAAAAATGTTGCTTGGTAAGCTAACTCTTATACAAATTCTTATAGCTCCATGTCTCCAAAGTACTATCCATGAAAAGTTTTTACTTGTATGATGCATTTTGTTTGATCCTTGTTTACTTTATAGAAACTATAGATAATTGTCTTGGATCAATTCATTCAGTTCATGTGCTTTACATTACAATTTGATCAAGATTATGTTGGTAGTATGTCACTTCAAAAATTATCTTTAGTTATCGTTTACCTACTCGAGGACGAGTAGGAACTAGGCTTGGGGATGCTTGATACGACTCAAACGAAACTATAATTTTTGATGTTCCATGCTTGTTTTATATCAAATGTCACATGTTTCTTCTAAAGTTTATATCATTTTATGACATTTATTGGAATAACCTATTAACCTAGTGCCAGTTTCTGTCAGTTTTGTTTGTTTATTGCAGTAAAGGCCCAAAAATGGAAGTGCTCAGAATTGGATAAAAATTTACGCGATTTATTTCCAGCACAAATAAGCCACGGAACCAGAAGACCAGCTGCAGGTGGGGCCCACAGCCGGCACGTGACCTCACGGTGCGGCCAGGTACTACCCCGCACCGTGGGCCCGTTTGCCCCACCAGAGCACCACCTTACGCCTTCTCATCGCTTATAAAATCACTCGTGACCTAAAAACGCGAGAGGACCGAAGACTTTTCCATGATTCGACTCCGAGCTCCGCCGCCACCAAAAACCCTAATTCGGGTGACGTGGTGTCGAACACGGCATATGCCACAGAGTGGCTAAGATAGGTGTGGGAGCAGCGTACTGCAGCGCGGGCACCCGCGGGGATTGCGCCGGAGCGGTAAGACGGGAAGTACCCAGGTTCGGAGCCCTCGCGATGGAGGTAAAACTCCTACTCCTGCCGGATCTCTCTAGCATCGGTGGACAAAGTACAGAGTTGTTCCTCGAGCTGTTCGGTGAGCTTTCCATGGCTCAAGTCTCTCTCTCTAGCTAACGGGGCAGGGAGGAAGAAGTGGTGGTCGCTTAGGGATCTCAGATCCAGGATTCAGCCCTCTCTACTTGGGCATCCAGACAGCCTTATATAGGCCTGGCTGTCTGTCTTACAGGCGGGGCTGGCTGGTCCGCGCCAGCCGGCCGATGTCGGCTATAGGGGCGTTTCTTCGTGACGCCGCTTGTCCGCAGCACAGTCGAACTCCCTAGCGGTGCAGGAGATGTCGGGGTAGACTTGGCGACGTGGAGGGCTAGCCGGCGACGGCGCCGACCCCCGCCTACATAGCGGACAGCACCTAGGATCTCTTGTCGGTGTGCGGGCGACACTCCGTGTCTCCCGCCTGTCGGGGCTCCTAGGCGCTGTAGGGGACGTCGGGTCTCCTGCTTGTCATAGGTAGATGGCAGCCGGTCGTCCGGCTGCCAGTCGCCCGAAACCGGCAAGCGCGATTGACTCTGGTCGCATAAGGCGGGCGTCGTTTGTCGTTATCTGGTTGTCTTCGAGAATCGTGATGATGATGAGCCTACAGTTCTTCATTTGCCCAGGCCGCCTCGGAGTGCACGGCGAGCTAGGCGGGGGCCGGCTGCGCTCGGGGCAGACAGACTCGGCCGAGCCGGGCAGTCGGAGGCGGCCGGGTGGGAAGCTGAAGATTTGCACTTGATTTCGCGTTTCACTCGGGATCTTCTGTGGGTCTTTTGGTACCTGGGTTTTATCCCCATGACACTAGTCCCCGAACACGTTGGAGCGATACAGCCACCAAAAACCCTAATTCAGGGGACAGAAGTCTCTGTTCCGGGACCCTTCCGGGACGGGGAAGTGCCCCCGGAGCCATCTTCATCGCCATTGCTACTTTCCATGATGAGGAGGGAGTAGTTCTTCATCGAGGCTGAGGGCTCTACCGGTAGCTATGTGGTTTATCTCTATCTCCCATGGTGTGATCTTTATGTGATCATGCGCATTGTAATCTAGTTGAATTCATAGATGTTTTCCCTTCATTATGTTATGGATATGCTACTCAATTGGTTTTATCATTATAATTTCTGGAGTCATTGTTGAGAACACAAAGTCTTGGTGACAGTGCGGGTGGCGTGTGTGACTCTACCAGGATAATAGATTAGAGGGATATTTACCATGAGTTGTTTGTTGTGTTGGATGTCATTGTGAAATCATGGTGTTTGTTTACTCAGACTTTAAGGTGTGTTTTTGTAGCCCTACGTAGTAGTAATGATGTTCGTTATCCAGCAGAAGAATAGTTCCGAGTAGCACCTAAGTTGCATATTGAAGATAAAGTATTTATATGTGTTCAGTTATATTATTATTGTTGAGAGTGACCACTAGTGAAAGTATGATCCCTAGGCCTTGTTTCCAAGCATCGAAATACCGTTTATTTCCAGTTCTGCTGCATGTTCGCTCGCTGCCATTTTTATCACAGACTACATATACCACTTGTTAATATCCATATCACCTGCATTTTACTATCTTTTCGCTGAACTAGTGCACCTATACATCTGACAAGTGTATTAGGTGTGTTGGGGACACAAGAGACTTCTTGTATCTTAATTGTAGGGTTGCTTGAGAGGGATATCTTTGACCTCTACCTCCCTGAGTTCGATAACCTTGGGTTACTCACTTAACTGAAATTTGTTGCTGTTCTACAAACCTCGGCACTTGGAGGCCCAACACTGTCTACAAGAATAGAAGTTATAGTAGACATCAGGCTCCTTGACGGAAGGACTTAGCGAGAGAGAACGGTCGACGAAGACGCCGTTGGCGAAGGCGACGCGCGGGCCACCGGTGCCGGACGAGTCGGCGACCACGAGCTGCACCACCTGCTCGGTGAGCGCGTGCAAGCCCTCGGTCTCCTCGCCTGCCTCCCCGGACTCGAGCATCGCGACGAGCTGTTCACGGGTGGCACTGGCCGCGCCTGAGGCGACGAGGCTGAGCACGACGTGCAGGGAAATCGGGGAGTACGCGGCGTTGACGGCGGCAAACTCGGGGTTGGAGGATATGGCGGTGGCGAGGCGGAGGGCGAAGCGGGTCTGGTGCGCGACAAAGAGGCATGCATCGGTGGCGAGGGTGGTTGCCATGGCCTGGCCGGAGAGGTTGTGGTTCTTCGTTAGATTTTGGTTATACTTGTTACCCGTTGAAGAAGAGAACTGAAGTGCATATTTCATGGATGGTTTGTGTCTATTTAGAGCATCTCCACCGGGGGCCTCCAAATGACCCCCCAAAGGCCCATTGGGGGTCCGGACGCCTATAAACGCCACCAGCGGCACCCCCCAAAGGGTCTCCCCGAGCAAAATCTTGCCCGGCACCCCCGAGAGGGCCTCCAAATTTGGAGGCCTCTTCGGAGGTGCCGGACATGGGTGCGGACATGCTTCTGACAGGGCTGGCCCGCCCGTCATACGCACAACGCCCCGCCCCGTGTTAACTTGGGCTTGGCAGGAGGCCGTTGCGCCGCGTTTAATGGCGAGGCGACGAGACGGCGGCTCGCCTGTCATCACGCCTCGCAATAGCGAAGCGACGCCTCGCAATAACGCCGCGCCCGTTCCCATGGCGCAGACGGAAGCGACGCGTGCTGCAGTCACAGCGGTTGCCCGCGGCGGCGCCCTGCGCACGCGTCGTCGGCGTCAATGCGTGGCCAGGCGAACCGGTGGCCACGTTAATGCAGGCCACCCAACCCCGCTCCTCCGGCCGCCTTTAAAACCCGACGCGTCGCAGCCCTCCTCTCCCCATACCACCGCTTCTCCCTTCTCCCCTCTCCCAACTCGCCACCAGCAGATCGGCCGCCAAGCAAGGCGGCCAACCGCAGGACGTCGGAGGAGCGCGAGCTCCAGCGTCATCGCGACTTCTTCTCGGCAGAAAGCGAGCGCCGCGGCCAGCGACGCCGCGAGCAGATGGAGGAACGCCGTCGCCGCAACGAGGGGGCGGAGATGGCCAGGGTGTATGAACGCGAGCGGTGGCTCGAGGAGGCAGCCAACGCGCTTCCGTACGTCGTGTCGCTGGAGACGGCGCAGCTGTGCAGCCGCCACAGCGTGCCGGTGGAGGGGGACGCGTCCCTACCCGAAGGGTGGACGAGGAACGCCGTCAACGTGCCGGTGGCGCCGCGGCAAGGAGCGCGTCGGCTTCATCATGCGGAAGTGGCAGGCGATGTCGTACGAGCAGAAGATCGACCCCAAGTACTCCATCTCGGCGCCCTACTGGCACGCCGTGGTGGACGCGGAGTACGAGTCACGCTGTGCCGACGACTTCCTCCCTACCGGCGCACGGGAACCAACGCCGGAGTTGTCTGCATCGGACGACGACGACGCAACGGAGGACGACGACGACGACCCTGAGCTGCCCGATCTACCTATAGAAACGGCAGGCGCCACCGGAGAAGGGGGCGCAAGGTGAAGCCGGCGAGGCTTCCGATCAGGCGACCAGGCGGTAGATGAAATCCCACCACGCGCCGGCCGCGAAACCAGAAGCCTCAGCCACGGCGAGGCTTCGTTTCTAAAGGCCGTAGCCGATGTGAATAGCAGATGAAACTTCCCGCGCCGGATCATCGAGACATGCAAGTCTGTTGATGATTCTGGCGCTTGGTTCGCATCTTCTTCCCCTTCGCTAGGCCATGGAGCGGCATCTCTCCTCGTCGCCGGCGCGTGTAGTGGTTGGCTAGATAATGTAGCGTGTAGCCGGTACCGGCGTAGTTTAAGTTTAGTTTGTTAAATCTCGTTTAGATTTTAAATTGTAAGTTTGTTAAATCTCGTTTAATAAAATTCGCCACCCGCAATGTGTTCGATGATTTGCTCGCGTTTGGGGGGCAGACGTTTTGGGTGTGCCGCTGTGGACGCGGTCGAAAACATGGGCGGACACATGTCCGACACCCCCAATGGAGGCCCCATTGGGGAGTTCCGGACACGAGTTTGGAGGCCCCCGGTGGAGATGCTCTTGAAGGGTGCAATGGTTGGAACTTGGCAGCATCTGAATTGTTCTGGCCGACAAAAACCTAAAAGCAATCTGGGAAAGCTATCCATCGCATCATAAAGGGTGATAAAGTGATGTTTTTGGCATCCTAATTAGTCACTGTCGCGTCATTTGATTCTTGGATTGATCATGCATATCCTGGGAGAGCTGCTTCCGATCTAATATACCCGCACATCTGAATTTTGTAGAACCTCAGATTTATATGGAGATTACTTCACGTCCCATGCTCTTTTAGGTACTGGCTTTAGATGCATATGGTGTTTTCTTAAGATCAAACAACTCATTAGTACTAAATTCCAAGCGTAGGATTGCGATACCAATGTGTAAAGTTTTACACAGTTAGAAGATTTGCCCGACAATCATATAAACAAAAGAAGAGAAAACTATGAGATGATACTTTTATTTGGTAAGAAGAGAAAGCTAACCATACACATCAATTTTAGGTTACCTTACAAAGTTTACATTACTAGGACAATTTTCCATTAGTAAGATGATACTTAACAAGTCAGCGTGGATGGACTGATCGGAAGAGTGGAGATGAAGTCATCCTTTCTTCCGTGCTTTGATTATTTTTTTCTGTACACATATGCTGAGCTAATTGCCCAATAGTATCATAAGGAGCACATGACCAACAATAAACACTCATGCTTACTTTTGGGGAAAAAAGTCACATAAATAAAAATCTCCAGGTGCCAATACTTTGGTTTTGATAATACTTCGTTGCCAATCTGAACCTAAATTTACTCCCATATTACCAAAGGCAGCGCGTCCAAGCGCCACTGGTACGGGTTATCCGTGGCGTTCCAAATACACACAGTGATCTTGCCGCCGACGGAACGGAAATTTGTCGCCGAGATCGCCGGTACGGGCAGATTCAATAATATGGGGAGCCGATAGACGTACCTTACTAAGTCACCAATTTTTTTTCATTCCTTCATAATACATAGACCTTACAAAGTCAACGGTATTAAACCCTAATCTTAACCTAATCTAAGAGGCCAGCTTTATGCCAAGCCCGGCTACCACGGCGTTCCGGCTTCATGCCTTGGTCCCAATAGGGTGCCGGTGGCTACAATGTGTGGCACCCAGTCCACCGGTGTCATGCCGTCGCCAGGCAGTGGGATGTTGTGCTTGTCAAGGAAGTGTGCCAATTGCAGAGTCAGTCGGCGGCGAGCGATCGGCGTGGACACCGCCTCTGCCGCCGCCGCGAGAGTGCGCTGCCCGGGCAGTTGGAACAGATGGTCACGGTAACACAGAAGGCGCCTCCCCGCGGGATCCTGGCCAACCTGACAGTCGGCGAGGACTTTCTCGATCGTGCGCCCCTGCCAAAAGCGCCACCTGCTTTGGTAGTTCTGCTGCTGGCCCCGAGCATGGATATCGCCGTCGCCCTGCTTGAATCGCGTATCCCGCTCCACCGCCAAGAGCTCCGGCCAGCACGTGTTGTGTGGCTCGAACGTCGGATCAGATTTGACGGAGTCGGGTAGCCGACTTTGACTCTGCCTGTCGAGGATAAGATCAATCATCTCCTCTGTGCGGGTGTCAGGGAGCGGGCATATGACTTGTCAACATCAAGATTTGAACTCCCCGGTCCCCGCAAAAAAAAATCAAGATTTGACCTAGTAATAGCATACACATCACCCATTGATCTCCCCATCAATCCGTTCCAATCGCACATACATAGATCGCTCCGAGAAAGATTGAAGAGGCGGCGGCCATGGCAGTATCGCTCCCGGACGACGTGGTCCTCCAGATCCTCGAACGCGTCAAGGATGTGGCCGCCCTCTTCCGCTGTGCCACGGCCTGCATGGGCTGGCACCGTCTCCTCGTCGCCGACCTCTCCTTCCTCCACCGCTGCCTGTCGGTGGATGTATGCCGCTCGTCCCCGTTTCCCGGCTTCTTCTTTCAGCAGATGTGCCGTCAAAGAGACACACATGGGCCGTGCCTCATCCCGCCACGGCGACCGGTGTTTGGCTCTAGTCACCGCTTCCTCAGCTCCTTCATCCCCAACCTCGACAATCCTGACTTTTTCGACCGTGCAGTGCCACTAGTCTCGCGTCATGGCCTCCTCCTCGTGCGTCTCCACCAATACTCGAGAGGAGATGTCTTGTGCGTGTGCAACCTGCTCGCCGACACTTTCGCTGATCTCCCGTGTTTAGAGGAGGATGATTGCCCTATGGATGACTTCGATGTGACCCGATGTGCCTTGCTAGCCGCCGCAGACTTCTCTAGCTCCAACAACGACCAACAGCAGCAGCAACAGTCGCCCTTCAAGGTGCTAGTCCTTGGCATCCAGGAGAGGCCACACCAGTATCTTGTCTGTACATTCTCGTCCACCGGTGATCAGAAGTGGAACATGTGCTCCGGTGATCTGAAAGGCGATGACAACCGCACGTTGGTCAAGCAGCACAATGCTGTCGTCTGCAATGGCGTGGCGCGGTTGCTCTTTTCGTCTACGTTAGGCTTCTACACTTGGATGTAAGCACCGAGACCTGCCATGTCTCAGTGGCGAAGCTAGGCCAACTTCACAGCCTGGGCACATGGGCCAAATCCAGTAGGGACGTGAGGTAGAGGGGTGTGGCCCAATAGAAAAATAGCACCAGAGAGGAACAAGAGGCAGGCCCACGAAGCAAATTTAGGCCGAATTGTCAACAGATCGTCGTCTTCTTCACTTCAGAGAGCGATTTCCATCGCCCAGCAGCTGTGCGCCAAGGCCGGAGCTTCTTGGAGCGTCGTCGTGAAGCCTGGGCACGTGCCCGGGGCGGAGGTATGGTAAAATCGCCACTGCATGTCTCCTTCACCGATCTAGAGCTCCCGATGGAGTTCCACTGGCACATCATTCGCTATAGTCGTGATGAACCATATTTTAGCGTCGACGACGATGGAAGGCTCGTGTTACTTTGCTTGCTGGATGGTAAATGGCTAGAGATTTGGACTGAACAAAACAATGGAGCGTGGACTTACACTCGGAAGATTGAGCTACCACAACCAGATCGGTACCGCAACAGAACTTATGGCTTGATGTACACATTCTTAGGAGAGAAGAACGGCGCATTATTAATCAAAGACGACCATTATCATGTCTACGTCGTTGATATCAAGACCTGGGTGATGCAGGATGTAAAGGTATCGATCTCTCTCTCTCTCTAGGATCACTCAAGAACACAAGATCAGATCGGAAAATTGGATTAGCTCGTTCCTCCCCACCTCCCCCGAGCAGGTTCACACATACGGCACGGCACCGCCGCCCGTCCGGTTCGGTTCTTTCTTACAGGCTAACTTTTACAAGAATAGATAGACAGGTATATAAGCTAGGTGGTTGCCCACTGCCCGCTCGCCAGCCAGGCAGGAGCACGGCGTGCACGGTTGGGTCGGGTGCTCGCTGGACCGGGTCCTGCCTGCGATGTGTCTTGAGTTCCTGTCTTCGTATCGCAGCCACGGCCGAGGACTTGGCGAGGCTGTTGTCGTGGCAGGACTTGTGCTGGTACTGGCAGGCTGTTGACAATCCCCGGGGCTTGAAAACCTGCTTGACCCCAAGCAGGTGCTTGCAGAAACTGCTGGCGAAGCGCATCGTAATCATCCCATTCAGCTGCTTCCTTCGAGCGGCCACTCCATTTCACCAACACTTGAGCTACAGGTTTATTGTTCACAACTCGCAAGCGTGACTGCAACACCTGTTCAGGAACTGAGAAAGAATCATCAGTAGTAGGTAGTTCTGAGAATACCTGAACTCCAGGCCCAACACAGGGTTTAAGCTGCGATACGTGAAACACAGGATGGACTTTGCTTGATGTTGGTAATGCCAGTCGATAAGCCACCATGCCGACACGTCCCAATACTTCATACGGCCCAAAGAATTTGAATGCCAATTTCTGATTCTTCCTGCGCACCACAGTTTGCTGAATATATGGCTGGAGTTTCAGAAAAACCTTATCGCCAACAGCAAAAGTTCGTTCAGTGCGCTTCTTGTCGGCCTGATGCTTCATTCTCTGTTGCATCCTCAATAAATGTTGACGGACAGATGCAATCATCAGTGACCTTTCATCCAACCACTTCTCCACATCCGTGACTGGAACATGGTCAGAGGCTGTAATACCGAAATAGCGCGGTTGACGGCCATATAGAACTTCAAACGGGGATTTTCCCAATGAAGCATGCCAATTTGTATTATACCAAAACTCGCACAGAGGCAACCACTTAGACCAGAGGTGTGGGTGAGCACTGATGAAACACCTCAAGTAGCACTCAATGGACTGATTTACCCTCTCTGTTTGACCATCAGTCTCTGGATGATTAGCAGTACTCATTCTGAGTTCAGTACCAGTTGCCTTGAAGACAGCTTGCCAAAATTGGCTTGTGAAAACCGGGTCTCTATCCGAAACCAATGCTGCAGGCATACCATGAAGGCGATAAACGTTATCCACAAATGTTTCTGCCACTGAAGATGCTGTATATGGATGCTTGATGGCCATAAAATGCGCATACTTCGTGAGTTTATCAACTACTACCAGGATGCAATTGAATTGCTTCGACTGCGGCAAGCCATCGATAAAGTCCATCGTTGCCACTTCCCATGGTGCGGAAGGAATGGGCAAGGGTTGAAGCAAACCTGTCGGTGGTAACCTTTCCGGCTTTGCTTGTTGGCACGTGTGGCAGCACTTCACATAATCCTTCACCATGCTTTTCATCTTTGGCCACTTAAATAACGCCTGCAATCTTCGGTATGTTACAGGAAATCCTGAGTGTCCCCCTTGAGGACTATCATGGAACGCTGCTAACAGCTGCTTTTGAAGTTGCCTATCCGGCCCAACCCAGATCCTTCCATCATAGCGCAACAACCCTCCACTAAGTGTAAAATGAGCAGAAGCTGCCGGGTCCAAAGCCAATTTCACCAACAAATCTTGAGCTACTGAGTCACCCTCATAGCTGGATTTCACGGCGTCCATCCACACCGGCTGCACTGTCGTCACTGCGAACAGTTCATCACCTGAAGCTGGTTTTCGAGACAGAGCATCTGCTGCTCTATTCAAAACCCCTTTCTTGTACATCACTTTGTATTGTAATCCCATCATCTTAGTTAAGGCTTTGCGTTGCCAGTCAGTGTGTAATCTTTGATCTGTCAAATGCACCAAGCTCTTGTGGTCAGTTTTGATAATGAATTCGCCCATCTGCAAGTATGGGCGCCATTGCTCCACAGCTAGCAGTATCGCAAGGTACTCCTTTTCATATACTGACAGACTTCTGTTTCTTGGACCCAACGCCCTACTAACAAAAGCCACAGGATGCCCATTCTGTTGCAGAACAGCTCCTATTCCCGTGTCGCAAGCATCGGTTTCAATGGTAAACTGCAACTTAAAATTTGGTAATGCCAACACAGGCGCTGATATGAGAGCTTTCTTCAGTAACTGAAATGCCTGTTCCGCAGCTGGTGTCCAAACAAAGACAGTACCCTTCTTGAGAAGAGCTGTTAATGGTTGACTGATCATGGCATACCTCTCAATAAACTTTTGATAATACCCAGAGAAACCCAACAAGATTCTGACATCTTTTGTGTTTAATGGAGTTAGCCAATCTCTAACAGTAGCTATTTTCTCAGGATCCGTCGCCACACCCTCTGCCGAAATTACATGCCCCAAATAAGATATCTTACTCTGAGCGAATGCACACTTGGATAGCTTCACTTGCCACTTATCCTTCTGCAGAATTGCCAAAACCTGCTCAAGGTGTTGTAGATGCTCCTCATAGCTGCCACTATATATCAGAATATCGTCGAAGAATACCAGCGCGCACTTCCTCAGCACCGGTTCCAACGAAGCATTCATCGCATGCTGAAATGTTGCAGGAGCTCCCGTTAACCCAAACGCCATTACCTTGTATTCATAATGCCCAGTGTGAGTTTGAAACGCCGTTTTATGTTCTTCCCCGGCGCCAGCCGTATTTGATGGTATCCTGCCTTTAAATCAAGTTTAGAAAACCATTTTGCCCCTGACAATTCATCCAAGAGCTCATCAATTACCGGTACTGGGTACTTCCCCTTCACTGTTATAGCATTCACATGACGAAAATCATTCACAAGCCTCCAAGTATGGTCTGCCTTCTTTACCATCAGAATTGGAGAGCTAAAAGCACTGTTACTATGCACTATCACACCTTGCTCTAGCAGTTCTCTAATCTGTTTCTCCATTTCTGTCTTCAGTTCAGGAACCAGTCTATACGGCCTGATGGACACTGGCCGTGCCCCAGGTAGAAGAGGAATCTTGTGGTCGTATTGGCGACGTGGAGGTAACCCCTTGGGTGTCTCAAACACATCTGCAAACTTTCCCAGAATTTGTTGGACTTCTGCCGGTAACTGTTCTTCATTCGGCAATGCACTGTTTTCAGGTTTTATCAGGTGCAGTATGAGTAGTCCTTGCGCACCTTCAGATAGGTCTGATCCTTGCAACATTACTGTTTCTCCCTTGTTTTGAATAGCCATCCAGCCCTCTTCCCAATGAGTTATCATAGGACTGTGTTTTGCTAACCAGTCCCAGCCGATGATCCCATCATAACTACCAAGAGACAGCACCTTGAAATCATCAGTGAATGTCGTCGAACTGACTGTCCACTGCAGGGATGGAAAGCACCATTCAGTACCCAGCATTGCTCCTCCTGCCACTTGTACTTGCAAGGGTTTGCCCAACTGTTGGCCTCCACCCAACTCCTGCATAAGTTTTAAGTCCACGAAACAAGTGGAACTGCCAGAGTCCACTAGGAAACGATATTGCTTCCCTTGAATCTGCACATCCAACTTCATGGTCTTTGGTGAATTCACCTGACTGTTCACCGCTGCCACTGAGATCATCATAGATTGCGCCTTCTGCATGCTATTTGGCTGTGGTGGTTCTGTCTCTTCATCAGATTCGAAGTCCTGCATACATTCCATCATTTCCTGTACAATGTGCAAGGAAATGCTTCCTTTACACTGATGCTCAGGCCCCCATTTCTCTCCACAAATAAAGCATAGGCCCTTCGCTCTTCTGTACGCCTTCAGGTTCTGCCACTTTGCATCATTACTTGGTTTCCTTGCTTCTGCTGATCGTTTCTCCTCAACTGATTTAGAGATCCATTTTGAGGGAGGAGGTGGAGGTGGTAATGGTAATGGATGTGCCCTTCTGTTCGGGTTACTGTGCACACTGGGCAAGCTCAAGATGTGAGTGCCATCTCCCAGTTCTTCATACAACAATGCCATCGTGTAAGCGGCATCCAGGTTTTCAGGTTGCTGTATTGCTACCAATACTCTGACAGTCGGTGTGAGGCCATCCAGAAATTTAGTCAAGTGACCCAATGTATCAGGATGTGAATCAAACACAGCCAAGCGATCAATCAAGTCTGAGAACTTGTGCACATACTCTTCCACAGAACCAGTCTGAGATAGATGCAATAATTGACGCAACAGCAGCTGATGTTGGTTTCGCAGGAATCTTCCCTGTACTGCTGTCACAAATTCAGTCCAATTAGCTGATGGCTTCTTCACTAAGAATGCTTCAAGCCAAGTTGCGGCCGCTCCAGTGAATTGCGACGAAGAGTAAGACACCCATAATCTCTCCGGAGTTCCCCACCTCCTGAAATATTCTTCACACCTGCGTTGCCACAGTTGAGGGTTCGCTCCCTCAAACGATGGCAATTCAACACGAGGAGCAGATGCCGATGCATCAGGATATTGCTGGGTACAGGCGGAATTCAGAAGCGACAACAAGTTCTGGCCGGGATGCATACCTCCGACCGGAGGTGGCGCGCTCGAAGAGCACGCCGCCCCCCGGTGTACGTTTGCCTCGCTGTGCCCATTAGGGCCGACGGTACTGCCCCCCGGCGACCTGGTGAGCGGCGCCGGTGCCCCTCCCGCATCCGCGCTTGGGGACGAGCGAACAGCACGGTCCACGACCGCCGTGAGCTTCGCGATCTCAGAGCTCAACGCGGTCTTGACGCCCTCCAAATCATCGCCCAGGAGTTCCTTCATTGCGGAGAGATCGAGGCTCACCGATTCCTTCATGCCGGAGATCTCAGAGCTCACCGAGTCCTTGACGGAGTCCAGCGAGGTACCGAGGTCCTTGATCTGTTTCTTCGCGCCATCCACCATGGTCTTGACCGCATCGAGAATTTCCTTCTTGTGGTCGAGGAATCGCTGCTCATACGCCTCCTGCGTATCAGCCTGTAGCAGATCGTAGATCTTCCGCGCATCCGGAGTCAGCTGATCCATCGCTGCCTCACGCTGCTTAGATGCAAATCGCGTCGGGTGGCGATGTACCGGAAACTCCAGATCGGATCCGCGCCGTTAGGCTCTGATACTAGATGTAAAGGTATCGATCTCTCTCTCTCTCTAGGATCACTCAAGAACACAAGATCAGATCGGAAAATTGGATTAGCTCGTTCCTCCCCACCTCCCCCGAGCAGGTTCACACATACGGCACGGCACCGCCGCCCGTCCGGTTCGGTTCTTTCTTACAGGCTAACTTTTACAAGAATAGATAGACAGGTATATAAGCTAGGTGGTTGCCCACTGCCCGCTCGCCAGCCAGGCAGGAGCACGGCGTGCACGGTTGGGTCGGGTGCCCGCTGGACCGGGTCCTGCCTGCGATGTGTCTTGAGTTCCTGTCTTCGTATCGCAGCCACGGCCGAGGACTTTGGCGAGGCTGTTGTCGTGGCAGGACTTGTGCTGGTACTGGCAGGCTGTTGACACAGGAGGTGACAGATTGGCCACGCAGGTGTAGCCTCGGCCGTAAAAGAACCGTGCCCCTCGAGATGGATTGGCCAGCCTTATTTATTTCTCGACTTGGTGTAGGTATGGAGTATGTAAACAAATAGTCTATTGCTAGTTCGCTACATTTTGTTGCTTCGTTTACATTTGGACGTATCACTATCATATAATTTTGGATTCCTTTTTTGATGTAACAGAGTGTTGCTTCAGAGAAATGTTTGTGTTGGTCATAGATTATAATATGGTTCATGTTCAAGTTTACAGTTTGGGATCGACAGCCCGATTATGAAAGATGTTGAAGTGGCCTTATGAAAAATGGCAATGACCAATTAATTTTAATAGGTGAAGCATAAGTTCATGACAACATCCAAGTAAGCATTCGTTTATTTTATAAGGGTCAAAACTTGGAAAGAATTAAATGCAGCAAAAAGGAAGAGCACACACTTTAATCTTGTGGCAACTCCTAGAAGTCCTAAAATTCTAATCAATATGTCTTGTGGTTATTTCCTGAGCATACAAAAAATAAAATGTCCCAGATGTCGATAAAATCGATAATCGCAGGGAGAACAGTGTCTACCTCAATAAAATTCAGGAAAAGGGTATCTTTACTCGTGTAGTCAACCAAGGCTAAATGACACAGATGATGCATCACCAGTTAGTATTCGGTAAATACAGTAAATCAGATTAAGAAAGACGGCGAAATTAGCACACTCAAAGAATTCTAATGGCACAAGTCTAGGTGTGAATGGAACAATAAAAGAAACAGTTCAATGTCACAGCTTTCATCTCTAAAACAAACAGAGAAACCTCTTCGAGACATCCCCTCGCGTCGCCCCCCCAAGCGGCGCCAGGGGCGACCACCTCCCGCCGCCAGCTCCTCACCACCGCCTGCTCGCCCTGCCGCTGCCGTCGCCGGCCTCGGCCGTGGCGGTGGCGGCCCCCTCCGCTGCCAAAAGGGTGGTCGGGGGGGAGGGTCTCTTGCTCAGGACGGAGGGTGACCGCCCTGTGGGGGCGACGGCGGTCGGGGCGGAGGACACCGGGCCGGTGGGCCCGGGTGGAGGCGACGGAGGCGCGGGAGGAGTCGGCGCAGGCTGCGGGCGGCGGCGCGGGACGCGATGCGGCCGTCGCCTGCAGCGGAGGTGGCGGCGCTTCAGATGGGCTTGGCGGGCCCGATCTGGGGCCGCCGGGCCCGGGCTTAGGGGCGCGTGCAGGGCGTCTGGTCGAGCGAGGCGCAGTGATGGCGGAGGCTCCGGCGCGAACGCAGGATCCTCTCCTGCCGATGTGCTCCGGCGCCCGGGTGGCGTGGAAGCCGGGGCGGCGGCCCCGGAACGAAGACCTCTGTGGTGCGGCATGGAGGCAACGGCCATGGGCGCCGTGGCCGACATGGCCGGTGGTCGAGCTCGGTGGACGGCGGTAGGGCAGCGCTGCCAGCGGCGTTGCTCCCTCACTTTGCGGTTGGGATGACCTCCGGACGAAAGCCTTGCTCCTAACTTGGTCGGAGCCGGCGACGGCGGCGCTTTTGGGCATCGTTTTCCCTCTTGGGGGCGTCGCTGGGGAGTGCTCGTTCCCGCCCGACGTGGGTGGTGCTAAGATTTCCGGGTGAAAACCTAAGCTCCATCGGGAGCGGGCGGCGACGACGGACGCGTCGTTTTCTTGTTGGAGGCGTCGCCTTGGAGGTTCTTAGCCCTCACGGTGTGATGGGCTCGCGGCGCTCGGGGAGGACGGTTCAGTTGTCAAGGGAGCGGATGAACGGGGCGGCGGCCCCGGACAGTGGCGGTGCATCGAGGCGGCGGTCTCGATCTCCCACGCTACAACGGTCCTATGGGGCAGATCCGTTGTCTAGCGGGGGGTCTGGGTGGCGACATGGATGAAGACTGCGTGGGCAGAGGGTTCGTCGACCTGACTGGATCACCTTTGGGCAATGCGAAGGTCGATCTGGTTGCTACGCCGGGGCGGCGGCCCCGGAACAAGGTGGTTTTGGTGGCAACCTAGATGAAGACTACGGGGGCAGAGGGTTCGTCGACCATGACTGGATCGCTTTCGGGCAATGCGAAGGTCGATCTGGTTGCTACGCCGGGGCGGCGGCTCTGGAGCGGGTGGTGTGTGTTGTGGCGTTTGTTCGACTTGTGTCATGCGGGCGACGGGTCGCTTCGTCTGTGTGTTTCTTTTATACAGTTTGTATGGTTTTTGGACCCGGTTTCCCTTATAAATGGGGTCAATTCTATTCTATCTATTCGAGCGGTGGATATCGACCACCTTAAACTCAAAAACAAAAAAACAGAGAAGTTCAGAAACAAAAGTCGGGCCTACTTCAGGTTCACCAAATGAAAAATCCAAATTTATTTGGATAAAAATGATATCTAAATGGGCCTTCAATTCTTAAGAATAAAACATAAGGAGCTCCTATGTCTTACTCATGCGCACCTATGCTGAACAAATCTGTAGGCAACATGAACGCTACACCACATTAGGCAGGTTTCTTGCCAATACCAATTTGGCATAGACCACAGTGGTACAATACTAAACATGGAAGGATTTTTTTGTTTTAATATAAATTATTACTCGCTCCTCAGTACAACAGGCAAATGACACCCAAAATACAGCCATACATATATTATCTGAAACTTGGTGCCACTGAACAGCGATGGGCCACCACATCACACATGTTTTTTGCTAATACCAATTTTGCACAGATCACAGTGGTAAACTACTAGACATGGAACATTTTTTTGTATTTAATATAAATTACTAGTCGCTCCTCAGTACAGTAGGGAAAGGGCACCCAAAGTACATCCAGAGATTTTTAACCGAAACAGTGCCGCTGAACAGCAATGGGTTCTGACAGATCAGACTAAGAAAGACGGCGAAAGTAACACACTCAAACAGTTCTAATGGCAAAAGTCTAGATGTAAATGGAACAAAAAAACAAAAAAAACATTGCAATGTCGTAGGATCAACTTTAAAACAAACAAAGAAGTTCAGAAATAGAAGAAAAATTTCCAACCGCAGCTTCTGAAAGCTATTGTTACCTTCTTCTACTCAATTCAAGCGCAGAGAGAGTTTATCAATAGATTGAGAGAGATAGTCGCGAAACGGTACATACAGAAAGACAGAGGAGGCGATCGTGGCGGCGGCCTAGGGTTTCAACCCTAGCCGCCGCCGCCGGTGATATCTGCAGCTTCATCGTCGCCGCCGGCAAAGATTCGACGGGTCCTCGCCTCCTCTAGGTGCCGTTCTGGCACTAGAAGGGGTGGGGACCTCGGACCTGCGCACGGCGCTTTTCGAAGGTCCTTAATGGTAGAGTTTGGTTTTGGTCGTCATCTTCTTCGTTAATGGAGATGGTATCGTCTGCAATAAGTGATCTTCCACGCTTCGTTCGACGGCGAGATATCCTTCCCGACGTCAATGGTGGCTTTGGAAGATTAAGTCTGTCTAGGTATGGTTCTTCAGATCTTGCTTCGCCAGATCAATCTTGGATTGTTTCTCATGGTTGCCGCGAGGAGGTTTGTCCTCGCAATATCTATCCCGACTACTACGTCTTCGGCAATGGTGATTCGTTCTCTCGGCTCCCAACGACGTCGACAAAGTGGTTCGGTTATTTGTCCCTGGAATATCAGTGGTGGTGCTCTTGCCGATGTTACTTGATTAATTTAATGGCTGCGTGCGTGCACAAAGCCTTGGCATTGCGGCTCAAAATTAAAAAGGGAGAACCTTCGGTGGTATTCACAGGTCTGTGGTTTGGTGGTGTTGGCGTTGTTCTACGGCTGCCTTCAGAAAAGTACAAGATTGTGTCATGGATGAAGAAAGAGCTTGAAGATCTCTTAGATTTGCTAGTCTCTTTTAGTTTAGTTTTTGTAATCGATGTAATCGTGTACTCTTTGCTGGTTTAATATACGTGGAAAAGTTTAAAAAAAAGCGCAGAGAGAGTTTAACACAGTACCATGGTGTAGAAAAGATGTCCAAACCGGAGAGGCTGCGGTCGTAGCCAAAGAGGATGCCGCCGCTTCCGGCAACGACGCAGGTCAGCACCATGAACATAGATATAGTATCATGCACAAAGACTTCTATTTTTTTTAAATCATGCAAAATCTGGATCTAAATAAGCACCGATTCAACGGTTATAAAATAAAGTGAGAGAGAGCAATGGTGTTCACCATTAATTATTGGGTCCTAAAGATAAATACAAATAATCACCAGAAACATATATGAAATTGATAGGTATATGATGATAATTTCACGATAAATGATAAAGAAATGTTGCTTACAAAATGATCTATCAATATGTTCTACCTATATCTCAACAAAACCAAAAACCATCAAATGTTTCAGACCACTCTAGCTAAAGAGGAACACTTATGAGTTTGACTGTTTGACACAAATGAATGTTGCTTGAGAACCTTTCCATGTAAAAAAATGTACCAAAGTACCTGAATAAGTAATGATATCATAGGACCAAGGGTCTCTGTATGTTTCATGGGTAGATGGCCTAACCCAATGGAAAATATATAAGACGGTAAATCGTACTTAAATCATCATTAGGGAACTTCTAAATTTAAATCAAGAGACACCTTATATTTACCACCTGTAAACACAGCCATGTCACCATCATCCTGCATAGAAATGTAAGGAATAATTAGAGGGCCTTAAGGCCAAATCGGAAAATGATTTGAATGTTTCTGGTGGCCATTGTCATAGTTTCTGCAGATAGTTTAGACAATTGATAGAAAAAATACAATAGATAATTTTGCATCATCTAAATAAGATCTATGTAGTTTATGAAACTTTGTCTATGTCAATGGTTAGGCATAAACCAATTTTGCATAATAGAAACGGACATCTATGTAATCTATGTCAATGATTCGGAATAAGTCATCAAGATAAACATTAATTTTAAGTAATGAAAAATAATGAGTTTCAGTTCAGATTACTTGTTCTTCTGTGTTGATGGGTAATTTTAGACGAAACTCCGCTGGAACGACAAGAGACTTGCATAAGCTTACTACCCGATAAGTTGCAACATCATCAAGTCCACAACCAGAAAAATGCTCTGAGAAAAGAAAAGGCGTGCTAAGCTAGAAGCTAATGGAAGTAGGATAGGGAAACAAAATCTAAGCATGCATCGAGTGAACTGGCGAAGACACAAATATTTAATTGGAGCCATGATTGTCGTGTCACACCACCAGATGAGGTAAAAGCAGAAAAGAATCAATTCCGAATACATAGGTTCAGAAAAGAACCACACATACCACTATCACTGGTAGTGAATACTATCGGCGAAAAGAAGTCCAACAAGCGCCCATTAAATCACTCCGTTCCAAATTAGTTGCCACTGTATCCATCCTAGCAATAGGAACTACCAGGACTTCACAAAAAAAACTGGAGCATTCATGCTGTTTACGGAAAGTTCAACCATAAAGCTCTCAATATCGTCCAAATCTTTCCGAGAGTACAACTAACAATCAAACACATGTCATCTAAGCAGAATATTAAAATTCCTAACATAAGAGAAATAATGATGACAGCAAAATAATTTCTTCACTCCCAGTACTAACCAAAACAGTATGCTTTTCTTCCTATATATACCATTGGGCAGCCATAGCCTGCAGAACAGCGAAATGAACTAATGTTCCTTGAAAACCAACAAAGTGAACCTAAAGCTCCTACATTAATTTGAGTGAACCTAAAAGTAGTACCACATCAGTCTCTAGTAGGTTAATCACAAAGTATAAAGAACCCAAGGCATCTTTTTGACAATGAAATCAACAAGATCGCACAGGCAGTATGAACAGAATGAATAAGTAGAACTGAAGCTACACAAAGAATTAATTTAGGCCGTCACCTCATAGTCATCTACTTATTGATGAGCATGCTCACTAAATGTAGCCAATGAATTTTATATGAAAGATAAGAATTTCTTAACAGTGGATGAAATTTAAATCTTATGGATGCATTGTAGACATGGCAAACATCAACAATGTAGTGGGCATGAATAAACCGACAATTTTCGTTTCTCTCCTGTAGAAACCAAGGCTAAGGGTCTGCCCTTTTTTAACTAACCTCTACAAGACTGTATTTGTACTCAAGTGGATATTCATTATGAACAGCTTAAGATTAGTTAATCCATACACACAAAACTTTAACTTGCCTAGTTCAATGACAGATACAAAAATACCAAGGCTGCAATGGAAAATGAGGCTATGTCGAGAGAAAAAATCAGAAAGATGTATAGAAACAAAGCATAAATAGAACACCATGTACTTGCATTTCATCGATTCCCTTCCTCTAACTCTTCTCCTCGCTCAAATCCATAACTAGACCAAAAAGAAAGCAGTAGTAGCAACGACAAACAACAACCATTTTTCACTTGTACCATAAATCACCAGAATTTGTAGGACTTAATAGATCAAGAGAGCACAGGGAGGCGGCGACACACCTCACCCGCTTGAGGCGCAGGCCTCTAGAGACTATATATTTTCCAAGGAAGGGCAATGGAGAACATCCCCCTTCTCCCCACCATCGCCATGAGCGCAAGAAGGAGGAGGAGGGGCACCTCCCGCGTCTCCCCTCGGAGCTGCTGTTTTGGGAAGAACGAGCGACGGAGGGGGGGGGGGGGGTAGCGGGGCGCTGTTGGTACGGGAGTTTCTGGTGGCGAGGAGAGGCATTGGGGCGGCGCTGGGACGCTAGAGAGGAGCACAACGGAGAGGCGCCGGAGCTCATGCGCGCCGGTCTTGGCGACGCCTGCGCATGAGGACTTGGCAATGGAAGATGGAACAAAACGCGCAAAAGAAACGTGTAAAGAGATAGGGGAGAGAAAAAAAGACGGTTCGGGTCATGTGCTCGTGTCGCTGTTCTATTTGATGACCACGCGGAGCTATGAGAGGGCACCATTTCCAGAGAGTGTAGGAGTTGGAAAGATGATCAAAATGACCATCCTGCAACATCCAGTCGAACCAAACGAAGTTGCATTATACCATCCTGCAAAATTCATTATGTCTTCATAACAGCGAATCCTGTGATTTCCACGTCGGAGTAAGCTAAAAGAGAGCGATTTTGCAAGGTAGCCAACGCTTGCCGGCCACGGCGCAGCCGACGTTGACACGCGCACCTTGCTTGTCAGCATCCCCTTCCCCACCTAATCTCGCGGGAGACCGCACAAGGTAAAGCTAACCCCTCCCCCACCTTCCCCCAATCCCCATTCCCTCCCACCTGAGCAGCCCAATTCCCCTGAACAAGCCGATGATTGGCTGAGGAGTCGTCGCGCCCCGGCTCCACCCACCCCGGCCACGGCGCCGACAAGCCGCCGCCGCGGCGGCGTAGGCCGCCGCGCCGGCGGCGGTGCGGAGGATGCGGCGGCGACGCCGCCCTCTGCGACGACCTGCTGCAGGAGGTCTTCCACCTGCTCCCGCCTGCCACCGCGCCGGCCGTATCCCTCGTCTCCCGCCGCTGGCTCGCGCTTCTCCGGGCGTCCACGTCCCGTCTCACGCTCCGACTGCCGCCGTCCACCACCGGAGCCTCGCCCCCGGCGGCTCTGGCTGACCTGCTCTCGCGCTACCACTATCTATCCGCCCTGGCCGTGGTCTCCGCCGCCGCGCACGACGCCGACGCGGTCCTGCTCGCGGTGGCCGCCTCTCCGTCGGCCGCCCGGCTCACCGCGCTGCGCTTCTCGCTCGGTTCGCCGGTCTCGCCCGCTACGCTCAGCGCCGTCTCCCTCACCTTCTCCGGCCTCACCTCGCTCCACCTCACCGCCCTCAGCCCCCTCTCGTTCCGCTGGCTCGCCTGCTTGGCCTGCCTCAAGTCCTTCGCCCTCGTCAACTCCGCCGCTGACTCGGCCGGCTCCAACTCCGACGACGCCTCCAGCGGCGAGGGCGACGCCGTGGTGCCGTTGCCGCTGGAGAGGCTGTCGCTCTGCGGCGTCCGCTCCGGCCACCGCGGGCTCGGCTGGCTGTGGCAGCGCTGCGGGGGCCTCCAGTGGCTGCAGCTGCGTGCCTGCGACGGCATCGGGGATAGGCCCGCGTCGACTGCCTTCCAAGGATGCCTCGACGGCCTGCTCGCGCTTGAGCTCCGTGCCTGCCGCTCTGTCGCCGACCGTGTGCTCCTCCTGGCGGCAGACCGGTGCCAGGCGCTAACGTCCCTCCTGGTGTATGACGGCGGCAGCAGGGAGGCCCTCCTCCACTTCATCCATCAGCGCGGCACAGCGCTGCACACCTTGGACCTCCGCCTACCTCTGGACCTGCACAACGACCACCTCCTTGCCATTGGTGGTCACCACAGCCAGAGCAGTCTTGCCGTGCTTCGCCTCCAAAGCTGCGTTCTTGTCACCGGGGATGGTCTCCGTTCTCTCGCGCGCACGGCCATTGGGGAAGGTATTGAAGAGGTCGCTCTAGTGAGCTGCGACGTGCTTGAACGAGAGCCTGGATTGCTCACATTCCTCAGCCAGAGCATGCGCCACCTCCGCCGGCTTGATTTGTCTTACAACGAGACGCTCAAGGACAAGGAGATTGGTGCTATGCTATCGTCTTGTCGGAATCTAAAAGACATAAGGTTTAGGGGTTGCCGCGGCCTTACTGGAGAATCAATAGTCTCATTGCTTAGGCACTGTGGGCGGTCAGTGGAGGTCGTGGACATCTCCCGCTGCCCTGGCATTAAAGCTGCCAGTGTCGAATACTTTGCCCAGCGAGCCACCCGTTTGAACCATTTGATAATCGAGGAGAGCTCGGTATCAGAGGGATTGAAGGCAATTGCGGAGATGAAAGGCATCAAGGTTGGCACATTGCCTTGTGAAGGATCATTCTGACGACGGTAATCTTATACAGAATGAAACTCGTCGATTTAAGGAATCGCTCACTGAATGTTGAATAAGGGGTTAGTGCTTACTATCTGTGTATAAAACTATAGTGGAAATGTGTGTATGTATGTCTTGTTAACTGTAAATTTGTCATGAAGAAGCCCCTCTTGCTGCCTGACATGTAAATTGAGCAGCAAGAATTGTGCTATTGTATATTTGTCAAGAAATAAAACTGGAACCATTTCATGGAATTCGAGTTTCTGTTTATTTATAATCAGTAATGTATATGTTATGCAAGAGTTGTGTGGAAATCTACTAAATAATTTGGTGCCACTTCTGTCTTGCAAGTTCCTTTTTTTCGGTGAGAAATTTGGCCTGTGAGATGTGTGGAATGGTGAAACTGAAAACTGATAAAATGCTGAGCATGTTCTCAAACTACCTCAAACTCATATTATTTCAGAATATTGATTCAAACATGAACTTCAGTTAAGCATAAGTTCCAATACGGATGGGAAAAACATTGGATGTAGATTCAAGTCAGTAGATCTGCATTTTTAGCTTAATTTTGACAATCCTATATGTAAAAGTTTTACAACAAATCTACTTCGGTGTTGACTTGGAGTACATAATGAGACAGCTTATTCCTGTAAATCGTGCCTCCCTCTAGTACATGTACATTGATGCTACCCACGCCAGTATGGAATTGGACATTTTGTAGAATCTTTTAAGTAGGTGTAATTGAACATTTCAGGGGTAACTGGATATTTGGCGTTGGTAAGCTATTGCAAAGAGAGATCCTATTTTATTGATGTCAATTCCTATGACACAGTTCTAATTTCTGTTTGTCTTAGTTTCTGCATGTACATACAGATCCATGACAGAGCTTTTTGCGGAATACATATGCCTCAAAATTTAGGGGTAAGTCGATTTTTGGTGTAGCAATCGGCAAAGGAAATGTATTTATTTTCTGATCTCGGTAGTGTATGGCAGATGTGTCCATGTTTGTTAGACATGTTTGGGGAAGAGACCTATAGAGTAGACCCACCTGACTGATTCAGTGGATTCGGGTGTTACATGTTGCATATTTTTCTGCTGCTAGATGGTAACCTCTTCGGTAAAAGAACCACTGAACAGCATCAGTGCAGCCATGCTCAGCTAGCTTTACATTGGGTTCTGCATTGAAGGGGTGAAAAGGTTACAGATTTACATCTAGTTGAACTAATCTGCATCTCAATGCTGTATCATTGATGGCATGTTGTGTGAGCTATAGAGGTCATTGCCCCAGTCAGCTTTTTATATACAAGTGGCATATATTCAATATTTTTTCCTATGCTTTCATACAAAATTACTTTTGGAAATCATGTATAATGTTTCTATTAATTCTGTAAAACCTTTGCCCCCACATGAATATATTATATTTAATGAATGGAGGTCACCTTGAAGTCTACACAACACTCTTACTTTTAGGAGTAAAAACACTACTCCCTGGGCTGCCTCAGACATATTCGATTAATGCATGTCTCCCTGGGCTGTTCTGCTACTAGGCCCACCCCCTTTTCCTTTGAGGCTCCAGCAAATAATTTGATGTCCTGCTTTCTAAAGCTTATTTAGGTATTTATTTGATCTGTACGGACTGCCTTGCTTAAATGTCCTCGAAATTAGCTCAATGTTATGGATATACTGTGACGGGACAGTTTAAGTATTTCCTTCTGCGGAGAAATTTAGTTTAAATTAATTTCACAGTATAACCATTTCAGTTACTATCTTATTCTATGCTGGAACCTAGTTTATTTGCTGACATATTAGATATGGTGGTCTTAATATAGATCAAGAAAAAGGCAATGGTAAAAGTGTTTTATTTGCAGAATTCAGTGTTGGATGTTGACACATACAAAGTGTGCCTACATGCAGCTGACACAAATTATATCGTAGTGAATTAGTGTTACTGAAGACCATTGAGATGGTACAAGCACATGATTCTGCTAATTATGCAGATTGAGCTATGGGTTTATTAAGACCGGGGCTCCTAATGAGTTGATTTTTATTTGCTCTGCCCTCATATTTAGGCCTAAGTGAGCTAGATGACTGCGAGCAGTCTGTTTTCTATCAGACCACGTTTGTTATGTAGCAGAGTGGCCTAAGATCTTTTGCGCCTAAAGGCCAAATTATAATTTAGGTAGCACTAACTACGTTATGTATGTTTATGTTTCTGCCGCAAAATCAGATAAAATGTTTGGCTTCTTTTCGAGATTTTTACTTCCTGCAGATTTTCACCTAAAACTATTTAAAAAGAATATATATGTTTACCAGTGTTCTCTGTAATGAGCTTAAGGGAAACTAGTGAAAGGAAACTACTTTACGCTTCTGACTAACATCATGTCTAATGTGCCCAGTGTGTGGTAATCGCTAGTTGGTTCCAGTCACTTTCACAACTTCCATCATATTCCTGAGCTCCTAGACGTAACTTTCAGCCACCTAGTGTTACGTCTCTTTCCAAATTGTTTGCATGCGTTCATTCTTCCTGGTGGAGGCTCACAATGGACATGCTCGTCTCTGCAGTTGCAGGTTATCCCTTCTTGAGCTAGGAATATGGGAAGCAACGTGAAACGATGGAAGCAGAAGACCTCGAGCGGCTGAGGTGTTCCCTGCTAAGGATCCACACCGTCGTCGAGGAGGCGGAGGCACGGAAGATTACAAACCGTGGAAGCTTCTCCAACTCAAGAGGCTCATGGAGGGTATGTACCTGCACTTTGTTGACTTCAGTTGGGATGTGGATGTGAGGGCAAGGGAAACTTTCCAATCATCTCTAATAAAGAGTTGACAAGTAGCAGCAAAGTTGTGATCGCTGGCAGAACAGACGACATTTCCAAATGGGGAACAACATTTTCTTAATGTCATGACATGCAATCTTTGCATGTTCTTGGAAAAAAAAATGGGGAACAACATCACCAATCAGTCTCAAGAACTTGTCCCAAGAAGGGTACTAACGTCTCTGGGCATGCAACTGGCGACACAACTACAGGGGTCATCTAGGCGCAAAGATGGTTGGTCAGATACTGGGGCAACATTGATGCTAAAAACAATCTGATGGATTATTGATGAGCTTAAGAGAGATGGTACGAAGGCGCTTCTTCCTCTTTGGCGAGCAATATCATGATGACATTCTTGGAAGAACCAAACCATAGATATGGCTAAGCTGACCTTTCTGCATGCTCGAGGTTTTCGGTGTATGGTCTCAGAGAAGCTGGTCATGCCCACACTTGCAACAGAAGGATGGTACGGAGATCAAACATCCCATGACTACATAGTGTCACGACATCCTACCTGACCAAGGCACTCGAGGTGATGAAGCGCACTGAGGCAAGACGCCTTCGACGTAAGCAAGGCCACGAGGCGGCACGGGCCCACGAGGCGGACCAACCTACCAACGAGACCAACGTGGAGGCGTACAAGAGGCGGGCGCGACCTGGGGATCGGCATCAAGAATGAACTAGTGAACAAGTCCCGTGCTTGGGCAACTCTCTCTTCTTCCTCAATCCAGCCTGCGAGCTGTTCTCCTGCTCCGCGAGCCGCGAGCTGTATCAAGTACCAATCAATGTCGAATTGAGTGGTGAATCCTGTGCTAGACAATAGATCCTTGATCCGTAGTATAACATATAGCTACCTTTGTGAAGCGAATGTCGAGGGGCATTGCCACGATGAAGAATCCCTTGTCAACTGGCATGAATGATCCTGTTTGAAAGACATGGAAATCCCCACATTCTGGAGTACCGACTCGAAACTCAGATTGTACTGTCACTGCAGTGTGTTTTGTGTAACCTGTTACTAACAATGTTGAACTTTTATCAGATTGTCTCAAAACTTGGGAGTCTGTAGAGATGTACTAAGAAATGTGATACACGGTACTGAACTTCGAAGCTCAAGTGGACGATTTGCTGAACTTTGAAACCCAGCTAGCTAGGGCGTGTCTCGAAGCATGCTGTCCGTCCCAGGAGTGACGGTTCGGTCTGGTCGAGAAGTTTTCTGGCGGTTGCCGTGTCTCTCTCTCCCTCTTCCCTTCTAGAAGGTTCCAGTCTCCGGCGCTGGCTCTCTCCGACGCCGGTAGCAACCTCGCCGCCGGCAGAAACTCCAGTCCTCCCACCCCTTTCGTCTCCCCTTAGTCTCTTTTCCCTTCAAGGCACGCCTCCGACGTCCGTCCGTTGGGTGTCGGACCTGCCGGCGAACTCGTCCCCCCGGGGATCTCTCGGCTCCTCCGCGGGTGACGCTCGGGCGCCTCGATTTGGCCTCAATGGATCTGGAAGGATTGAAGGAGCGGGCGCTGCAAATTGTCCGCAAATCGCGTGACCCTGCACGGTGCCTGCGATTGATGCGGGCGAAGGCGACGGCTTTCCTCGAGTCTGGCGGTTTGGGTGCCGCCTGCCAGGAGTTTTCCGTACCAATGGAGTCAGTGCCGGTCTCTTTGCCAAGAATTTTGCCCTTTCCTCCAAAGGATGCTGAAGACCGGGGAATTGTCCCAGTGGCTAACAAGATGCCCCTGTTTGAAGGAACAGTTATTGCAAAGGTTAATTGCAGAATTGATATGGTGATGCTGAAGCCTGCGACTATGGGTGGTGGATTGAGCAAATTTCAGGCTGTGAGATGCTTCCAGGCCATGGCACCGAAGGCTACAGCTACAGGTTCTATTATTCCTAATCCTTTTATGCGATGTGACATGGAATTTGTTTTCAGGAGTATGCTTGACGTTGAAAAGTCGAGTTTGGGTGGGGTGCTGTTACGAGTTGATGATGAGCCTCCGGATCCTGGGAAACCACTGCTACAAGCTGAAGAGTATGAAAAAGATTTAGTTGGAGTTGTGTCGACCGAAGTTACCTTCTATGAAGAGAAAGCGGGGCTGTCGGAACAGCTCCGCGAGCAGAAATGAGAATAGCATTCTGGAACGGCCGGGGGTTGGGGAACGGCCCGGCCGTTAACGGTCTTCTGGATCTCCAGAAGAAGGAGGACCCCGATGTTCTGTTTTTGTCGGAGACAAAGATGGAGCAAGGAAGTTTGGAGGGGTTGAGGTGGAAAATGGGTCTGCCGCATATGATAGTGAAGAACCCGGTGGGCCAAAGTGGTGGGTTGGCGTTGTTCTGGAAGAGAGAGGTGGACCTAAAATTAGTGGGTTTCATGTCGAAGCATCATATTGATGCAGAGATCACCGAACCTGATGGTTTTGTGTGGAGACTCACGGGTATATATGGTGACCCTAGATCGGATGGTAAGGAGAACACGTAGAGGCTGTTGCGAACGCTGAAACACCAAAACAATAAGCCGTGGCTGTTAGCAGGAGATTTCAACGAAGTTCTTTATGTATGGGAGAAAGAAGGGGGTGTGCCGAGACCACAAGCGTGTATGGTTAAGTTTAAGGAGGCACTTGAGTTCTGCGATCTTGGCGACTTGGGTTTCACGGGTGATGCTTTCACCTGGCGTAACCACAGCCATGATGCTAGCAAATACATCAAGGAGAGACTAGATCGAGCTGTAGCTACACCTTCTTGGTGTGACCGGTTCCCTGGATTCAAGGTGTTTAACGGAGATCCGAGACATTCAGACCATCGTCCCATCATTGTGGACACGCATGGAGTGGAGAAGGCAGGCCGGAGACCGGCACGGGGCTTCATGCCGAAATTTGAAGCAAGGTGGGTTGAAGAGGAGAGTTTCAAACAGATTGTAAAAAATGTATGGGAAGAGGAAGTTGAGGTGAAGCAAAAGGAGGCGCAAGTGGCAGTGAAAGGTGTGTTGGGGGAGCTGCGTTCTTGGAGTAAGAACACGCTAGGAGATTTAGAGAAGAGGATTAGCCAGTTAAAGAAGGAGCTCGAAAGGTGGAGGAGGAAGGGCATAAGCCCGGAGCAGTGTAGAAGGGAGGAGTTGATTCGATTTAAGTTGAGTCGTCTGGAAGATCAAAAAGAACTATACTGGAAACAAAGAGCACATGTAAACTGGATGAGAGGTGGAGACAGAAACACAAAGTTTTTCCATTCAGTGGCAACGGAGAGAAAGAAGATGAATAGAATTAAAAAAAATGAGAAAGGAGGATGGGAATGTAGTAGAGGAGGAAGCCGCAATGAAGGAAGTGGTGACTAACTATTTTTTAAACCTTTTCTCCTCTAACGCAGGTACCCGAGTTGATGAACTCTTAGAACACATTGGTCCGAGAGTGACACCACAAATGAACGAGTTGCTTTGCAAGGAGTTCACAGAGGAGGAGGTAAAGGAGGCGCTTGATAGCATTGGTGACCTTAAAGCTCCAGGAGTGGATGGCATGCCATCAATTTTTTACAAAAACTGCTGGGACATTGTAGGAGAGAAGGTAACTAAAGAAGTGCTAAATGTGCTAAACGGAGGACCAATGCCGGAAGGGTGGAATGATACTTGTGTGGTACTTATACAAAAAACGAAGAACCCTGAGAGTATGAAGGATTTGAGGCCAATTAGCTTATGCAATGTGGTATACAAGATGGTATCGAAAGTGCTTGCTAACAGACTGAAGCAAATCTTACCGGAGATCATATCACCAAATCAAAGTGCTTTTGTACCGGGGAGAATGATTACGGATAATATCCTGTTGGCCTATGAGTGCACACATTTCATGAAGAATAAAAGAACAGGAAAAGAGGGGTATGCTGCGGTGAAGTTGGACATGAGCAAAGCGTATGATCGGGTAGAGTGGTCGTTCTTGGAAAAGATGATGAGGAAGCTCGGTTTTCATGAAAGATGGATAACCATAATCATGCTTTGTGTGTCGTCGGTGACGTACCAGTTTCGGGTGAATGGAGACTGCACAGATGTGATCACACCCCAGCGGGGTCTGCGACAGGGGGATCCTCTTTCCCCTTATCTATTCCTTATTTGTGCGGAGGGTTTTCTGCCCTTCTAAACAAAGCTGATGAGGATGGCAGGCTGACAGGTGTTCAAATATGTCAAGCTGCCCCGAGAGTTAACCATCTATTATTTGCGGACGATTCCTTGGTACTCATGAAAGCTTCACGTGAGAGTGCCAGTTCTCTGCAAAGTATGCTACAGCTATATGAGTGTTGCTCGGGACAGACCATTAATTTCGATAAATCGAGTGTGTTGTTTAGCAAGAACACAAGGAATGGAAGGCGGCAAGAAGTGCTGGATGTGCTCAATATCCGGGTGGAGGCTAGAACTGAGAAGTACCTCGGTTTGCCTATCTATGTGGGTAGATCAAGGCCCAAACCTTTGCATATATAAAGGACCGTATGTGGAAAAAAATTCAAGGTTGGAAGGAAAGGTTCCTCTCAAAGGCTGGGAAAGATATTCTTATTAAAGCTTGTGCACAAGCTATTCCAACGTTTGCCATGTCTTGTTTCGACCTTACACAAAAGCTCTGTGAGGATATGAGCTCCATGATTTGTCGATTCTGGTGGTCTCAACAGGATAAAGATAAGATTCATTGGCTTAGTTGGGAAACTCTAACAAATTCCAAAAGAGATGGAGGGTTGGGTTTCCGTGACCTCTATGGTTTTAATCTAGCCATGTTGGCGAGACAAGGGTGGCGGTTGCTTATTGCACCGGACTCCCTTTGTGCACAAGTCCTGAAGGCGAAATATTTCCCTGATACATCGATCCTTGAGGCAAAACCTGCTGGTGGCATCTCATATACAAGGAGGAGTATCATCAAAGGTGTCAAGTTACTGAAGAAAGGAATTATATGGAGGATAGGAGATGGTAATAGTGTGAACATTTGGAAGGATCCGTGGCTGGCACGGGATGGTGCTCTTCTTCCTATCACTCCAAGAGGCCATTGTGTCTACAATAAAGTAAGTGACTTGATTTGTCCAATCTCTGGACAGTGGGATGAGAGGCTTGTGAGAGATACCTTCTGGCAGATTGATGCGGATGCTATACTTGCAACACCAATCCGAGAAGATTTTGAAGATTTCTTTGCATGGCACTATGACAGCAAGGGTGTTTTCTCTGTCAAATCGGCGTACAAACTGTATGTACAGGATCGAGATGGATCTAAACAGTCCTCTTCAGCAGAGCCGAGTAGCACTTTGCAATGGGAGAAAATTTGGAAATTGGAATGTCCTCCGAAGATCAAACAATTTATTTGGAGGCTTGCCCATAATAGCCTTCCTCTGAAACTGAACATCAAGAGACGAGGTAAAAATGTGACACACTGTGCTTATGTTGTCATCGGTTGGATGAAGATGGTGCACATCTATTTTTCCATTGCAAAGAGATTAAGACCATCTGGAAGGAGCTGGGCTTGGATAAGGAGCGCACGAAACTGGGCGCCTGTCCAAATGCTAGAGCTGTAGTGCAAGAACTTCTTGGATTGAATTCAGAAAGGAGTATCTTGTGTGCAACCCTCCTATGGCAATGGTGGTCGCGGAGAAATAAAATTAATGCAAAAGAAAAGGTTGGTCCCCCGGCAGGGATTCTGTCCCAGGTGAGATGTTGGGCGGGAGAAGCAAAAACGTACTGCAGCAAATCTGTATCGGGCAGAGGAAGGGCAGACGTACAAAGCTGGCGGCGTCCTGAGGGTGATATGCTTAAAATTAATATTGATGGAGCGTTCACGCCTGAAACTCGGCGAGGTGGCTGGGGCTTTGTCATTCGGGACCAGTCAGGTAATGTCAGAGGTTCAGGAGCTGGCTATCTACCGATTATTGCCAGTGCGGCGCAAGCTGAGGCGCAGGCATGCGATGAGGCACTCAAGGCTGCAGCTGATTGGGGCATGACCAACATTATTCTGGAGACTGACTCCCAGAACCTCGCAAAAGCCATGCAGAGTACAAGCTTCGATAGAGCACCAGCGGGTATTCTATATCGGGATATGCGACTCTTCTCGCAGTTATCGTTTACCTCTTTTGCTCTTTCTGCTATTCCACGTACTTGTAATAATCTAGCTCATGATCTAGCTAAGTTTGGGGCGAGCCGGCAAGACCTGAAACTGTTATGGCCGGAATCGCTACCAAGTGATGTACGTATTGTGGTGGCCAGCGCTTCTGCTGAGCCAAGTTAAGTAATAGAGTGGGAAAATTCAAAAAAAAAAAAAAAAGCTAGGGCGTGTCTCACACGCGTAGCTGGTCGGAACATATTCTGTAGGTAATTATTCATCTAGATCAGCCAGCGGTGGCACGGATCTCTCGACCATGATGTATTCATCAAGATCTTCCAGCGGTGGCTCCTGGCGGTGGTTCCTACAAAAGGACAGGGCGAATCATCTTGAAATGCACAGCAACCAATTCGGTCATAACAGGAAGCACAGCTCCAAGTAACTAATTACTCCTAGTTGTACTCCCTCCGTTCCATATTAGATGACTTCTATTTGTACAAAAGTGGATGTACCTAGACTTGTAACATGTTTAGATATATCAACTTTTATACAAATTGAAGTCATCTACTCACACTACCGGAAATCACTTCTTTGCCGTGCGGCGAATCCGCACGGCAAAGGTTTTGCGGAACCCGGCAACGACGGCACGGCAAAGAAGACACGGCACAACTCGCGTCGGCAAAGGACATTTGCCGTGTGTTTTTCAGAAAATACACGGCAAAGCATTCGCCGTGTGTTTTTTCCACCACACAGCAAAGTAAAGTAGGTTGACGGCGGTAGCGTAGCTGACGGCACTGTTGCTGTCAGTTTGCCGTATCTTTGCCGTGTGCTTTTTGCTCCGCCCGGCAAACAGGTAAAATAGGATTAAAAAAATCACCGCCACGGATTGTGCTGTGTGCTCGCGGGCTGGGCGCCGCCGCGGCGAGGCGGAGCTGGCCTAGGGGTGGCGGGTTCGTGGAGAGCGGCGGGCAAGCGGGGACACCGGTGGAGGCGTAGAGTTCGCGCGCAGGTCGCCGGCGAGTCGCACGGTGAACTCCTCGGGACGCCGTGCTCCTAGCAGATCGTGTCTTGCGTCTGCAGGATCGATGCGCGCGAGGACGGCGGCGTGCTCCTGGCGAGGCGGTTCGAGCCAGGGCGTTGGCCTGCCCTGCGGGCCAGCATGCGTCCGTTCGAGGTCGGCAAGGTAAAGGGCGTCGTTGGCGCGGTCGACGAGGAAGACGGCGACGAGGGCACGGCGGCTCGTGGTCGTCGGCACGGGAGACGGCAAGGAGAGCGTGGCGGCTCCGGCGCTGCAGCTCCGAAGAAGCACCGCAAGCAGGCCACTGATACGTCTCAAACGTATCTATAATTTTTGATGTTCCATGCTTGTTTTATACCAATTGCTACATGTTTTGCATCTACTTTATATCACTTTTATACATTTTTTGGGACTAACCTATTAACAAGATGCCGAAGTGCCAGTTCCTGTTTTCTGCTGTTTTTGTATTCCAGAAAAGCTAGTCTGGAAATATTCTCGGAATTGGACGAAACTACACGGGGGTGCCTTTTTCCAGAACACGCCTGACGGAGCGAAGGAGCAGCAGAGGAGGGCCACCAGGAGGCCACACGCACCTAGGGCGCGGGCCCCCCTCTGCCGCGCCCTAGGGTGGTGTGGGCCCCTCGGGGGTCCGCAGCCGCCGCCCTTTCGCCTACTTATTCCCCCCGACGCGAAAACCCTAAGTACCTGAGCAAAATCCACGAAAAGATCCAGAGACGCCGCCGTCGTCAACCCTAGCTCGGGAGGGTTCAGAACCTCTTCCCGGCACCCTGCCGGAGAGGGGAATCGTCACCGGAGGCTTCTACATCGCCATGCCTGCCTCCGGAGTGATGCGTGAGTAGTTCATCCTTGGACTACGGGTCCATAGCAGTAGCTAGATGGTTGTCTCTCCACTTTGTGCCATCATGTTTAGATCTTGTGAGCTGCCCTACATGATCAAGATCATATTATTGTAATGCTACATGTTGTGTTTGCTGGGATCCGATGAATATTGAATATTATGTCAAGTTGATTATCAATCTATCTTATATGTTATTTAAGATCTTGCATGCTTTCCGTTACTCGTAGATGCTTTGGCCAAGTAGATGCTTGTAACTCCAAGAGAGAGTATTTATGCTAGATAGTGGGTTCATGTCTCCGTTTAACCTGGGACAGTGACAGAAAGTTCTAAGGTTGTGGATGTGCTGTTGCCACTAGGGATAACCTAACGATGCTATGTCCACGGGCATATGTGTTTGTTTACATTACGCACTTTACTTAATGCAATTATCCGTTGCTTGCAACTTAATACCAACGGGGGACTCGGATGACAACCCGGCGGTGGATTATTAGTCATAGATGCTGTTGGATAACGGTCTATGTATTATGTCGTAATGCCCAATTAAATATCATAGTAGTCAACATGTCATGTATATGCATTGTCATGCGCTCACTATTTGTCAATTGCCCAGCTGTAATTTGTTCACCCAACATGTTAGTTATCTTTTATGGAGAGACACCACTAGTGAACTGTGGACCCCGGTCCATTCTTTTACACTGATTAAACAACCACAAACTGCAAACTGTTCCTTTTTCATTCTCTGCAATTTAATACTCATTTTCCACACCATACGTTTAATCCTTTGTTTTCAGCAAGCCGGTGAGATTGACAACCTCACTGTTTCGTTGGGGCAAAGTAGTTTGATTGTGTTGTGTGCAGATTCCACGTCAACAGTCCAGATCTGCGACAGCTACTGGCGCCGTACAACCTTCTGAAGAGTTGCTGCTCCTACTGGTTCGATAACCTTGGTTTCTTTCTGAGGGAAAACTTGCTGCTGACTACATCATACCTTCCTCTTGGGGTCTCCCAACGAACGTGTGTTTCACGCCATCAAGCTATTTTTCTGGCGCCGTTGCCGGGGAGACAGCAGTCTTCTGCAAGGGGAGTTTCACGCTTCCAATCTCTTTACTTTGTTTTTGTCTTGCTTAGTTTATTTTATTTTATCTTGTTTGCTTTCAATTATCAAAAACACAAAAAAATTAGTTTCTTGCATTTAGTTTATTTCGGTTTGTTATTATGTCTAGTTGTTTATTTGCTATCAATGGCTTATCTCTATGAAACTAGATCTTGTTGGCAAGGTGGGTCCACGGAAGATGAACGAAGATATTATAGGAATTACCGCTTGTCACAAAAAGGGATGTACTTATGGAAATTGTTAAATCAACTAGAGGAATATGCTAGAAATTTATGCTATATATTTGGCAAATCTTTTTGCTTTAATGAATCTGATTGTCATAGGAAGTCTAAACACTTTCCTTTCCAATGTGCTTGTAATGAAAATGAAACCTTAGCTTCTTATGTTAAAGGTTACTATAATGCTTATGAGGTAGAAAGGATGGAAGAATTTATTGTCTTTAAGGGTGCACTTGAAATTAGTTCTTATCTTGAGCATAAAATTGATGCCCCTTATAAATCTGAAAGTCTTGCTATACTTAAATATTGTTTTGATAACTATAAGGATGAAAATTCTTATATTACTGAACATGTCAAGAGGATTTTTCCTCATAAAGAAGAGACTAATGCCTTGCAGGAAAATGTGGAAGAAGAAATTGCTGAAGCTGAAAGCTCATTTGATGAAAAAGAGGAAGAGAGTGATGAACAAAAGGAGGATCTACCTTCTAATGACAGTAACTCTTTAACTCTTACATTATATAATTACCCTCCATGCCTACCTAAGGAGGAAGAATGCTATATTGTTGAATGTCATGATTCTATTGAAATATCTTTTTTGATAAATTTGAAGTAACATCCTCCTTGACTCAAGTAAAAGAGGAAATTGCAGAAAGTAAAAATGTGCTCCCTAATGTTATATATGATAATGCTCTTGATGATGGTCCTATATTGCCTAATGATATTAATTATACTACTATTGTCAAAAGTGGGTTTGATAACCCTACTGTTTTTAGCTTAATAAAAATTATGTGTTTGTAGATCATGAAAAGCATGCTTTATGTGATAGTTATATTATTGAGTTTGTTCATGATGCTACTGAAAGTTATTATGAGAGAGGAAAATATGGTTGTAAAAGTTTTCAAGTTACTAAAACACCTCTCTTTATGTTGAAAGTTTTGAAGCTATATTTGTTTCATCTTTCTATGCTAGTTGCTTTATGCTTCAATAATTTATTTTGTTACAAGATTCCTTTGCATAGGAAGTGGGTTAGACTTAAATGTGTTTGATATTTGCCTCTTGATGCTCTCTTTTGTTTTTCAACTCTTATTCTTATGAGAGCATCATTAAAATCTTCTAGCCTAGCTAAAAGGCATTAAAAGAAAGCGCTTTTGGGAGGCAACCCATTATCTTTTATTTTCAGTATTAGTCAAGGAGTGTTTACTTCTGTAGCAACTCCTTTGTATCTTTATTTTCTCGCATTGTTGTGCCAAGAGTAGCCTCTAATGTTAAGATGATGCTTAATTTTGATTGCTGCGCAGAAACAGATTTTTGCTGTTCACTGTACGAAATTCCTAAAATCACCAGATTGTTAATTAAATCTGAAATTTTTGTGCGTAATCTTTATGAATGTCTGAATCTTTCATTAGTTCAGAGTTTTTCGATCTGAGCGTCGTAAGTGCCTTGAAAAAATTCGTCTTTGCGGACTGTTCTGTTTTAGACAGATTATGCCTTTTTATTTTGCATTCTCTCTTTTACTAGTGTTGAGTGAAATTCTTTTTTGGGTGGAAGAGCTTCACATAACATCAGTGGCTGTAGCTAATGTTTAAAGTAACAAATCATATTGCGTCTTTATAGAACATGTGAATTTTTGATTATGCACTAACCCTCTAATGAGATCTACTTTGAGTTTGGTGTGACGGAAGTTTTCAAGGGTCAAGAGAGAAGGATGATATAATAGGATCAAGAAGAGTGAAGAGCTTAAGCTTGGGGAGGCTCCCATGGATCTCCCCAGCATATTTCAAGAAGACTCAAGCGTCTAAGCTCCCCTTCTTCATCGTCAAAATTATCAGGTCATCTCTAGTGAAACTATATTTTAATTCTTTCACATCATATGTGCTTTTCTTGGAGCGTCTGTGTGCTTTTATTTTCAGTATTGCACTTTTATTTTCAATAAAGCTTGACTGGACCCTAGCATTCTTGATTGGGAGAGAGACACGCTCCGCTTTTTCATGAGAATACTCCTATTCTTCACTTATATTTGTTGAGTATTCATATCTAGCGCTGTTCAGCTTTTAGCTCTTGTTTTCATGTATCTCTTGTCAGAGCTATTAGCTTTCTTTTGTAGAAAGTACTCTCTTGCTTCACTTATATTTGTTTGGAGAGTTGATGAAATAAATTGATTGGTGTTTGGTTGGTTCAGAAAATGTTGCATGTGGTAATTGGTATAAGGAAAAACTTGCTTAATCTTGTAGATCACTAAAATGGATAACTTGATGCTTGTCAATTGTTTTGAGTTAACAAGTAGATCATGATTAAATTGTGCATCACATGAGTTAAGCCTATTAGTGAAGAACTACCGTAAAGCTTGTTGAAAATTTGGTTTGCATCGGTGGTATCTCTAAGGTCTAGATATTTTCTAATAACAGGGTTTGGTTAACAAGGAAGACGGTATGAAGTCTTATAACGTTTGCAATATGTTTGTCATATAAAACTTGGTGTACGGGTTGATATTCTTGTTTGCTTACATAACCTTGCTAGCCTAAACTCTGTACTGAGAGGGAATGCTTCTCGTGCATCCAAATCCTTGAGCCAAAATCCATGCCATTTGTGTCCACCATAACTACCTATATGTGGTATTTCCTTGCCACTCCAAGTAAATTTTTCATGTGCTACCTTTAAATTATTCAAAATGTTATTATTCCCTTTTTGTGTCAATGTTTACTAGCTCATGAGGAATTAGTGTGGTTATTCTTTATTCTATTTGTTGAATGGACTTTTACACCTGGACTAGTGGCATATACATCCGCTTATCCAATAACTTGCAAAAAGAGCTGGCAACGGGGTGCCCAGTCCCAATTAATTACAACTTTAACCAATTAATTCTCTTCACACTTTTGCCCTGATTCATCAGTAAGCAATGACAAACAGTGAAATACCTGAATGTGTGTAAACCAAAGAGAAAGAGGGATGATCTGCCTTGCTGGTAGAAATAACGTCCTTCATGGGAGCCGCTCTTAAAAGTCCGTTCGACAGGTAGAATACTGTTCTCACCCGCTACCATTCGTTGACAATTAACAAACACCTCTCAAAAATAGATACTCCTCCATGGTATGTGATTGATGGAAGGCACCCGAGGATTCGGTTAGCCATGGCTTGTGTTAGCAAGGTTGGGAGGAGTATCAAATATTTTATGCAATCTCTATATGCTTTCAAAAACCTAAAAGCTCTAGCACATGATTTAATCCCTGCTTCCCTCTGCGAAGGGCCTTTCTTTTACTTTTATGTTGAGTCAGTTTTCCTATTCTTTCTGTCTTCCACAAGCAAACACTAGTGTCAACTTTGTTACAACATGCGTTATATGCAATGTATTGGACTTGTTATACTACTTTGTGTTGACAATATCCATGAGATAAATATGTTGAAAGTTGAAGCAAATGCTGAAACTAAATTCTTCCTTTGTGTTGATTAATACCTTTTATTAGAAACTATTGCTTTATGAGTTAACACTTATGCAAAACTGTTTGATGCTTGTCTCGAAAGTACTATTCATGAAAACGTTTAGCTTGTGTGATTCATTGTTTACTCATTATCTATTTGGTAGCAAATTATAGACCATTGACTTGGATCACTTCATTCATTTACATGTGCCTTGCAATATTATATGATCAAGATTATGATAGTAGCATGTCACCTCAAAAATTATTTTGTTTTTATCGTTTACCTACTCGAGGACGAGTAGGAACTAAGCTTGGGGATGCTGATACGTCTCAAACGTATCTATAATTTTTGATGTTCCATGCTTGTTTTATACCAATTGCTACATGTTTTGCATCTACTTTATATCACTTTTATACATTTTTTGGGACTAACCTATTAACAAGATGCCGAAGTGCCAGTTCCTGTTTTCTGCTGTTTTTGTATTCCAGAAAAGCTAGTCTGGAAATATTCTCGGAATTGGACGAAACTACGGGGGTGCCTATTTTTCCAGAACACCCTGACGGAGCGAAGGAGCAGCAGAGGAGGGCCACCAGGAGGCCACACGCACCTAGGGCGCGGGCCCCCCTCTGCCGCGCCCTAGGGTGGTGTGGGCCCCTCGGGGGTCCGCAGCCGCCGCCCTTTCGCCTACTTATTCCCCCCGACGCGAAAACCCTAAGTACCTGAGCAAAATCCACGAAAAGATCCAGAGACGCCGCCGTCGTCAACCCTAGCTCGGGAGGGTTCAGAACCTCTTCCCGGCACCCTGCCGGAGAGGGGAATCGTCACCGGAGGCTTCTACATCGCCATGCCTGCCTCCGGAGTGATGCGTGAGTAGTTCATCCTTGGACTACGGGTCCATAGCAGTAGCTAGATGGTTGTCTCTCCACTTTGTGCCATCATGTTTAGATCTTGTGAGCTGCCCTACATGATCAAGATCATATTATTGTAATGCTACATGTTGTGTTTGCTGGGATCCGATGAATATTGAATATTATGTCAAGTTGATTATCAATCTATCTTATATGTTATTTAAGATCTTGCATGCTTTCCGTTACTCGTAGATGCTTTGGCCAAGTAGATGCTTGTAACTCCAAGAGAGAGTATTTATGCTAGATAGTGGGTTCATGTCTCCGTTTAACCTGGGACAGTGACAGAAAGTTCTAAGGTTGTGGATGTGCTGTTGCCACTAGGGATAACCTAACGATGCTATGTCCACGGGCATATGTGTTTGTTTACATTACGCACTTTACTTAATGCAATTATCCGTTGCTTGCAACTTAATACCAACGGGGGACTCGGATGACAACCCGGCGGTGGATTATTAGTCATAGATGCTGTTGGATAACGGTCTATGTATTATGTCGTAATGCCCAATTAAATATCATAGTAGTCAACATGTCATGTATATGCATTGTCATGCGCTCACTATTCGTCAATTGCCCAGCTGTAATTTGTTCACCCAACATGTTAGTTATCTTTTATGGAGAGACACCACTAGTGAACTGTGGACCCCGGTCCATTCTTTTACACTGATTAAACAACCACAAACTGCAAACTGTTCCTTTTTCATTCTCTGCAATTTAATACTCATTTTCCACACCATACGTTTAATCCTTTGTTTTCAGCAAGCCAGTGAGATTGACAACCTCACTGTTTCGTTGGGGCAAAGTAGTTTGATTGTGTTGTGTGCAGATTCCACGTCAACAGTCCAGACTCCCTTCGACAGCTATTTTTCTGGCGCCGTTGACAACCTTCTGAAGAGTTGCTGCTCCTACTGGTTCGATAACCTTGGTTTCTTTCTGAGGGAAAACTTGCTGCTGACTACATCATACCTTCCTCTTGGGGTCTCCCAACGAACGTGTGTTTCACGTCATCAGCCACGTGAACCAGGGCTCACGTGGGTATATACCTCCGCTTCCAGGCACACGGATCGCGTGTTGTTTGCAGATGTTGGGAGCCGTTTCGATCGTCCTGATCCATCATCCAACGGTTCAGGCATGATCCGCGTGAAACTGTTGCTAGCCAATCAGCACATAGAGATTCTTTGCCGTGTGCCAGCACACGGCAAAGCTTTTTTTGGTTTTTTCTTTTCCTTTTATTCTTTGATTATGTAGTAGTGACAATTTCATTGATTAGTTATTGTATACCTAAAAAAATTCCAAATGTTTTTGGATTATCCATAAAATATGGTCTACTTTGTGTGAAATCTAGATGGGTTCCATTTTGAACCATATTTTTTGTACTTGCTTCACAAAAAAAGTCATTTTCGGCACTTAGAAAATGAAAAATGATATTTTATACAAATAATTTGAAAACTCAGTTCGGCAACGTTGTTGCCCATACCAAAACACACCTATGTGTCAAATATGGTGACTTTATCACAAACTATGCCATGGAAGTGGTTATATTTGGTCGTTTGGCTTGAAACATATACATGTTTATAGACGATAGACCTTTTGTGAAGCATTCTTTTGAAAATTTTGTCAAAAATCAAGTTTATTATTTTTGCTATCAACTACTACACATAAAAGGGCTCCATGTCAAATTATTTCATTTTTTGAGTAATTTTTCACTTTATTTGATTTTTTTGAAAAAAGGGTCAAAATGGCCACCATGGCTATTCGTCGAAAGGGGTCGAATTTTTCAAAACCATCGACGGTTCTGTGATGTAATCACTACTTGTGTAGCTTAAAATGATTTTAAAAAAAAATTCAGAGCAAACTATCACACACTTGTAGTTCAAATTTGAATTACTTTTGAAAAATCGGCATAAAGTCATTTAAATAGGCGAAATTAGGTAGAAACCGAGAAAATCCTAATATTTCTCGATTATCCATGAAATATGGTCTACTTTGTGTGAAATCTAGATGGGTGCCATTTTGCACCATACTTTTTGTACTTGCTTCACAAAAAAGTCCTTTTTGGCACTTAAAAATGAAAAATAATATTTATACAAATAATTTGAAAAAACTCAGTTCGGCAACATTGTTGCTCATACCAAAACACACCTATGTGTCAAATATGGGGAATTTATCACAAACTATGCCATTGAAGTGGTCCATATCTTGGTCGTTTGGCTTGAAACCTATACATGTTTATAGACGATAGATCTTTTTGTGAAGCATTATTTTGAAAAATTTGTCAAAATCAAGTTTATTATTTTTGCTATCAAGTACTACACATAAAAGGACTCCATGTCAAAGGATTTCATTTTTTGAGCAATTTTTCACTTTATTTGATTTTTTTGAAAACAGGGTCAAAATGGTCACCATGGCTATTCGTCGAAAGGGGTCGAATTTTTCAAAACCATCGACGGTTCTGTGATGTAATCAATACTTGTGTAGCTTAAAATGATTTTTGAAAAAAATTCAGAGCAAACTATCACACACTTGTAGTTCAAATTTGAATTACTTTCGGAAAATCGGCATAAAGTCATTTAAATAGGCGAAATTAGGTAGAAACCGAGAAAAATCCTAATATTTCTGGATTATCCATAAAATATGGTCTACTTTGTGTGAAATCTAGATGGGTGCCATTTTGCACCATACTTTTTGTACTTGCTTCCCAAAAAAAGTCATTTTTCAACACTTAAAAAATAAAAAAATAATATTTATACAAATAATTTAAAAAAACTCAGTTCGGCAACATTGTTGCCTATACCAAAACACACCTATGTGTCAAATATGGGAAATTTATCACAAACTATGCCACGCGAATAGTCATACAGTTGTTACAAGTAGATAAACTAAAGTTTAAAAAAACAAAATTTGGTCTTTGCCGTGTGTTGGCACACGGCAAAGATCGATTTTCATTTTTTTTAAATTTGGCAAAGAGCTGCCGTGACCGCGCCGTCCGCTCTTCCGTTTGGCTCCATTTTCTTTGCCGTGTACGTATCTTTGCCGTGTGTTTTGCTTTTTCTTTGCCGTGTGTTTTCTGGTGATTTTGCCGTGTGGTTTTCTTGCCGTGTGTTTTCCCGTGCCTTTGCCGTGTGGTTGTTCTTTGCTGAGAGTTTTACGGAGTGAACTCGGCAAAGTATTTCTTTGCCGTGTTCCGCAACTTTTGACACACGGCAAACACCTGCCTACACGGAAATCTGGTTTTTCCCGTAGTGTCACCCGTTCATAAAAGGATGTCTCAACTTTATCTAAATTTAGATGTATTTACACACTAAAGTATGTCTATATACATATAAATCTAGAAAAGATTGAACGGATGGAGTAATTTGGAACGGAGAGAGTAGGTACGTACGTCTTGTCGATGATGATCTTCTCGGAGGAGGCGTGGAGATAGAGGCAATAGCCAAGACACACGTGGACATCAGGACCCACAGCCACAGCACAGTCACTCCGACGAGTTCCTCGACGAGTTCGCCCAAGATAGCAGTGGCGAGGAAGACAATCATACTCAAGGTCCCGAACCACAGGACAAAGCAGAAAGGACCGTCCTCTTTACCATAATGAAGCCCTCCGTTCAAGGAACCAAGCACGCCGAACAGGCAGCAGAAGAGGAGGAAAGTGAGGGCGCCCATCAGGGTCGCCGCGACGTCCAACTTGGAGTAGCCCGCGATGGGGCGCATCACACACAGCACGCGGGCGCGCAGGGTAGCGCCATCATGACTAGGATAGCGTAGGTGATTCCGTTATCCCGCCGCCCAACGGGGGCATACTTGGCGGCGGCCTTCTCGGCACCCGTGCTCTCCCTGTGCTCAGCGAGGGTGAAGCCGAACCAGCCGGCGGCCAGGATGGAGTCGAGGTAGATGAGGACCATGCCGACCACGTCGCTCAGAACACAGCCGGCGGAGCAAGCAAGAAGGGCACCGTACGAGAGGGCGAAGAACATGCGGCCCAGGGGAGTGGACCGCGTGGAGAAGAGGCACGCGAGAAAGAAGAGATAGGAGATGAGGAACAGCGTCAGGATCCATGCGGCGCGGAGCGGATCACCACCGGACCACCTGATCAGGACGGGGATCGCCGCCGCGATCACCAGCGAGTGGAAGAGCAGTCGTCTGGGCGAGCGGTCCTTGATCTGCTTGTCAGCATCGGCACCGTTGGAGCCCGAGCGCGGCGAGGCCGCCTGACTCATCTTCTCCGGCGGCTAGCTAGATAGGGTTTGGGAAAGGATCGCGAGATTTTCGGAGAAAACGGAAGTTTTACAGAGATTCTGGTATATATCCCGGCGCAATTGCACGTGTCAATGATTACGCGCATATAACGCGTATGACCCGAAATTTCTTTTGAACTTTTTTTCTACCCGAATTTTGTTTACTTTTTTCAAAATTGAACATGCCTATTTATTGAGAATCAGAACTATTTAACTCCAAGTTGAATAATGAAACAAAATCAAGACTATAATGGAACATACCTATTTTCCTCGGACGCTCAAATTCCACTTGCGGCCCCAAGTTTCGGCCCCCAGCTCACCAGAAATCGAGCAAATTTGAAAGTTCCTTTTCTCGCTACCAAAAAAGGCAAGAGTTAGACAGTCTCGGCGTTCAAAACAGCCATAGTTCGGCAATCGAATCAACACAACCATAGTTCGGTGATCGAATCAAAATAGCCACATTCGGCGACACATAGATATGAAAATCAAATGGTAGAACACTAGTACAGAACGACACATCGGAAACGGGCCAAAAACCCCATCGGAAACGGAAAAAGGGTCTGTGTCCCCGACCCCGTTACTGATGTGAAGGCCCTCATCGGTAACGGAGGCGAAAAACCGTCGCTGATGAGGCATCGGTTTGGCAAACGGTTGTGCACAACCTCCGTTTCTGATGTGTCGGAACATCAGTAACGGAGATTCTGTTCTGCTCGTTTGCATTGAGGTTTCTTCATAAGCCTAGAGCAGGAATAGATTTGGCACTGGACATTTAAAATTTCACAGCAGAAGCACAAAAAGGCTAACAAATTCATTCATTCATAAGGTATAACAAATGTCACTGATACATTGCATCACAAGACAACCAATTACTTATCTTCATTGTCATGCCTCTCTAAATCTATCATTGACATGTCTAGCTAAATCTATCTATGTCATGACTCTCTAAACTTATCCTTGTCATTTCCAACTTAATTTATCTTCATGACTTGCTGTTAGAGTTCATGAATACAATCTTCTTCTTGGACGGTGTCGCCAAAATATAATCAACTCGCCGCTTTGTCCCCGACCTTGTATTTAGCTCATTTAAATGAGCTAAACGGATCAGCACCATGCTCTGCACATAGTGCAATAAGCGAGTGCTGATGTACTGAAGGTGCCTCTTTTATAAAGTGGTCACTGAAATGCAAAGAGAGAATATATGACTCCATGTTAGCTCACTATACATCTAGCATAAAGGACATACAACACAAAATGATGCATAAGACAGAATAACAAACTTACAAATCCATTGCATAGTTGTTGTGTACCAACAATTATGCCGGACGACAAGCGCACCTTGGCTAAGGACCCGGCTTTTTATACAGTGTCACCGAAATGTACATATGTTTTGCAAAGGAGATAAGTCAGCCATGAGTTTCATACACTACCGATTTGTGCTAGTTATGTTCTTTTCGAGCGACACTACGTAGTCGTCCTCAGTGGCGGAGCTAGAACATATTGAACCAGGATGCACACATGTTACCACAATACATTTAAAACAATTTTTAGGGGTGCATATGTGATGAAAAGTTGCTAATTTAGAAAGAAAAATTCCTTCTCCCGGTGTCCTGTGCACCCGGCTGGCCCAAGGTGGATCCGCCAGTGGTCGTCCTCATCATCCTCGGATGTATTACAACCCTAGTTCTAGTTCTGTTCATGAGTGTCCTATGGAAGAAAACCTAAGCAGAACAATGACAACAACCCTAGTTCGTCGGCACGACGGCCGGTCACAAATAGATGTATTACCTTTGGATCTGGCGGCGGGAGTACGTAGTCGTCCTCGGATCGACACGCCATGCGCCCTCCAGCTACAGATCAGGCGACGAGATCTGCCCGGGTGGAGCAAAGAACGGGTACGCGCTGCCACGGTCGGAGGAGAGGAAGATGCGCGCCGACACGGTCGGAGGAGAAGAAGATGCGCGCCGCCACGGTCGGAGGGAGGGAGATGCGCGCCGCCACGGTCGGAGGGAGGGAGATGCGCGCCGCCACGGTGGAGCTAAGATCTGGTGCTGCGTGGAGGCGCCGCCACACTTTGAGAGTGAGGCTGAGAGTGAGCGATAGAGTTTAGGGCTGTGTGAAGGGCGCATTTATAGCAAAGTAGAACATCGGAAACGGAGGGTATAAACAACCGTTTCCTTTGATTTTTCTCTGACACACTGGGCTTATACTGATCTCTACTAGTATTGAAGTTGAAGAACATAAAAATAAATAACTATAACTACTCCTCGGCCTCCGCCTTCTCCTGCTCGTATGCGAGGAGAGCCGCGTAGTTGTCCGTGTCGTCGCGCGGCTCCTCGCCGACGATGTCATCGCCACCCGTGCGCCCCTCCCATATCTCGTCGTCGTCGTAGGCAGGATCGTCGCGCAGCTCCGGTGGGAGGAGGAGCCGGCGGCTCTGAAGCAGCTCAACTCTTTCCGACGGCATAGGCACCGACGCGCGGTTGAGGTGCCAGCCACCGGGTAGCCGAACCTTTGACCATGGCACTGGCCTCCTATATTGCCAGTGCCGCTCCGCGACGGCCTGCCCGACGATGACGCGGTTCCATCCAGGCGACCGCGGACGAGCGTCTCTCCGCCGCGGCGAGCGGCTGCGGTCGCGGGCGCCCGAGGATCCCGCGTCCTCTTCCGGCGGCATAGGCACCCTCCTGTGGTTGACGCGCCAGCCAGCGGGGAGGCTAACATTTGACCAGGGCACTGGCCTCCTATATTGCCAGTGCCTCTGCGCGACGGCCTCCGGCACGACGACGCGGTTCCAATTCAGCGAAAGCGGGAAACTGCTGCGGCGAACGCCCGAGGAGTTGCTAGGAGTATCCATGGCTGCGGCGAAGTGGCGTACTGAGATAGCAGGGAGATCGTGGGTTTTTAAGGAGTAGTGGGCGGTGCCGCGGCGTCACTACGCCACTACGCCATAGCAGTTACTCCGCTCGCATCGAATTCCAAGAAGATGGAACGTGTCCACATTGCACACGGACACACAAAAGTCTCCGTTGCTATGGAGGCACATATCGGAAACGGAGCCAGAATTAAGACCGTTGCCAATACTATGGGTAACGGAGTTAATACTTTCTCCGTTACCTATGTTGACGGGCCAGCCACGGCCCAGGTCAGGTTTGTACGCACTGGCCGCGCGGAAAGCGCGATTCTCCGTCGCCTAACGCCTGCCGTTTCCATAGAGGGGTATCCGATGTGTCATTCTGTACTAGTGGAAGGCGCCTCCTCCACACTCAGCGATGATGTGGATGATGTAGTTGGGGCAGAGCTTGGAGTGGACGTACGTGCAGAACTTGGCGGCGGGGTGGACGATGTCGTTGCGGTCGCTGTAGGAGTGGAAGTAGGGTTATAACTCGGCGGTGTTGTTGGGTTCGCCGCCGGTGCTCGCATCTGGTTCAAGACTAGTCCACGCTCCGCCATGTACCACGCCTTCACCACGTCCTCCATCGTCGCCGTGTCCCCTACCGTCGCGACGTTGGTCTTGAGAAGGTCGATCTTGATGTCACGTTTCTGCAGCATCACCGTCCACCTCGCGTTGGACTTCTCCTCCCTCATGACGGCGTGGCTCTTGGCGTCGGCGATACATTGCTCGGTCGACGGCTGCAGCCTCATGGCGGCGGTTGCCGAATCCCTCGTTGCCTGGCTTTGTTGTGGCCATCGGGATGCCCTTCCGCCGTTGCCGGGGTTGGCGCGTCTGTGTGGTAGACACCGTCTTTGCCCTTGGCGAGCGTCAGGCGGACAACCCTCCACTTCTCGCAACCTTCGATCCTTGTAAAAACGTGGAGGAACTTGAATTTGGCATCCTTGTTGTCTTGGCGGTACGCGTCGAACATCCGGACCATCTGCCATGCCAAACGGGAGTTGTTGTCGAGCTCCTGGGGTTGTAACAAACCCACGACAGTTGGCGCCCACCATGGGGCCTGCGGTCAAAAGCGTCAAGTTTCGACCTGGATCGATGTCGGGGATCGAGGATCTCACCATCGGTCGGATCAATCAAATCAACGACGTCCCCTTCATCGACGACTCAGAGTGGGGCCCGGAAGCAGATTACATGGAGTTCGGCCACGTCATCCCCTTTGGATCAATCAACGTCTTCGTTGGCTTCATCAGCAGCGTATCCGCTGATCCACCTCAAGACGGTGACTCGGAGGAAGATGAGTTATCTGTCAACAATGACGAACCGCCACGTCAAAGAGTTGAAGAAGCGCAATCTATTGAGCCTTTGTTTGAAGAAAAATTAGGAGGCAACATAGAAGACAACACCTCAGCATCAGTGGGAGACCAGCGACCCGAGGGAATCTATATGTCTGGAGGAGCCGGTGGAGGATTAGGTATGCCATCCAGTAGTCCTGCAGTCGCAACAACAGAGGTCGCGGGAGCAGGAGTTTCAGGAGCGGCGGGAGTCACAACCCCAGGAGCCGCAACACCAGGAGTCAGAAGTCGCAGCCTCAGGAGTTGCGGCGCGAGGAGTCGCCCCCTCAGGGGCCGCGGCGCCAGGGTCACCGCATCATAAGCCGCGACGGCAAGAGTCACGACATCAGGAGCCGTTACCCCAAGAATCGCGGCAGCAGCTATAGTACAGGCGGGCGGACCAACCTTTCCATCCAGTAGCCTGTTGTGGACACCTATATCAGCAGAGAACGCAGCGGTCAGAGCAACAGAAACCGAGGCCGCCGGATCGGGCTTTATGATGAAGTCCAAAGGATCGTAGATGAACGTGGAAGGCCGCCCGATCCTGGCGGCCTTGATTTTAATTATGACACATGTTCGGCACCCCCAATTGGGCCTCAATTGAGGGGTGCCGGACACAAATTTGGGGGGTGCCGCTGGAGATGCTCTTAGGAGTGGAGTTCGTGTGGGTTGATTTGGTCATGGTAGATTGGGCAAGACGATGACGGAGCTTCAGAAAATTACATAGGTGCGGGATTTTGGGGCAGCAGCACGTTTCCAGCCCGGGATTATTTTATGCATCTAAAAATGCCTAAAGAATATTTTAAGCCTTTAAAAATGATTTAAAAGGTAAACCACTTGAGCCAATATTATACGTGACTTAAAATTTGTTATGGCACTTGTAAAACCTGGTTTGATTAATAATCTTTTGAGGCATTTATCAAAATGCCTAAAAAGAGACTATTTTGAGGCATCTAAAAGTGCCTCAAACAATAAACCATTTGATGCATTTTTGATATGTGCCTCAAATAGTGCATCTTTTGTGGCACTTCTAAAAATTGCCTTTGATTGTCAATTATTTTAAGTCACTAACTGAAAAGTGCCTTCTAAACTACTCCCTCCGTTTGGAAAAGTCCGAACGGAGGGAGTAATAATTAGAGGCAGTTAGGAAAAATGCCTCTATTAAAATGCCTGCAAATGTAGGACGTGAGGTAGTATTGCTCCCGATCGATCGGTCACCAGACGGCTAACGTAGTCCTTAATAAAATCAAGCAAGATCTGTAGCAGAGTATATTCGAGGGCTTTCATTTCCTCCCAAGCATTACACACGTTGACCAGTTGTACATGAATGTTCCTCCACAAAGTATCCGGCCTCAAATTGTTGACAACTTTTATGCGAAATTAAACTAGAAACATGCATTCTGAATTTCTGATAGAGAGATGAACCAACAGCAGATCCGGCCTTCTCAACAAAATATATACTACTAGTAATAGTCAATAGAGATATAGAGTACATAATTAGGGAAGAGCTTTATACAAGCTGAAGAAACGGAGAAGTCCAGATCGAATTGGTCGCTTAATATTGCATCTGTCCCGTAGATCCCTCTTTATGGCCTTACTCTTGTGCCTATCTCTGTCTTTCCTGAACTGCTTCTTGTCATGGTCCGGCAGGTCCTCTTTGTCCGGGCGGCCGCCAGCATCCCTGGTGAGTCCGAAGGAGTCCCGGAAGAGTGGCAGGTTGAGGCGGAAGTGAGTGTAGAAGCCGTCGCCGATGTAGAACTTGAGGAAGTTGAGCTGGACCAGCTTGGCCCACTTGGAGACCTTGACGACATAGCCACCCGACGACACCGATTCCTCCGGGCGCTGTTTGTTCTTTGAGAGCAAGCCGTGGAGCTGCAGTTCGTTCTTCTTGAGGAAGTCGTCGATCTGCCGGAACAGGTTCATCTCCCCGGCGTTGGCCTTCTTCTTGCGTGCGTTTTCCCCGAAGGCGAGCTCAGAGACTCTGCTCTCGAGCCCCGGCCTTTCCTCGGCTCAGGTTCCGGTGGTTTGCGGTTGTAGTAATAATACGAGGGAATCTTGGGCTCACGAGGCAGGATGTCGAGCTCGACGCACACGGCCAGCGCCTCTCCCGCCGCCATCCGTACGTCGGGCTCGTTCGCCCTGAGGAGCTTGGCGATGAGGACGAACGGGGTGATGGCCATGGCCTCCTCGGTGTCGCGCGCGCGGGGAGGACCACTGTCCACGCGGACACGGCGGCGGCCAGGACCTGCGGGATGGCGGCTGTCCCGGGCTGCTCGATCACCTCCCAGATGGCCTTGAGGGTCCGCTCGGCCTCCCACGACAGTTTCGCGCAGGCGAGGGTGGCGGCGGCGAGGCAGTCGATGGCAGCGACTGCTCTATCCGCGTCGGATGGCGACGACGGGACCATCCCCGCGAGGCGGTCAAGGTCGAAGAGCCTGTCGAGGATGGTCTGCTCGGCGTTGGGGCCGACGGTGAGCGCGTAGAGGCCGATGGCGCGGTAGGCGTCCTTGCGCTCCTTGGCGGATCCGTTCTGGAGGAAGTAGAAGCATCGGTCCAGGGCCTGCTCGTACCGGCTCGGGTGGTCGTCGGTGCACACGAAGCCTTCGAGCGCTTCGATGAGATCCTTTAGGCCTTCCTCGCGAGCAACGCGCTTGTTCTGATGGAGCATGGCGACGCAGCTCTGGATCGAGAACGCGCGCGCCATGGAGGCTCGAGTGCTTAGAGGGTCTGATCGCTTTGGTTTGGTGTGGAGGTAGGCGGGACGGCGAGGTACATATAACGGCCGGAGGAAGAGGAGATCGAACTCGGAGTCGAGTTGTACAAGGAGGCGGTGGTAGGAGGAGGGACGTTCGTGACGGGCACGTACCCACGGCCCGAATATGAAAGCAAGCGGCCCGTTTGCTTGGGATGCGCGCACGCACGCCGGGTGGTTTCCTAGTGGGCCGGCCAGTAAGAATTTCCATTTTAATTTTATTTTACAAATTTCATAAGTAATATCTGGAAAAAATAATTTCATAAATATTACTCAGTCTTCATGCCCGCTTTACAACCTAGAGAAACGACACAGGCATGCTACAGAATTTATGTTTATGAACTTTGTCAAAAAAGCTAATTCACCAAAAAGTGAATAGTTGTAGTAATTAGTGTTTGTCCGATATGTTTACCAAGAATACCTACTATATATAAAGGAGCAACATCTTCACAGCTTCTCGCACGGTCCACGTTGCCCCCTTTACGCCGGCCGTCGGATCGCGGGAACGGACGACCCAGATTAGCCCACGTCGCTGCATCCCCGACGAACACTGTTCATGCGCGATTTTAAGCCAATCAGGCCGTGCCACGTCATCCGGTCGCAGCCGGTCGCCCACCGGTAACCGCGCCATTTTGCAAAATCATTCCTTGCAAATCGAGAAATAGTTCCGCAGCCCACACTTTCTCGCTACGGCGGACTTATTTGCAATTACCGAAAACAGCGTGGACCTACCTGCAAAATCATCCACAAATCCCCCTCCCTCTCCTTCTCTCTCCCTTGCGTCGGCGACCTCTTCTCCCCGACGCGGCCGCCTCCACCCCGTCGCCACCGCTGCCCCGATGCAGCTAGGTTGAAGAAGAACAAAGCAGCGGGAAGTCCTAATCGTCTACATCTTCGGTAACCACCACTCCACTTCTCTCCTCTACCCCATCATGTAGATTGCCTCATCCTCATCCAAATCGAACTCCTTCTTGCTTTTCCTTGCAGGCTCTACATCTCCTCCTCTTGGCCGCTTTGCCTTGCCTCCCTAGCCGTTCGTGTCCCTTGCTGCAGCGGATCTACGAGCTATGGAGGCTACCTGCTGTGGATTCGATAGGAGGTTTGTCCACCCACTTGTGCTTGACGGCTCGGTACCTCCAGATCAAGCTGTGACTGAGCCAAATCCGGTCCAGAAATTGGACCACCTCTTCCCAAGATGTCGCCGTCCCGGTTGATTTCTGTTGGATTTTCTACATTCGGTAGGTATTCTGATTCAATTCTTGGTGTTGAACACAGATTTGTTCCTTAGGAGGGAATGCAAGTAAGCATCATGTCTTGTGAATAAAACATTCATGATGTCATGCTATCATAAGGATGCAGGATACCCTGTTAATTCATCATTCGGCGGTTTAAATCCTAATCATCCAGGCTAGACTAAGAAATTGTTTTTATTTTTGATTCCATTTGGAAGTACGGCAGTTAGAAAAGAGGATCAGCTCATCAGCACTACAGTTACATATGACTTTAGTTATTTGGGATAGAAATAGGTTCTACTAAACATTCAAATATGTCAATGATGGTTGTAGCAATATTTCTATCATCATTACGTACAAACAACTGGGGTTAATATGGATTCAGTTCTGTAAGTCTGGGAATAACTTTAGAGGAAACAGGGATGCACAGGTTCATCCGAGTGATTCTTTTTTAATATATTACAAACCAGTTTATCTCACTGTTTCAGTTTTGAAACATAGGGATTTTGTACAAGAGGAAACAACACTTAGCTTGAGAACTAAATAGCAGGATAATTTATGCAAACAAAGAAACACAACAACATAATTTTCCTTTTTATAGTCTACATAGTAGCAGGTTCTTGCAGTGTGAAAGACTGACTCCCGGAGAATAATTTCATCCTCAGAGTTATAATATATGCGGTTCTTTCATTAAAAAGGATTTATAAAGTTTAGCCTTTAACTTTCGCAATCTATGTGTGTGTAGACCAAGAACTTTAGAAATAGGGGTGAAGAGACTTGAACTATGTGACATCAAATGCATGACATGTCAGTTATTGTTTTTACTAAAGGAGACTATCATTTATGTTGCAGATTGTTGAAAATGTTTGTTCTTGCTCTACCTAGAAGTTGATAATACAGCTCGATAGTATGTCGTAATGGTTGGTATGTTAGTATCTTCGTTTCCTGCTAGGATATGGTTCTACTATAGTTGACAAGAACAATTGTTTTGTTTATTGTAATTTCACTAGAACAGTAGTACTTCTACAATACTCCAATGTTGCATAACTAATGATCTACAAATTGCATTTGAGGAATTATATAATCAGATTGATGTGTGTTGGTCCTTTTGATTAGACTTTAGGCATGTCAAGTTGTACGCAGTTCATGTTGCTAGAAATTTGGAAGTACATGGTTGGTTGTGTAGGAGTTTGCGCGATAGAAAACAAAAAAATTCTCTCTCATGCGGAAGCAACACTCAAGATCCAATCTAGAAGATGCCAGTAACGGGGAGAGTAGTTCATCATACCCTCGAAGAACACGCGCGTTGAACGTTTAATTCAACGCAGCTCGGTGAAGTTGTTGACGATGTTCGATCCGATCAGCACCGCAAACGAGCAGCACCTCCGGAGGCTTGCACACGTACAGCTCGATGACGTCTCCCTCTTCTTGATCCAGCAAGCTAGAGGGAGAAGTAGGTGGGATCGATTCCAGCAGCACGACGGCGTGGTGGTGGATATGGTGGAGTGTTCCCGCGGGCAGGGCTTCGCCAAGCGGTGCGCGGGAGGAAGGAGGAGATGCGGCAGCGATTCGCATCACATGGTGTGCCTCTCTCATCTCTTATATAGGCAAGGGAGCTGCAGCCACTTAATTCTCAAGGTAGTAACCCCCTCTTTAAAGAGTGGTAACCCCCCTCTCCTTTAAAAGGTAGTAACCCCCTCTTTCAAGAGTGGTAACCCCCCATTTAAGGGATGCCCATTGATTGACCACTTGGACCAAGTAGGCCTGGTCAAATGGACCAGTGGGCCACCCTTGGTCGTTGGGTACAGGTGGGCCCCACAGTGGGACCCTCCGGAACCTTCTAGAACATTCCGACACTCTGCCGGAAAAATCCCGAACTTTTCCGGAACCCTGAAATCAACTTGCCATATATAAATCTTTACCTCCGGACTCTTCCGGAGCTCCTCGTGATGTCTAGGATCTCATCCGAGACTCCGAACAATATTCGGACACCATTAACAAAATTATCCCAGAGCTACTCTAGCGTTACCGAACGTTAAGTGTGTGACCCTACGGGTTCGAGAACGTGTAGACATGATCGAGACACCTCTCCGATCAATAACCATTAGAGGGACCAGGATATCCATAATGACTCCCACACATTCAACGAAGATCTTTATCGGTTGAACCACTATGTCGTGGACTACTGTAATCCGTATACAATTTCCTTTGTCACGCGATATTTTACTTACCCGAGATTTGATCGTCGGTATCACTATACCTAGTTCAATCTCGTTACCGGTAAGTAATCTTTACTCGTTCCGTAATACAACATTCTTTGTGACTAACTCATTAGTCATGTGCTTGCAAGCTTTACCGAATGTGCACTACCGAGTGGGCCCAGAGTATATCTCTCCGAAACACGGATGGACAAATCCCAGTCTTGATTCATGTAATTCAACAAGTACTTTCCGAGATACCCGTAAGACACCTTTATGATCACCCTGTCACGAAGCGATGGTTGATGTCCCCAAAGTATTCTTCCAGCACCCGGGAATAACATGATCTCATGGTCTAAGAAATATGATACTTGACAATAAAAGGCATGACAATATAAAACTTAATGAAACGATCAATATTGTTATGCTTAGTTGGGTCTGTCCATCACGTCAGTCTTCTAATGACATGATCCCGTTAATTAATTAACAACTCATGTTCATGGTTAGGAAACCATAACCATCATTAATTAACGAGCTAGTCTAGTAGAGGCTTACTAGGGACGAGGTGTTGTTTATGCAACCACACATGTATTATGTTTCCGGTTAATACAGTTATAGCATGGAAAATAAACATATATCATGAACACGGAAATATGATAATAACAATTTTATTATTGCCTCTAGGGCATATTTCCAACAGTCTCCCACTTGCACTAGAGTCAATAATCCAGTCAATAAGTAAGCATTTAACACCTATGGCATTCAAGTGTTATTTCTATGCTTCGCATGTGGTAAACTCCATCAAAAGATCTGACATGTTTAGGTCCGTTTGTATTTGCATCTCTTAGCGTCTCCACGCATCACTCATTCTCTAATGAGATGGCTTTGTATATATTTGGTCAACCGGTGAGACCTTAATTCCTCAGCTTAAACTAATGTTACCAACATTTGTGAAAACGTTGCTTCATAGTGTCAGCATTCTTGGAAATTCACCAAGTTCATTAAAGAACTTTCTGACACAAAAATATTCTTCTTATTTGTTGTCAAAACAACGCCTTATTTGTTGTCAACACAACGCTATATACTTAGCCTTTGTTGTAGTATTTATCACAATACTTTAATTTTGAAATTCATTCAAAACCAGCATGGAACTTTCTTCCAGCCTATTGTGCCACCCTTCAACACATCTTGTAATTGAGATATATTTATTTGGATCAATGACAATACTATTGGTGTAACATATTACAACGAATATTTTGTCATTACTGCATATAGAAACACATCCTTAGTTTTTCTTAAACTACTTAAGGATCTTTCCTACTGTTGTCCAATCATCATATGAATTATCCTGGTATAACACTTTATAGCATAGGACTTGTCTGGTTGTGTACATATGATGGAACACATGACTTAGAAATCTCAATTTTGCTCATCATGTGTCAAAACACTTGATATTGCTCAATTCTTTTCATGCAGCAAGAACACTTTCTTGTCGTTTTAATATTGACTACTTCAATACTTCATCTATGTACTTTGGCTCAATCATATCAGGCGCTTCAATCCATCTTTATAGATATTGATGCCCAATATAATGTTTAGCCTTTCATCAATATGAAATCTTAACCGTGTAAATTTAAAATACATATTTTCCAATCAACTATATGTCATCTACATAAAGTATTAGAAATATGTCTAAGCACTCCCACTTAATTTCTTGTAACTCTACAAGTATCTTCACTATTCATGATGGAATCAAACTCTTTTGATAGCTTCATGAAAGTAAAGATTCCAACTTCGTTATGCTCATTTCAACCATTGAAGTTTGCATACTTTTCTAGAAACCCTTTTGAATTTTACAAAACTCATAGACTGTGTCACGTACACATCCTTAATCAGCCTTCCTTGAGAGGAAAGTTGTTTTGTTATTCAACTGCCATATCAGAATATGTAACTTTTTCTAGAACTATCCGTAAAGACGAAAGTATCACTACGGAAGATCAAAATCTTTTCATAGTCAACTCCTTGAACTTTGTCGCAAACACCTTTTCGACAAGTTAAACTTTCAATGGATGTAAACATCCACGTCTTGTTGCTATATAGATCCATTTGCAACCATGAGGATTCACGCCTTCTGAAAGGATTGCCAAGTCACATACTTGACATTCATACATGGATACTATCTCGGATATAATGACTCACAGCCAATTTACGAAGTCAGGGCCCATCATTCGCTTCCTTTATAATTTGCAGGTCCTTTGTTGTCAAAACAACACTTCATTCTCAAACCACAAGTTGGTCTAAGCACAAAGTTTTACGACCTTCGTGGTTCAGTTTGCAAACTCTTTCGAAGTTACTACAACACATGTAGTGTCTTCCACTTAGTCAAATTAGGAGACTCTAGAACAACTTCTAGTGCTGCGCTACTCTTGACATGATAATGATGATTCTCTAATCTCATCGAGTTGCACTGTCCTCCCACTCACTTCTTTCGCAAGAACAATTTTCTCGAGAAATCTACCCTTTCTGACAAACAACATTTGTCTTAGGTTTGGTGATAGGAGAAATACCCAACGGATTCTTTGGGATAACCTTATAAACATATATTTATCCGATTTTGGTTGTAAACATTTTACACATGCTATGCATACCAAAATTTAAGAAAAGACAATTCGGGTCACTACCCAAGCCATAACGCGTATGGTGTCATTTTCAACGGATCACGATGGTGCTCTTTTAAGTGTAAAAGCGGTAGTCTCTAAAGCATAAACTACAAAAATATAATGGCATTTTATTTATCTTACCATGTCTTACAAAGTTCGATAATGTCTCTCTAACACTCCATACTTCTGTGGGGTTTTCGAGAAGGATAAGTTGTGGAACAATTCTGCAACTCCTCAGATGTTTCGCTAAACTCGTAACTCAAACTTTATTCTTTATGATCCAATCATAAATACTTGATTCTCTTGTTACGATGATTTTTTCACTTCATACTAACAATACATTGAACTAATTCAAAAATGTCAAATTCCTTTCTCATTAAATAGATATACTCATGTATCTACTCAAATCATCGGTGGAATATGAAGAAAAATTAATCCACCACACACGGCTATTCATAATGGACCATGTACATCAATATGTACAATCTCCACTAATTTAGTCGTCCGTTCTACTTTGGCCTATGAACGGAGTTTTAGTCATCTTTTGGAAGAGATCTCACAAGCGTCAATTCATTCAAAAACAAAAATGACTCCGAAAGTCCATCAACATGGAGTTCCTTCATGTTTTCCTTTCCATTATGAACTAAAACGGCAGTGTCACAACTTAAGTGAAATTCTTTAATTTTACGTCTTGCGATGTTTAGCATTTAGTCTTATAGATGTTTATTTTACCAACACGATTTATATTTACTCATCCATCAATTATGGAACATGGTCATAGTGTGAACAACTCATTTGTTCTCACCATAAGCAGGAACAAAATAACAACTTATTAAGTTCTTAAAATAAATCTTGAAGGTTTGTTTCGATGCGACAGTGAACACAATAACACTTTATTTTCGTTCTTGTCATGATCGATTTGACATCTATTACTAGTTCTTTCAGGCTCTTGTATTTCTTGCATTGTGTTGCTATGACAATTCATACCAACCAATCTAGTATCAAAATACCCCAAAATACTTTGTTAACTAGTAATACATCTATAACCTGTATATCATGCATATACTCCTGAGCTGGACTTTTCCAGTCTTTTCTTTTCTGCCATATAATTTTGTAATTCTATTTTCAGTGTTCCCTTTCCTTTACAGAAGAATCATTCAACATCAAACAATGCCAGTCGAACTAGCACATTTTCCTTGGCGTGTTAGTCATATACTATCACCCATGGAGTCATATTTTTGAAGTTGATTGTTTCACTAATATCACCATATTATTAGCATTCTTCCATGCCTATTCCACCCTTAGCAATCTTCAAGCATAGTAAACGATTTTTACCCACACTTTTAATCCATCCCATCATAACAATTTTGTGATGAAGCTACTATAGCTCAAAGGAAGGAATTTAGAGGATAATGTCAGTGCCCAACGTCTTGGGATGATTCAAACGCCTAGCGTCTTCAATCCTTGCATATATTCAAATAATATAAGCACATTGTCACAATAAATTACACTCAGTCATGTTGCGACAAACAGGGTTCTAGATATCAATATATCTTTCACTCCTCGCTTGTTTCTGAAAACAATTCTTTTCAGATCCTAGATCACCTGATACTCAAAACATTCTTTTGAAGATCAGGTATCATGGAAGCAAGCATGACACTAGATACTAAGTCGGAATCATTTGCTCTTTAGATCAATCAATCATTAATCACATGGAGCTAGGTAGGTATTACCGAAAATTTACAATAGGACTCTTATTTAAATTCACCTAATACGGTACCAGTCCATAATGGTTTTGCCAGATCAAAACAGTTTTATCTCAATTAACAATCTACGTGTAAGGTAGTTTGTGGATGCCAAAGTCTAGTACAAATTATGCAAATACACTATGATAGGTGGTTCATGATAAATTTTGTTCATGTTAATTCAAAAATTACTACGTGAACTCCCACTCAAAACAACATCCCTCTAGTCGTTTCAGTGATTACACAAACCAAATTCACTACACCGATAACCGATCATCACGTGAGATGGTGCAGCTGCAAAGGCGAACATCAACATGTTCATCATATCATCCATATGACTCGTGCTTTACCTTTCGGTTACGTGTTCCGAGGCCATGTCTGCACATGCTAGGCTCGCCAAGTAGAACCGTAGTATTTGCGTGTGTAAATCTGGCTTACACCCGTTGTATGCGAACGTTGAGTCTATCACACCCGATCATCACGTGGTGCTTCGAAACAATGAACTTTCTTAACGGTGCATACTAAGGAAGAACACATTATTATCTTGATATTTACGTGCGAGGGATCATCTTATAATGCTACCGTCGTGCACACGCAAAATAAGATGCATAAAAGGATAAACATCACATGCATAAAAAATATGTGACATGGTATAGCCCTTTTATTGCGTCTTGATCTCCATCTTAAACGCACCGGCATGATCTCCATCATGGCGCCATGTTCATGTGGCGCCTTGGTTGTCTCCACCACGTTGCATCCCATATATTGCTAACTCATAGCGATAAATAATGCAATTACATGGCGTTTGAAGTTGACACGCAGGTCATACAATTTTTAATTAAGACAACCATATGGCTCCTGCCGGTTGCCGTACTCATCGACATGCAAGTCGTGAAACATTACAAAACATGATCATCTCATACATCACAAATATATCATATGAACAGTTTGGGCTATACCATATCACAAGCACCCCTGCAAAAACAAGTTAGACGCCTCTCCCTTATTCTTTGCAAATTTTACGTGGCTTAGGGCTTTCGAAGAAAGAACCGATCTTACCTACGAACATGAAACCACAACGGTGATAAACAAATTATTAACAACCCGTTGTAGATTAAATCTTAACTATAGTGGGAGAGACAGACACCCGCAAAGCCACTTATGCAATACAAGTTGCATGTCAGTCGTGGAACAAGTCTCATGTACGTGGACATGTAAAGTTAGTCCGGGCCGCTTCATCCCACTATGCCACTAAGATTCAAAATACACAAAGGAAGTAATAACATGATTATCAACGCCCACATACACATATGTGTTCTACCCGTACCAAAACATCTACGCATAGATCCGGCTCTGATACCACTGTAGGAGTTTGCGCGATAGAAAACAAAAAATTCTCTCTCATGCGGAAGCAACACTCAAGATCCAATCTAGAAGATGCCAGTAACGGGGAGAGTAGTTCATCATACCCTCGAAGAACACGCGCGTTGAACGTTTAATTCAACGCAGCTCGGTGAAGTTGTTGACGATGTTCGATCCGATCAGCACCGCAAACGAGCAGCACCTCCGGAGGCTTGCACACGTACAGCTCGATGACGTCTCCCTCTTCTTGATCCAGCAAGCTAGAGGGAGAAGTAGGTGGGATCGATTCCAGCAGCACGACGGCGTGGTGGTGGATATGGTGGAGTGTTCCCGCGGGCAGGGCTTCGCCAAGCGGTGCGCGGGAGGAAGGAGGAGATGCGGCAGCGATTCGCATCACATGGTGTGCCTCTCTCATCTCTTATATAGGCAAGGGAGCTGCAGCCACTTAATTCTCAAGGTAGTAACCCCCTCTTTAAAGAGTGGTAACCCCCCTCCTTTAAAAGGTAGTAACCCCCTCTTTCAAGAGTGGTAACCCCCCATTTAAGGGATGCCCATTGATTGACCACTTGGACCAAGTAGGCCTGGTCAAATGGACCAGTGGGCCACCCTTGGTCGTTGGGTACAGGTGGGCCCCACAGTGGGACCCTCCGGAACCTTCTAGAACATTCCGACACTCTGCCGAAAAATCCCGAACTTTTCCGGAACCCTGAAATCAACTTGCCATATATAAATCTTTACCTCCGGACTCTTCCGGAGCTCCTCGTGATGTCTAGGATCTCATCCGAGACTCCGAACAATATTCGGACACCATTAACAAAATTATCCCAGAGCTACTCTAGCGTTACCGAACGTTAAGTGTGTGACCCTACGGGTTCGAGAACGTGTAGACATGATCGAGACACCTCTCCGATCAATAACCATTAGAGGGACCAGGATATCCATAATGACTCCCACACATTCAACGAAGATCTTTATCGGTTGAACCACTATGTCGTGGACTACTGTAATCCGTATACAATTTCCTTTGTCACGCGATATTTTACTTACCCGAGATTTGATCGTCGGTATCACTATACCTAGTTCAATCTCGTTACCGGTAAGTAATCTTTACTCGTTCCGTAATACAACATTCTTTGTGACTAACTCATTAGTCATGTGCTTGCAAGCTTTACCGAATGTGCACTACCGAGTGGGCCCAGAGTATATCTCTCCGAAACACGGAGGACAAATCCCAGTCTTGATTCATGTAATTCAACAAGTACTTTCCGAGATACCCGTAAGACACCTTTATGATCACCCTGTCACGAAGCGATGGTTGATGTCCCCAAAGTATTCTTCCAGCACCCGGGAATAACATGATCTCATGGTCTAAGAAATATGATACTTGACAATAAAAGGCATGACAATATAAAACTTAATGAAACGATCAATATTGTTATGCTTAGTTGGGTCTGTCCATCACGTCAGTCTTCTAATGACATGATCCCGTTAATTAATTAACAACTCATGTTCATGGTTAGGAAACCATAACCATCATTAATTAACGAGCTAGTCTAGTAGAGGCTTACTAGGGACGAGGTGTTGTTTATGCAACCACACATGTATTATGTTTCCGGTTAATACAGTTATAGCATGGAAAATAAACATATATCATGAACACGGAAATATGATAATAACAATTTTATTATTGCCTTTGGGGCATATTTCCAACAGGTTGCTAGGTAATTGTATAGAGATATATATTTCTTTAGAACTGCTCATGGCGATTCTCGCCCAAATCCTTCGCCTTCTGCCCCGGCAATCCCCGTGTGCTGTACTCCGTAGCATCCGCTGCAGTTGGGCACCCTACCTATGGTATATCAGAGGGGATCTGTCCCCGCTGGTTGACTAAATTGGTTCAGTGTTCCACTGTAATTATATTGGAGAGAAAAAGGATGGCACCTTAAAATCATACTCCCTCCGTCCCAAAATAACTGTCTTAGATTTGTCAAAAAGTGGATGTATCTAGAAATGAAACAAGTATAGATACATTCACTTTTGGACAACTTTGAGACACTTATTATGGGACGGAGGGAGTATATGGTATTCGATCGCTGCCCTTACAGGTAAGAAAAATACTTCTCTGTAAGATTTACTTCTCGAGGCTGTTGTGAGAAGCATTATCATTCCTGCCATCTTGCCTTACTGTAGGAAGTGAGGCGCCAAGAGATTAGGCAACTTTGGCCGAAGGGGACACTAGGAATGAGGAATTTGGGAGATGGCAAAAGAATCAAAGCAGCACAGATGGTTCTTCCAGTAGCATGTCGAAGTCAGTCTACTCCAAAGCATTTGGGATGGATCTGTCCCCTCACAACGTGGTTGTTGCCACTGTTTACTTTGTGCAAGGAGTTTTAGGTATTTCCAGACTTGCTGTCAGTTTTTACTTGAAAAATGATCTTCAGCATAATCCAGCAGAGGTATGGCGGGGTGGTCACCATTTTTGCCTTTTTTCTGTAGTTATAACTTTTTCTCAAGTCTCTGGACATGCATGGTTTTATTCAGTTGAGCATGTTGATGAGATTTTGTTTTCGATCCAGTGGTGAATATTTGCCTTGTGAGGTCCGGAGTATGTTCTTTTTTTATCGGTCATTTACTTAAGATCGAATAATCCACTCATCTTACAATGCCTCTTAACTTCTATCCGAAACATATTTATGGTGCATTGTCTTCTTATGGATTTATATCTACCCACGGGTAATTATATTTACTTAGAGGAGACAATGGCGAGGTACTTCCACCACTCTATTTATCTTAATATTGAGTGCGTCCAATATTCGTTGTAAAATTCAAATGGAGTAAGCAAATTTAATATTTTGAGGACTTTGTACTTGACAAATGGATCTATTATAGGTTGTGCCTGTATTCTTATATCATCCTATCATGAGAAATACTAACGAGAAGGTCAATTTAGGGTTCTTAGCTATTCTGTTTGTGATCACAAAATTACCACAAGCTTATATCAAAATGTTATTTTGGTAGGTGCAGATTTAATATTTGTACTGTGAAGTTACGATGTATTCATGATAGCCTGACTGAAAATTTTAATATTTGTACTGTGAAGTTACGATGTTTTTCATGATAGCCTGACTGAAATGGAAATTTCCACTTCAATTTGATTTCCTTAGAAGCTCCATTCAATTTGTTTTGAGGTATATTCTGTTAGATATTTGCACGAAGCAATTAAGATAAAAAAAGCATCTCATCATACCATCCAAAAAAGTCATTTTTTGTGAGATTTTCACCCATATACAAATTTGACTGCAGCAAATAATTGAATATATTTTACGAATTCTTCATATACCCATATGTGTTCCGTCAGAGCAAATAATTGAATATATTTTACGAATTCTTCATATACCCATATGTGTTCCGTCAGAGCAAATAATTGAATATATTTTACGAATTCTTCATATACCCATATGTGTTCCGTCAGATTGATTTGATGCTCTGGGATGATCAACCTGCCAAGATTCTGGCCATGTTGTCTTCTGCACCTACCATTGTGTTGGGTTATGAGAGATCATTACATCCTTTCTCTTTCTGGCACTGCCTCAAATTTACCTCTACATAAGCATGTTATGTTTCATAATACTACCCGTTAAATGACATGATACTAAAGATCTGTTCAAATGAAAGAAAGACATATTACATTCAATATCACCACACGGGTGCGGCGTGTCGCCGCGCCAAGTTGCCTAGTGATTTAGAATGAGAGATTGCGTGACATCTAAGCTTGGAAAATGGTACTTAAAAATATTTCGAATGCAGCGGGACTGCCTCGGTCCAGGCTGTGCGCGTGACTCACGGAAGGCAAGGGTGGAAATCAAGGAGCGCATTGAGACCACGTTTTTTACCACGCTAGCCCCTCTACGAAACGCCAATAGAGTGCAATTCCAATGTCACGACGGACAAAACTGTGTCCAGTCTTTATCCGATAGCCGTCCGGCTGTGTGCACCCTATTACGGCTATAGACATGTCCGCCAGCTCACATTCGGGCGTCTCGGTCGACACTAATCTGTCACCGCTTGCCCGCACTGTAACAATAGTACTCGCATTCTTTTGCAATGTGCATATAACAGCGAAATTGTAGCATCGAACATATAACCGTGATCTCACACGAATACATACAACAATTCTCGTCACGTCCATCAGGATGGCCTCCGACGACTTGATGGGCACACGCCGACCGAGAGGGAGTGGGCTCCCTTGCTGATGCTGCTACCAGGGTCAGGGAGGAAGAGCATGGCGCCGATCTAGCGATCCGAGTTCACCTAATTAGCAACAAAGATGTGGTCATGTTAGCATAGACGCCGTTGAGCTCCACATCGACTGGAGCTCACGACACGAGAAGGCGCCTGGAGATTCGACTAGGCAGTTACCTTCGTGGTGCTGGACCTGTTGGGGATATACCGTATCCTTGACATGGATCAATCCGGCTTGATGAAGGTGGCCCGACATTGGCGGTCCAGCAAGCTGACGACAAGAAAGATGGCGGCCGACAATGGAGAAGGTTCTGGACGGAGCCCAGCAATCAGCCGACTTGGAACACAAGACAACGACTTCAATACGTAGTCTACTAGTACTCTATTTACTTGCCGGTTAAGTCTTTCCTTGTAAGCCCTAGGCCTGGCCGCCTTTATAAGCCAGCCTAAGCCTTTAGGGCAACACATAGCATACGTCCAATACTCATTGTAACCTGTAACACAGCTATAGCCTTATAGTGAGTTATAGCAGCACGTAGGGTCTCGCCACCGCAGCGAGATCTGAAGCTGGGTAAACTGCCGTGTACAATCTCGACCGGACGACTCCACCTTCTACCCCACGTTCTACCGTTGGCTAGAGACCCCCGTCTCCTATCTATGATGCCGATACGACGACAGGACCTGTGGGTGGAGGTGCGCCACCCATGGACCGGTGACTGGAGAGGAGAGGGGAGGTGACCTGTGCTCGATGGGGTGGATGGAGATTATAAAGAGGAGAATATAGAGGGAGTCGGAGATACATGAGAGAGGGTTGTTGTTCACTGATTTGAAGGCCAGAGCGGATGATGAACAATGTTAGCTTCGGGGAGATCCATTTTTATGTCCGGTTTGCGGTGGAATGGACAATGAACGGACGCTATTATGTGTTGTTTCTTTGTATATCGAGATAAAAATAGATACAAACAGACGAAATGGTGTCCTGTTGGAGATGTCCGTACCAACCTGCACGTAACGAGTCGAATGTGAGGTCGCTGTATTTCCCGTTTATATAACAGTGAGGAGACCCTCTCTTTCTAGTTTGATCAATGCTATTAAAACATAGCATCTACAGCTGATTTCGGTAAAAAAATAATACTCACCCCATCCCAAAATGTAAGGCGTCATTTATTTTCGTTGGTCATACAACTTTGACCATGACCATGAAATGAAAGAATTTTGCAAAAGGAATCCAACGATAACATTCTCAATACATATAATTATTACTCCTATCTATATATTAGGGGCTCTTTGATTCGCAGGATTTGTAAAACACAAGGATATAAATATTGCAGGAATAAAATATCATGACCTTTGAAATCCTACAGTAACCAAAAAAAATGCAGGAATCAGTAACATGTGTTGTTTGTTTGCACCCCAGGAAATAGACACGGAATTTCTATAGGGTTGAGTACATGTCATAGTTGTCATAGACACATATGAATTTTTCCAAGATGTCTCATGTCATGTTAGAAATTCTGTAAGATTATAGTATAGGAAAGCAATCGAATCTTGAAGGATTCATCGAATGGACACTATAGGAAAAATTCGTATGAGTTAAAATCCTACCCATTTTTTTTGAGAATCTTCCGAGTTCATAGAGTTTTTAGTGGTTAAAGTTGATCTCGAAAACCAGAAAAAATGGAACGGAGAGAGTACATTTGAAAACGTCAGAGCGCTCCCTTGGCACATTTTTGGGTCGATGCGTCGAGTGGACTTTGTCAGCAGGTACGTTAAAAGCAGATCAACCAGCTGGATTCCCGCACTATTTTAACCCATCGTTAGGGCTGTAAATCTCTTCTTTACTTTTTTTGAGCGGGTAAATCTCTTCTTTACCAGGACACCAGATCCCGATCTGGGCCTCGTCTGCCTTTAAATAGGGCCTCCGGTGCTAACCCAGTCCTCACCTCACCAGATCTGGATCTCGCAGGCAGCACGCCTCCTCTAGGTAAAGCACCATCTTCTTCCTCCCCTTATCCACGTTTTATGCTCTTGCATATCCTTCTCCAGAACGATTCAGTAGCCTTTTTACCTAGAAGTTCCCGGTGCCTGATGCTGCTTAGTCGTGTTTATGATGCTGTAAAGTTCCATCGTCGCTTTGTTGTAGAATTTGTTTCTAGCTTTTCCCTATATGTTGTTAAGCTCATCAGTAGGTCGAATAGCGGCAGCAAGGTGTGGTAGACAGCAAAAATAATATGGAATTTATTGGTTGCAGTATACTCATGTGTGTCTGTGTTGACAATATATGTCCGGTGTACATACTGAGGTGTTGTTACACGCTTTTATCCGGTTAGAAATTATTGGTACCAAAGTTTTCCTAGCATCTACATATGCTAATATTGTTATGCACTGATAAATATTACTTCCCTTCATTATTAGCAGCACTTGAGTACGTATGAGTTGGATCTGGAAGCCTGATAAATATTACTTGCTTCTCTTGTTTCACAGCAAAATAATTGTGTGGTTTCTATGGGTTGTGAACTTGCGATATACTCATGTCTGTCTGTGTGACATTATTTGTCCGGTTTATGCAGTGAGCTGTTGTTACACACTTTTATCCCGATAAAGTCTAGCTACCAAGTTTTCATATCATCTTCATCTACATGCGTTATTATTGATATGACTACAGCCCTATTTTTTTATACAACCACAAGCCTGTATTTCCTTCTTTCGTGTTACTGATTAACTAGGAGTTGGATATGCTAGCCTCATAAATAACACTTCCTTCTTTTGTTTCACAGCTAGTACCAACAAAAATGTGTTATCCAGTGATGAAGGCTCAAACCAGCTATCATAGATCCTAGCAGTTTTGATGTAATAGCAAGCTTGGATTTGCTTTTTATCAAAGCATCTTGAGAGACCAAAATCTGCAATTTTTGGCACCATGTTGTCATCTAGCAGTATATTTGCAGGTTTGAGATCCAAGTGAAGAATATGAACCTCGTGGAGATAATGTAAACCCTCACAAATTCCCTTGATTACTTCGTAGTGCTCCCTCCATTCAGGTATGATAAGTTGATAACTCTTATTTCTATTGATTGTAACCACACTAAATTGGGACACTCAATTTGACACTGATAATGCTTGTTTTGAATTGCAGGAATGAGCATCGGACAATTGCAACGAAGTTGTCCAACATACAAATGCATGAAAAGTTCCACCAAGTGGTTGAACCGAGAAAAAGAACAAACAAAAGTGTTGACACGCAAGGAAGAAATACACCAGACACAAATGCTCTGCTTTCAGTGTCATCCTAGATGGTTCCTTCATGTTCATTTAAAGGTAGAATCATATGTCACATGGCGTTGCTTTCTATCTTTTGTGTTTTGATATATTGTTGAGATAGCTTACATATGTTTCATCCGGTTTATAGAAATTAGTCACTATGTCCTATACTATCTATCCTTTTTGAAGATTTAAGAGCTTCCTGTATGACAAATATTTAATTATCTTCTTTTCTTTGTAGATGCATGAATCTGCATGAAGAAAGTACTATCAAATAATCTAGGAATTTGAGAGGGTTTACATCATCTTCGCAAGAGTTGCATCGTTTACTTAGATCTCAGACCTACAAATATATTCCTGGATAACAATGTGGTGCCAAAAATTGTCGATTTTTGTCTCTCAAGTTGCTTGGAGGAAAAGCAAAACCACGCTATTGCTTCAAAACGGTTTGGATCTATGTGGCCTATTGAAACATGAATGGATAGTTCATCAGTTGTGAAGGTAAGCACACTCATGGCACAGTGTCATTCTCCACTAACCTCATTTTTTTTTTGAGCCAGCGTACTTCTCCATTTCCACCTTTGTTACTGAGCTGGTGGATGATGTCAAGCGCCGTTGATTGTTCAACAGAAAATGCTTCCAGTAGGCAGCAGCAAAGTTCACCTAAGGTACATGCGTCGTAGTTTAGGACTAGACCAATCTTTAGTAGGACAATCCCAACATTTTTTTACCATAAGAAGGAAGATCTGATCTGTTCCTAAAAAACAGAGAACAAATAGATTTCGGTGTCAAAATATTGACAAATAGGAAACTTGCATCATAAGTGCTTATTTCGTAAGGATTTTAAGTCTGCCAAGCTTTTAATATGATAGACGCCACATATGAATGCTACATGAGTATTAAATCCTTCTATAAGAAATGACAAATTATGCAAGACTTATGTGGGAGGATAAGAAATGATAATTCTGCAAAATCTGTTCTGTCTTGTTGGGATTATGCTTTTACATTTAAAATTATGGCGTGCTGTAAATTATCAATTTCTGTTGTTGCCCAATTTCCCTAAGTTGCTAAACTGGTAGATTCCATGTAGCCCGTTCTTAAAGGACTCCAGGATTGTATGGACACTATGATAGCTTAAACTGGGTGTATATGGATGATTTACGTATGGTAGATGATATCCTGAGAGGATTCCATATGCTTTTGTTCCTGTTGATGCTTTTCCTTGCCTACAAATGGAGTTTGCTAGAGTTTGATGTATCAGTTATCTTACAAACGCCATGAACTCTGATGCAGGGATGTTGGGAAACCGTCCGTCCATAGCTACAGTGGCTGAACTATGAGCTTGTTCAAGCACAAGGTGAGGTATCTTTCACCATAACAATCCTCCACAGTTTTCTTTGAACGAAGCCCTGTCTAGTTCTTAAGATTGCCATGTTTTCTACTTCTGTTACAGGGAGCAACGTGAGGATTCAGTCATCCAGGTGAGGCAGGCCAGGAAGAAAGGATCAGCAAGGCACTGAAGAGTGAATCCTCCGCGTAGACTCCATGACAACTGCTCGAGTTACCTGATCAGCTGAAATTTAGGATCGGTTTCACAAACCTTAGAGAAAGTAGCATGTTCCATTTTGTTGGTACCTAGGACATGATTTCCACAGCTTATTCTGGATGTATGGATGTATTGGTTATAATCTACAGCTGAGAATATATCTGCTATTTGCGTAATCTGTCCAGTGAGAGTTCCATATCGCATTTCTTGTGCTTGGTGTGATTCTTAATTTTACTGCCTCATCTATCCTTGGGATTGTATTCTGCTCCTATTCTAGTGTGACTGCTCTCGGGTTTGGATCATAGGATCTATTTTTTTGAGCAAATACCATATATATTAAACCGGCAAATAGTACTCCCTCCGTCCAATAATATCCGTCTCAAGTTTGATAAAAAGTGGATGTATCCATACATGTTTCATGTCTAGATATATTCACTTTTTGATAAACTTGAGACAGTTATTATTGGACGGAGGGAGTACATGATTACATCGATTATAAAAACAATACTAATGATTATATCGATTACAAAAACAATACTAAAAGAGACGAGCAAATCTTTGAGATCTTCAAACCATTTCTTTTTTCATGACACAATCTTGTATTTTTCTGAAGGCAGCCGTAGAACAACGACGAATACACCAAACCATAGACCTGTGAATACCAACGAAGGTTCTACCCTTTTAATTTTGAGCCGCAATGCCAAGACTTTGTGCACGCACACAGCTATTATATTAATCAAGCAACATCGGCAAGAGCACCACCACTGATATTCCAGGGAAAAATAATCGAACAACTTTGTCGACGTCGTTGGGAGCCGAGAGAACGAATCACCATTGTCGATGACGTAGTAGCCGGGACAGATATTGCGAGGACAATCCTCCTCGTGGCAACCATGAGAAACAATCCAAAATGGACCTGGCGAAGCAAGATCTGAAGAACCATACCTAGACAAACTTAATCTTCCAAAACCACCATTGACGTCGGGAAGGAGTTCTCGCCGTCGAACGAAGGCTGAAATATTGCTTATTGTAGAAGATGTCATCTCCATTGATGAAGACGACGACAACCAAAACCCTAAATTGAAACACTACTTTTATTAAAAACTCCACTCATAGATCGGATTCCTCACCCCTCCCGATACCGGCAAGGACAGCCGGAGGAGGAGGAACCAATCTACGGTGGAGGAGAAGAAGTGGCGACACCTAGGTTCTAAGCGGCGGCGGACATATATAAACTCGTAATTCTCTAGTGTGCCTTTGTGTTATTGCCTACTCTGGGTCTGACTTGTGAAGTTGGAGACAGAAGCCATTATTTGGAAGAAACTAAGACTTATAACTGAAAACATCCATCATATATTTTTGAGCGGCATATGTGTACATTTTTTCTATGGAATGCAGCTTTTTTTGTAAGGACCCAAGTGCTAAAACTGTCTGCCTGTGGGCCCTTACTTCGCAGATCACTGCCCTCAAGCTGGTTGAGACGAACCAGGTACTGTAGACAACGCATCGCCCGATTCGCCCCAAATTCCCAAACCAAACCCTCGCCGCCCGCCTCCACCGCAGCAGCAACCATGGCGCCGCCGCCGGCGCTGATGGACGACGTCGTCGACGAGATCCTCCTCCGCCTCCCGCCGGGCGACCCCGCGGGCCTCGCTCGCGCGTCCCTCGTCTGCAAGCGCTGGCGCCGCCTTTTCTCTGCCGCCCCCTTCCGCCGCCGCTACCGCCTGTTCCACGGAACGCCCCCGCTGCGGGGATTCATCCACGTCTTGAAGGGAAGCCCGCCCTACGCCTCCCGCTTCGTCTCCACCTCCGACCTCCGCCCCGCCACCCGCGACCTCCCCGGATGGCTTGTCCTCGACTGCCGCCACGGCCACGCCCTCTTCGCCACCGCAAGCCCGAATGTCGGGTGCCGGACAGCCGTGGACCTCGTCGTCTGGAACCCAACTACAAACGAGCAGCGCCGCCTCTCCCCGCCGCCCCACCTTGCTGTCCAGCACTTCAATGCGGCTGTGCTCTGTGCCGCCGCCGGGGAAGGTTGCGACCACACCGACTGCCACGGGGGGCCGTTCCGTGTGGTCTTGATCTTCACCTCTACCACGTTCAGTATGCAGACTATCACGTCCGCCCTCGTGTACTCATCTGAGTCTGGCACATGGGCGATCTCACCTCCATTCATCATCCTCACCGCAAAGCATATGTCGATGTGATGCCGAGCGTCCTTGTCGGAGATACACTCTACTTCAGTTGCGGGTCTGACTACATCTTCGAGTACCAACTGGGTGTGTCGCGTCTATCAGCGATCACCGCACCAGCCTATTTCCACGGGACATTGATCGTCATCATCAAGGGGGAAAAAGGTGTGCTGGAATTCACCGACATACAGTTATCCGGCTCCAGCATCCGTATGTGGGCGAGAGAATTAGTGAATTCCAGTGGAGCTGCAGCGTGGGTTCAGTGCAGGTCCATCAAACTCAAGACGCTGCTCCCCGATGGTGCCCTCCCGACCAACGTGAATCCCGTTTTATGGCACGTGTGAGTGGCTTCATCGAGGGCACCGACATCATCTTTGTGGGCACATCTGGTAATACTTACATGGTCCAGCTTAAGTCAAGGCGGGTCACAGAGTTGGCTCTGTCTTCGGGAGAGTAGTTCCCTACGCGGGCTTCTACATTCCAGGTACACCGACATGCCTATGATCATGTTGTGTATCCCTGAATTGTTACTGCAAAAGTCTAGGTTGCAATTTGTATGGTACTTCTTAGCACTTATTACTAAGAACAAAGCATATGAATTATGGACAGTGATACTGAGCTCTTGCAAAGTCTGTTTCGATAAAAATTTGACAGGGTCATCTGATTGTGATGACCTGTTCATCTAAAAAGATTATGGACATCTATATCTATGTGCAAGCAAAAGAGGTGTTTCTCTAGAGTACAATTCTGTCTAATTTTTCATGAATCAAATCAGTATAAGCCAGATATTTTTGGGGGAAAAATTGATAATCAGTGAGCTGACATATTTTCGAAATGTTGGCATTTCTGCAGCGATGCGAGCGGTTTCTACAGGTGACACACCAAGAGAAGGTGCTTCTCTTTTTTCGAACCTCAAGAGAAGGTGCTTCAAGTGCATGCCAAATTCAAGCTGGTTGAGCAAGGTCTTCTGAGTCAAGGATGAACGTTCTATAATATGTGTGCAGATGACGGCTTATGGGGAATTCTGTGGCAGGACAACTCTTTGGAATATGCAGGTTCATGTTTTTCCTTTGTGAAGAGTGTGAGTTAGACATGTCCAAACCCAGTTTTGCCGACCTGCATGGTTGTAAGATCTGTGTGTTTATAACTTTGTTTCACTTTGGATGGTGCTCGCGATAGCTGTGGATTGCCATGGCTAGTGGAGGTGAGTGTTGCCAACTGACTTCTTGTCACATCGAGGAGCTGTTTACCTTTGGGTGTTGTGGGATATCCAATCAAGATGGCAAACTAGTATGTCTCTTTGCACTGTCTTGTTTGTGAATTGATCTGAAGGTTTATGTTTCAGGTTTGCGTTCCAGTTTATGGCAATTGATTTATGTTTCAAGCTTGACTAAGCCATTGGCAACTGAAAACATATACAATGAGATCCTTCCTTTTCTCCTCTTGAAAAATGAAGCCGTATCAGTTTTTGTTGCTTTATGAAGGATTGCCCAAGTAGCCGTTTTCATTGGTGCTTGCCTCGGCGGAACATCGCAGGAAGGCAAGGACAGCCCAAGATGTTGGAGTTCTTTTTGTAACTTTCTGTTCAGAAGCGCCAGGACAACACCGGTTTTACCAATGGCTCAAACTATTGCTAGTCCTTCTCTGCTACTCCCGGGATGCCAGCCACATGTGTAAGAAACAAGGCAAGAGAATCCAAGTTTTTACTAGAAACAAGGCAATCCAAGCCGGAGTAGGAGTTTCCACCGGCTTGGTGCTGATTCCGTGGAAACAATGATAGTATAGGAGAATGATAGTGATTTATTGTTGATTCAAAATAGACGTCGTTTTGGACATCAGTATTGGTCAATCTTTTCGATGCGTATTGTTACCACTAGTTTTTTATTACGCCGAATGACTTATTTTGTTAATTAACTAAGATTACCATGCCATATCAGACATCGAGCCCCCATATTACCTTTTCTATTTTATATTTCCAAAAACCATGGAACACATAAATGTGATTTAACAACATATCCTCTCATGCATTGTGATACACTTACCTTTTGGTTTGGATCCAGAACTATATGAAATTTTGAAGTTGCCTTTTGATGTCCTTAAAAATTTACCTTCAGTATGTGCTCTGAGAAAACGAACAGTATGTGGGACAATGCAATTTGTATTTTTTCCTTTGCTCTTTTGATATATTATCTTTGAAAATAATTGTTTATATATTTGTGTTAATATAAGATTGTTTTTTCTTTAGAAACACCAAGTACAATATAGATGCATACACACACTCAGACAATGGTTACCGATAGAGTAACAGTAACAGTGCTGCTTTATCAAAGAATATAAGGCATCAAATATAGGATATATATTTGACTAATATGAATTTGCATATCAAAAAACATTACATGTGAAAAATGTGTAAAAGTCCATAAAAAACTCATAATTTATGCATACCTCCTTATCTGAACAATGAAAATTACAATATTGTCTCTGTAAATTTTGGTTCTTCATAACGAGATGTCATCATACAATGCATCATTATAGACGATCACTTTCTGCTAATCTTCTTGCTTATTAGTATACTAGAACGACACCCCGTGGCGTTGCAGCGGGTATCTCTTAAGAAATTTAATAAAACGCATGAAACTTAAAGTTGACTAAAGAAATATGTAAGATTTATATAATCATGGCAATAAAGAGGCTAAATTTCTCAGACATCGAATGTATATGTGGTTTAGAATTTAAAGATCGTTATGGTTTAGGGGTATATCTTATTGATATAGATAACATTATATCAACGCGTTGAGGAAACGGATGTTGTGAATGGCCTGCATGACGATGACATGCACATTATCGCATAGTATTTCTAGAAACTTTTTGAGTGAATACATATAGAGGAGCCCATAATTTCGAATAAGAGCTATATGATTTTCATCATTGAAAATAATTGGTAAAAGGTTCACGGGCAAAACTAATTCAGGTGTTGATCTACTTGCACATGATTTACTTGTGTAACTACATAGCGACATGGTGTGATCTTATCATTTGAACATCAAACAAAATTACATGGACAATTTGATGGACTAAAAATGATGACGTGGATGTTTGCATGTAGACATAGAAAATAATTAATAAATGTTAGTGGGATGACATGGAAAATTGATTGGCTAAAAGAGCGATGTGGATAGCTTGTATGTGGACATATAAAAATATTAATTGCACTTAGTAGGGTTTTGTTTTATAAAAAGTATAGATATAATTCTCAATCTCTCTAATCATCTCGCTGCTCTCTACTGCCTCCTCGATATATACATACCGTCTCGTGTTCTCCACACGCCTATTGCATTTGTGCGTGTGGCAGTCGAACGCCTCTGCTCCCTGGAAATGGCCACCAACGGTGAGACCAAGCTCGCCGTGCTAGACGCGAGTCACCCGGCCACCGTACCGGTGTCCATGGGATCCGGCGGTGCAGCCAGCCACGACGCTCTGTCGCCATCGTCGCGGCAAGGCCAGTGGCTGCGCGCGGCGGTCCTCGGCGCGAGCGACGGCCTCGTCTCTACATCCGCGCTAATGCTCGGCATCGGCGCGGCGCGGCCTGCCGACCCACGGGCGGCGCTCCTGTCGGGCGTGGCGGGCCTCGTCGCCGGCGCATGCAGCATGGCCATCGGCGAGTACGTGTCAGTCCACGCGCAGCTCGACGTTGAGCTGGCCGGGCTCAAGCGAGTCGAGGAGGCCCGCGGGTACCCGGTGGACAAGGCTGGGCTGCCCAACCCGAGCCATGCATCGGCAGCCTCGGCGCTGTCGTTCGCTGCTGGCGCGGCCATTCCGCTGCTGGCGGCGTGGTTCGTGTCGAGCTACAGGGTGCGGGTCGCGGTGGTCGTGGCAACGGCGACCCTGGCGCTGGCGGTGTTCGGCGCCCTTGGGGCGGTGCAGGGCCGGGCTCCAGCAGGGCGGGCTGGGTTGAGGGCTGCCTTGGGAGGATTAGTGGCGATGGGGATCACCTACGGTATCATGAAGTTGTTCCGGACCCATTCATTTTGATTAATATGTGCGACACACGGATAGAGAGTGCTCAACTGAATCTACGAGCATCTGATGTTCAAGCTTAGCAAAATCATATTTTCAAGTTTTCAGAATGACGAACAATCACTCACTTTTTTTTTTCCAAAAAGGAGAATTACCCGGTCTCGGCAACGAAGAGAGGCATTTGACTTTGATTCAACAATGACCGACAAAAAGCATTACAACAATTATAAACACCTTTGGGCTCCCTCCCTTGGGGACAAGGTCAGGACGACGGTGATTCTTGCTTTGCTCTGGAGCATATGGAAGCGACGCCATGGTTTCCAGACATGAAGATGAGCCCTTGCATGTTCTTCTTACGCGAGCAGCCACTGATCTGTTCCTATGGGCTCGCAGAGGTCAAGATGCCGTCCACAAATGTCAAATCCCTTCTTAATGACTAGTGCATCATGTGTAATCACCTAGTATGAACTATGTAATCCTTTTTTTCTATCTTTAGTTTCCTTGCAGTTTGTGTGTTCTTCTTCCAGATGTATAGATAGGGTGATAACATATCAATAAAATGTGGTTCAGGCTGGCGCGTTGCGCCCGTCGTTGAGTCTACAAATTATACACACCGAATCCACCAAATAAGGTGACAATGCACCACCCACTATTCTAAAATAAGTAAAGATTAAAATGGTTGCGGGGTCAATTAATAAAGTGCGGTGTTCTTCGGTAAAAACAGGGAGAGGTGAGGCTGCTAGAATTTTCTCGATAGATCAACGGGTATGGGGTCACCCGGTTTCTCACGCGGCTTAAACTGTTTTTTCCAGCAGAGAAGAATCTCGGGAAAACAATATGTAAACCTTAATCATGAAGAAAATTTCTCACGCGGCTTAAACTGTTTTAGCAGAGAAGAATCTCGGGAAAACAATATGTAAACCTTAA